>OZ022500.1:0-600000 GCA_963989385.1 Ctena decussata
GGGGGCGGTCATATTAATATAGCAATAATATTTCGACCCGCCCCCTCCTAGACCCATGCTTTGCACATGAAGGCTTATAGCTCTGGAAATGACAATCACATGGTGTTTTTAATTTAAATTCTGTTACAACAGATCTAAAGAAACCAATAGAAGTATGATAAATGGCCCATTTAACTCTCGTGAGGGGCGGGTCAAAATATTAAAGCTATAATATTTTGACCCACCCTCTCTCAGATCCATCCTTAGCCTATGAATTACTTATACTTATAGGAAAGACAATCAGATGATATTGGAATTTTTAATTCTAGTAGAATAGTGATAAACAAACTAGTGAAATAACGACAAAAGACCTATTTAACTCTCGTGAGGGGCGGGTCAAAATATTATAGCTATAATATTTCGACCCCCCCCACCCCCAACCCCTGACCCGACCTTCGCATATGAAGTCTTATAACATTGGGACTAACATTCAGATAGTATTTTTGATTTAAATGTTATTACAGCTGATCTTAAGACACCAGTGGATCTATAGCTGAAGACCTATGTAACTCTGAAGAGGGGCGGGTCAAAATATAGCTATTATATTTTGACCCGCCCTGCCTCAGAGCCATCTTTACTATGGGAAGTACAAATAACAATAGGAAATGCAATCAGATGGTATTTAAATCTCAAATTCTATCACAATAGATATAAACAAACCAATGCCAATATGGTAGAAGATATATTTTACTCTGAAGGGGGGGGGGGGGGGTCAAAATATTATAGCTATAATATTTCGACCCGCCCCCTCCTAGACCCATCCTTTGCATATGAAGGCTTATAGCTCTGGAAATGACAATCACATAGTGTTTTTGATTTAAATTCTGTCACAACAGATATAAAGAAACCAATAGAAGTATGGTAAATGGTCTATTTAACTCTCGTGAGGGGCGGGTCAAAATATTATAGCTATAATATTTTGACCCACCCTCTCTCAGATCCATCCTTAGCCTATGAATTACTTATACTTATAGGAAAGACAATCAGATGATATTGGAATTTTTAATTCTAGTAGAATAGTGATAAACAAACTAGTGAAATAACGACAAAAGACCTATTTAACTCTCGTGAGGGGCGGGTCAAAATATTATAGCTATAATATTTCGACCCCCCCTCCCCCCAACCCCTGACCCGACCTTCGCATATGAAGTCTTATAACATTGGGACTAACATTCAGATAGTACTTTTGATTTAAATATTATCACAGCTGATCTTCAGACACCAGTGAAACTATAGCTGAAGACCTATGTAACTCTGAAGAGTGAGTGAGTGAGTGAACTCTGGTTTAACGTCCCACCAACAACGAGGTCATATGGAGACGGGACCTCGGTTTAAAGTCTCATCCGAAAGACCGGAGAAGCGGGGGATCGAACCTGCGACCCCTGGATTGGTAGTCTGGAGTGTTATCCACTACGCTACAGCCGCTCCTAACTCTGAAGAGGAGCGGGTCAAAATATTATAGCTATTATATTTCAACCCGCCCTCTATCAGAGCCATCTTTACTATGTGAAGTACTAATAACAATAGGAAATGCAATCAGATGGTATTTAAATCTCAAATTCTATCACAATAGATATAAACAAACCAATGCCAATATGGTAGAAGATATATTTTACTCTGAAGGGGGGGGGGGGGGGGTCATATTGATATAGCTATAATATTTCGACCCGCCCCCTCCTAGACCCATCCTTTGCATATGAAGGCTTATAGCTCTGGAAATGACAATCACATGGTGTTTTTAATTTAAATTCTGTCACAACAGATCTTAAGAAACCAATTGAAGTATGATAAATGGCCTATTTAACTCTCGTGAGGGGCGGGTCAAAATATTATAGCTATAATTTTTTGACCCACCCTCTCTCAGATCCATCATTAGCCTATGAAGTACTTATACTTTTAGGAAAGACAATCAGATGATATTTTGATTTTTAATTCTAGCAGAATAGTGATATACAAACTAGTGAAACAACCACAAATGACCTATTTAACTCTCATGTGGGGCGGGTCAAAATATTATAGCTATAATATTTTGACCCCCACCCCCTTACCCATCCTTCACGTATGAAGGAAGTCTTATAATATTGGGACTAACATACAGATAGTGTTTTTAATTTAGATGTTATCACAGCTGATCTTAAAACACCAGTGGAACTATAGCTGAAGGCCTATGAAACTCTGAAGAGGGGCAGGTCGAAATATTATAGCTATTATATTTCAACCCACCCTGTCTCAGAGCCACTTTACTATATGAAGTACTTATACTTATAGCATTAGGAATGGCAATCAGATGGTATTGAAATCTCAAATTCAGTCCATTCTAGTGTTTTTAATTTAAATTCTGTCACAACAGATATAAACAAGAGTTGTCAGAAGACAAAAAAGCGCACCTTATGGGTGCCTGATTCCCACAGTCACCAAGACCTACAAATATATCAGGTCATCTGCAGTGTCAGACTGAGCCATTATCCCAGGTATTTGATGAATACATACCAAATACACCTAAAATATGAAGCAAATCACTGAATGATAAAATTTATGTTAGAGTGACCTCAAATTCCCAAATATGATGTTAATCTATAAACAGCTTTGGAGACACAAGGCAAAATCACTGAACCCTGAAATATAGGTCACAGTGATCTATAAATAATATGAGGTCATTCAGGATGTCAGACCGATCCACTATGCCAGATGTGATGTTAATCTATCAAACAGTGCTTGAAATATAAGACAAAATCACTGGACCATGAAAAAAGGTCAAGAGCACAGGTGTCAGCATGGTAGCTCTGCAACTGCTGCAATTATAGGGATATGCTATTTGACCAAGTATTAAGTCTCTTCTGTCAAAGGTTTCATCAAAACTAGAAATTTTGCCTTAAAAACAGTGCCAAACAGCAAAGTCAGTCAACCGTAACATATAGGTCAAGGACATACAATTGTGTCATGCAGCTGCTGCAGTCATATGGATGTATATATGTACCAAGTATGATGATTGTAGCTGCTGTAGTTTCTAAGATACAGAGTTGAACATGGAGCTAAACGCAATTGTTAACATTGGTTAACCTGATCACGGACGCCAACGAGGACGCTGACGGGTACGCTAACGCTGACGCTAACGCATACTCAGACTACGACGCCGGGGGTATAGCATAAGCTCTCCTTTGCTTCGCAAAGGCGCGCTAAAAAACCAATAGAAGTATGGTAAATGGCCTATTTAACTCTCAAGAGGGGCGGGTCAAAATATTATAGCTATAATATTTTGACCCACCCTCTTTGAGATCCATCTTTAGCCTATGAAGTACTTATACTTATAGGAAAGACAATCAGATGATATTTAAATTTTTAATTCAAGCAGAATAGTTATAAACAAACCAGTGAAAGAACGACAAAAGACCTATTTAACTCTCATGTGGGGCGGGTCAAAATATTATAGCTATAATATTTTGACCCCCACCAAACCAAACAACTTTGCTTTTGCTGGACTCTTTTTTTTTTAAATGAGAAGGAGCTGTAAGCTGTTATTGTATTTCATGCTTGATTTTGGTAGTGTAACATATACTGTCCTGAATCTCCATTTAATTCATGGGGGCGGTTCAAAATATTATAGCTATAATATTTTGACCCCCCCCCCCCCCCCCAACCAAACAACTTTGCTTTTGCTGGACTGTTTTAATTAAAATGAGGAGGAGCTGTAAACTGTAATTGTATTTTATGCTTGATTTCGGTAGTCTTACATATACTGTCTTGAATCTCCCTTTAATCCATGGGGGCGGGTCAAAATATTATAGTTATAATATTTTGACCCCCCCCTCCCCCCCCCCCCCCCCCCCCCCCCCCCCCACACACACACTCATGCCCATCATCAGTATTTTAAGTATTCTAATTATGAAACAGAAAATCTGATGGTGTTTGAATTTCAATTTTATCATAACAGATATTAACAAATGAATAGTACCATGAAAACATTAAAACTTGTAATTTCAAGTGGGGAGGGTCATAATATTATAGCTATAATATTCTGACCCTCCCCCTACAGATTTTTCAAAATGAGGAGGAGCAGCGAATTAATATTGTATTTGATATTTGCTTGGTTACTGTAGGTCTTACATATACTTTCCTCTATTTCCATTTTTTTTCATGGGGGCGGGTCAAAATATTATAGGGGGGGTCAAAATATTATAATAATATTTTGACCCACGGGTCATAATATAATGACCCCGGGTCAAAATATTATACGGGTCAAAATATTATCTGACACCGGAATAATAATTTCAGGGCTGTGGTCATGTTTATGAAACAGAAGTTGTTCTAATGGATTTAAACTCTATCAATTAAAATGTCACAGATGTCTTTTAAACATTTAGTTGTGACTGATTGAATTGGCAAGACCTGAAACAATTAAAGATTTTCTAATCAGACACTTCGAAACCCACAAAACTCCGTCTGACCGCCTGACATGCCTGGTAAAAATTCATTCAGTCTGGTAAAAAATTTCAGAATTTTCAAGTACATTTAAATCATTTTACCAGATTTGGTCCTGTAAACTCTCAAGGACTTTCATGAACTCTGTTGTTTACTAAACTGACATAATCAAATCTGCTTTTAATATACAAGTAAAATTTAAGGTAGTTCACACTTGACCAGGGATACAGACTAGCGGTCGCCCACTCGCCCACTGCGAGTAAAAAATCGGGTGGGCGCCTAAAATCAAAATGATAGTCGCCCAGTTTGCGATCGTCAGCTGTCCGGCTTGGAGTAAAATCCTCCACCTCTAAGGGTATTGCTAACTTCCGCGCCGATATCGGCTATGAATATTCAGTGTTTCGTCATACTTGTGTGTTGGATTTTACTCACTATCGAGAAACAACATGGCCGCCTCCTCCTAATGGAAGATATTTAGATAGACTGATTTGTCAGCTAAATATCTTAACCGTTTATAAATTTTTCGCGTGTAATATAGCGATACATCGCTGGTGTTTTACACCCGATTGCTAAAAGGAAACAAAACCATGAAGAAAGGAGGGTTTAGATCTGAGTCAGCCCACGGAAACGGCGCAATTCTCGCGCAGATTCTGAATAAAAGATTTCCATGTTTTAAATGTGGGCCCCTACATTTCTGGCTGGGCAACTAAGTTCCAGTTTTTAGGGGCCCAGCTTTCTCCTATGAAAAATGAGTTAGTCTGTATCCCTGTTGACACTTCATAGACATATGTGTCCTGTTGGTGCTTTATTGTATGACACGGGCAAATCTGTCAGAATGTGGCTTTTCTGAACACAAATGGATTAGATTTACAAGGCAATGAATATTGCTGATGCGACTGATGATGTGCTCTACTGTTCACAAAGTAATTAAATATTCTTCTAATTTTAAAACAGTAAGTGGATTAAAGTCCTGTTCTCATTTTTTCAATTACTCAACTTACAGAGTGACAAATCCTGTGAAGTTCGATTTATATTTAGCAACTGAATTCTTTCCAATTGGCAGTGCCATGCCCACTGAATGTGTTTATTTCTTTTTATAAAGTTTCATATTCATTTTACACTTGTTCCAAACTTGTTAATAAATCTGTTAAGCTCACCGGTAACTGGGTAAAGGAGCATCAGGTTCTGTATAAGTGCAAAATCGAAGTACAGTACCTAGAACTGGGTTTAAAACCTCAATCGAGGTTCAAAATGTGTACCAAAAACTGTATAATAACTCTGTTTGTACCTTTCTGCTCAGAATTGCAGATTAGTGCCTGTCGAATATTGTGAGCACTGATAAATGTTTCTGATTTATCAACTATATTTGGAAATTCACCAAGGCAATTTTTGCGTAATTTATTGCTAAAATATGTGTTTTTATGTTTATTGCAATCCGTGGTCATTCAAACCTATTTTACCCAGTTATTTTGGCATAGGAAAACGTATTTTCTTCCTCTGGAACGATTTCACTGCCAAGGGAATGGATACGGCGTGCTCGTTTGGTACAGCAGCTGCTTCGTCAAAACTTAACTTTTTCACCGTGTACAACCAGACACGGTTACCGGATCTTTCAATATGACAGAGGTATCCTCAATGTCACGGGAGATAACTCAAAAGAACTTGACTTTCCGGTTATGCGAAAAGCTCCAGACTTAAGTAATGTCACCACAGTTTACAGTCAAAAAAAAAATTATAAATAAAAAAAAAGTATAATAAACAACTTATACTGTGAATCATATTTTAGTTTGATAATTTTATTGAAGTCTGTCAATTAAAAGACTAGTAATTAATGAATAATTATTATCACTTACTTAATTGTGAAACCAAGTCCTGCACTGGATGTCTCATGATGTTATTTAATCCCTGGACAAACACCAGCCGAGATGGCAGAGCTACCGAAAACAGATTGCTTTGGTCCCCATAATCACCGGATCAAGCTGAACCCCTAAGCACCCACCGTCATACAACATTCACTACAATTATGTCCCCTCACCAAAGGTGAGGGGGGACATATTGTTTTCAGTGCGGATCCCGTCGGCGTCTGCGTCAGCGTGACAGATTCTTGTATGCGCGATATCTCTTGAACCAATGGATGGAATTTCACCAAACTTGCATGGATATATCATTGGTACAAGCATATGAGCTGATTAGATTTTGGTGACCTTGACCTTATTTTCAAGGTCACAGGAGGACTTAGATGACAATTTCTTGTATGCCCGATATCTCTTGGACCAATGGATGGAATTTCACCAAACTTGCATGGATATATCATTGGGACAAGTGTAAGAGCTGATTAGATTTTGGTGACCTTGACCTCATTTTCAAGGTCACTGGAGGACTTGGATGACAATTTCTTGTACCCACTATATCTCCAGAACCAATGGATGGAATTTCACCAAACTTTCCTGGATACATGACTGGGACAAGTTTATGAGCTGTTTAGATTTTGGTGACCTTGACCTTATTTTAAAGTTCACTGGAGGATTAACATGGGGATTTTTTGTACCCATAATATCTCCTGAACCAATGGATGGAATTTCGCCAAACTTTCGTGGATACATGATTTGGACAAGTTTTAGAGCTGAACAAAATTTTGGTGACCTTGACCTCATTTTCAAGGTCACAGGAGGATGTAGATATGTGAAAATTTCACTAAATTGATGTATCGCTTTATCCTTTGGCTTGATTTCCACTTTACTTTCATAGATATACCTATGGGACAGTCTCAAGAGTGTACTGTGTTTTGATGACCTTGACCCCATTTTCGTGGTCAAAAGCTATCTTACAAATGTGTTTTTTTCTTTCTTAAAAATGAGATATCTTGAACCAGTGGATGGATATTCATCAGACTTGCATGAATGTATCGTTGTGACAGGTTTAAGACATGTTTAGTAGTTGGTGACCTTGACCCATTTTTAGCTCGCCTGAACGAAGTTCAGGAAGAGCTATTGCACTACCCCCGGCGTCGGCGTTAGCAAAATGTTAAAGTTTTACGTTAAAGTTTTTATGTGATGGGCAAGGCACTGTCAGGCGAGCTATCCTGTCCATGTGACAGGTCTTGTTGAAATACATAGTCTTCTATGTAGGATATCTTTAGAACCAGCGGATGGATTTTGTCCAAACTTGCATAGATATTTTATTTGTTATTTATTCATTTTTTTATTCATTAGAGGGGATGGGAAATGGGCTGGTGGGGGGGGGGGACATCAGTTTTTCTCTGAAAAACATTTCTAGTTTCATTTTAGTAGCAGCTCAGATAGTCTCACTACCTTGGATTATTATACACTCATTAGTCAGCAAGTACCTTTTCCATTGCCATTCCAGTAACGCACTGACCTTTAGCTATACAATTTTTGATAATGTGATACTGTATGAAGCTATGAGTCCACAACTGTCTGTAGAGAAGAGGTTTATCTGAGCTGAGAATAAGATAAAATTTGATTGGCTGATTCAAATTAGTTACAATAGATTAACAATCAGCAGCTGGCTAGAATGAGCACCTAATCGCTATCAAATTGTTTATTTTATTTCTTACTTTCTCCTCGATAATTATATTATTTCTTGAAACCTGTTAAAAGGTATATGTCCAAGGAAATAAAAGTAAAATAATAATAATAATAATCGACTTTATTTTGAGAGGGTAAAACATTTAGTAAGAAAACTAATCTTTCATGAGGCCCTCTATTGAGCTATGTTTTTATACCACATATGGCTGCTCAGAGCATGTGTTAACTGCCCAATTATGGTCACTCCGAGTATGCTCGCTATTGACGAAAATTGGATTTTAGAGCAAGAGTTCCTGTATATAGTCAACACCTGTATAATCTAGCAGTATATAATCTCTGACACTAATTTTAAGTGTACTTATATTGCATTTGGGGAAGCCCAGCACACATGCCCAATCCTAGTTATATATATACTTTGAGCAGTGGTTGCTCCGCGCACCGTTTTGTATTTTTTGCGAGCACGCGCATACTTTATCTACAATGTACAGTCGAACCTGCCTTAAGGGGTCACTGTATCTTCTTTCCAATTTATGTGGTTCCCGAGCATAATCTAGGAAACCGATCGGAGCACCCTGGAGGCTGAAGCATGCTCTGGGTGACCAAAACTGGATTGTTAACGCATGCTCGGAGCAGACAAATGTGGGAAGAAAACATACCTGCTCTATTATATAAATATCTACAAGGATAAAAGAAATGGTCAAGCATAGAATACACTTTTTATTAATCAACTTCCTACTGTAAACCAGAATGAAGCAGAACAATTTGTTTCTTTTCTGACTGCTTGCAAAAACTATGTCGTAACAAAACAAGAAACAGTTTTTTTTTGTATCTGCAAACTAAAAAGGATTTTCCAGCCTGCACATTGCCGTACTATTATCAGAGTCTTTGCTATTTTCACATCCTTAGTTCAGCTGCATTGGTGCATAGACTGATTTGAGTGTCGCTGTGCGCAGATACATTACGCTACCTGTTTGCACGCTTGGGCTCTTTTATTGCAATCAGCTTCTGCCTTTGTAAAGGATCATGCTAGTGGATGAAAATGAAAATAAAAACACTGACTCATAGTTGTATTAAAAAACGAAATACCAGTCAAAATACTTCAGAGTCAAAATAATGGCATATCAATATTGAAGATCTCTGTTGTGGGAGAGTAGGGTCATTACTTCATTATTATTTCCCAATTGGTGTCGTGGGTAGGGGTGTGCAGTTTGACTGTATCAGTTCCTCATCATTGTCTTTTTACACTACTTTCGGGCAACATTTGTATGTTGTATATCGCCTCACTACTTATGATACATGAGTGTTATCTATAAACCAAAATTAAAAGTGTTATATACACAACGGAATATAATGCTTATCTGAAAGATGTATTGGTAGCTAGCACGCATAATATAAAATGATTCTTTTATATCTCAGAGATCCAAGTAGATGCATTATTTCACAGTTGTTGTATGCAAATCTGAGGAAATTCTAGATTTTATTACATAATTAGTCAGTAAAACAAACAGACAAAAATATAAGGGCGATAACACTTGAAGGATCGGCACACATTTACTTTCAATTACGCTCACTATGTCAGCTCGGTCCTACTAAAGACAGAAAAGGACTTATACCACCGAAAAGGACTGAAAAAGAAAAGACCATTCGGGAACTGAAAAGGACTTTTTATTTGTCATTGTATGTTAAAAGGGCCTGTTATCACTGAATGAACTTGAAAGTACGTTTGTAAATAAATAATCCATCCTTGTTTATTATTAAAGCATAAAATGGCAAACAAAAACTTGTATAATCATACGCCTCTCTGAGGTATCTACCTTTTAATGGTACAAGAAGAAGAAATAAAAATAGATCTACTCCTGTCCCATCTGGTAATTATTCTGTTCTAGATCTCCTGATTCATTTCGGTAAATATACACACTTTGTTTAAGAAACGTAAAACAGATTTGAAAGTATCCACAATATCCACGGACCATTTTGAAAACTTCCGAGTGGAATATTTTTGTTGTACACAGTGGAGAGGCTGACTTTGTCAGAAACAGCTTCTGTACCAAACAAGTGCACCTCACCATATCCGTTTCCTGCGAATTTGTTCGAGATGAAAAAAGTTCGTTTTTATTGGCAAAATGATTGGGCAAATGGCGCTTGTATGAGCTCAGGTTGCAAATAACTATAAAAATCACAACTTTTTGTCATTAATTTAGATAACTTTGCAAAAATTGCCACGTTAAGTTTTCAAATAAATTTGATTATTTGGAAACATTTATCAGGTCGGGAACAAGCTTGAATTGATCTACAGTAGATCAATTGGTCCACTTTAGACCAATTGATCTACCAAAATGCACTGAAATATGTGCTTTGAGCTCTTTGCATGCTCATCACTGAAAATTGCAAAATTATTTGATGGCTGAATTTTTCTTTAATTCATAGGATTTTATAATTGTAATAAGATAAAAATTTTGTGGTGGAATTTTTAGCAAAAAAGCATTTTTCGATTAATTTACCTGCTAATTTTAGAAATTTATTGATTTTTTCTGATTTTTTTTTTTTGTTAAGCTAGGTTCTTCAATTGATTTGTTGAAGCCAAGAAGCAAGCTGTCATTTTGGTACTAAAAAGCAATAATTGAAAAGGGTTAAAAATGGCATTTCTGATTCTATCAATGAATAGTGAATTTGTATCACCATGTTCTATTATCACATTTTAACATGATAAATCCAAAGAAATTTGGAAAAATTGGTATTATGCATTGATCAGCAATATGTATAGAGAACAAGAGGCAAAAATTTAACCTACTTCTGACAAAAATAAATCCAAATTGTGCATGTTCCTGTCCATACTTTTTAAGACTCAAACTTAGATAGTTTGGCCCAAACCTGGGTAGATAATGTATGAACCCACAATTTTATAACTGAGAAATCATTTTGTAATAAAACAGGCTAGATTTTAAAACTTTCTTTAAATGCAATGTCAAGTCAGAATGTGCACTATATTTTCAGATGCTAAATGCTAAAAACTGAGTTTTTAGGAAAATAAATGGCTAAAATCATTCCTTTTTGGTACCAGTATGACAGCTTTAATGTTCAATTCAATAAATCTATCAAAAAAAATCTAACATATCAAACAATTTAGCAGAAAAACAAGTAATTTCTAAAATTAGCAGGTAAATTAATCGAAAAATGCTTTTTTGCTAAAAATTCCACCACAAAGTTTTTATCTGATTACAATTATAAAATCCTATGAACTAAAGTAAAAACTCAGCCATCAAATAATTTTGCAATTTTCAGTGATGAGCATGCAAAGAGCTTAAAGCACATATTTCAGTGCATTTTGGTAGATCAATTGGTCTACCCTAAAATGCGAAAAGGACTCCTTTTCGCGAAAAGGACTCCTTTTCGCGAAAAGGACCTAAATTTCACGAAAAGGACCCAGAAAACAGGTATTGGGCTGGTATTTATTACTTTTTCGCTTTAATTATTATTACTTTATTGTCTTCAAGCTGAACTTATTATTACTTTATTGTGTTAAAGCTGAAATAGTGTTTTAAGGTCAGGTAATTACTTTGGAGCTATTGTTTGCAGAGATAATTCAGACAAATGTGAAGTCTGCCTATTGTGATGCGAGGGTCAGTCTTTAATGGGATAGTAAAAAAGCTTTATAGTTGCTGTTTTAATAAATTCTATTGATTACTTAATAATGATAAATAATTCGCCCTGCCACGTTAGCCAAAGGATAAAATTTTATCCGAAGTTTCCAGCTGGCACCACGAAGTTCTGCTCTAGATATTATGCTTTACGTCTGCGAATCGTGGAGGTGTGACTAGGACTTGATGCGCACAAAATATCGTGTTGGCTATAACATTTTTGGAGTGGTTGGGGGCTGGGGAGGGTAGGGGGCGCTGATGAGTTTTTATTTATTTTTTGTGAAACTGGTAGCGGGTCAGTGGTGGTGGTGTGTGTGGGGGGGGGGGAGGGGGAGGGGGGGGGGAGGAATGGGGTAGGCGTAAATCTGATTTAAAGAAAATTGCTAAACTTAACAGTTAACGTGTTTGTTGTTTTATTGAAAAGGGTCGATGTCAAGATACTAATATTTAATTCAGATTCTTTTTTTGTTCTGCAATGAGATTCTGAGAGACATATATTTCCGCAGAAAATTTTATCATTACACCAATGCTTACAATTGAAACGGTAAGCCTATGTATACATGTCTATTGATTTGCTGTTAATGACGCCTGTGAAGCGATGAGTGAAGGTGTGATAATCCAATTAATGCCAGCTACCAATGTACCTTAATCGCTCCATAGAAGTGTGCCGATAATTCAATCAACAGCTTGTTAATACAGACTAGATAATCATATGATTTTGACATGATATTATAATTTTTATTATTTTTTTTATGTGTATTTTCAAAAGATTTGACTTGAAATATTGATGAATTGAAATATAATATAAATGTAATAACTCACACAGACCATATAGTCATCAGCGTTAGTGTTAATAAAGCAGAATACCATTTTTTTTAAATGTATATTTCTTTAAATGGGGGGTCTTATATAAACGATTTCGGATCTCTAATATTTGCTCCAATAATCTTAATTTGTTGAAGATTTGAACATGTATTTAGGAAAAGTTTATTTTCAGTGACTTATCTACTCCATTTCAAGTAAGCCAAGTAAGCCACTTTGCGGCTAGGATGCAGATTACATGGAATTATTTTATCTATTTAGTAATTTATCTTTTATTTTTATTTCTTCCGAACGCACGAAGGTATTTGTATATTATATTGATACGACAATCTTTGTTTTCGATACTAGGTCCAAATGACATATCATCAGTTTAACATAAAAATAAATATTTGAAATAAAATAAATTACTTGTATATACCGAGCTTTCTTTCGTCAAAAAGAATTCTTTTCCACAAAAGTCTTAAAGAGCTTACATTTTTGAGTGAAATCCACACTATTATAGCTCGCCCATTGTAGCTTAAAAGAAAACATTATTTTACAAACTTTCGATATAGTAGAAAATATAAAAAAAAACTTGAGAAATTAAAGCAGTTTAAGTCTGTTTCGTTTCTGAGGCGTTAATCGAAAAGGACTCCTAGCTTTTCGTGCGGGTTTCTAAAACTTGAAGCAAATACACTTACTATGATTTAACTCGATTTTGTGCTTCTCATTAAGGAAAGAATTTTATGTAAGGTAAGCATATTAGAGCACAAACCAATCAGTTAAAGCATAAATATCTAGAGAAAAAAGTTTATATTTGAGTCCTTTTCGTTTCTGAGGCATTTAAAGTGAAAAGGACTTCTCAAGGGTTCTATACGGGTTACTAAAACTACAAGCAAATATGCTCAAATTTAATTTTATTTTGTGATTCATATTATGGAAACCACTTTGTCCAACGTAAGCATATTGAAGAAAAAAATATTTGAACCCTTTTTCCGTTTGTCAGGCATATAGCTAAAAGGACTTCTCAGGCAGTTTCATACCGGCTTCTAATACTTTGAACAAATATGCTAAAGTTAAATTTTATTTTGACTTTGAGCTTGTTGGTAAGACAAAATAAAAAAAATTGTGTCATATAAGTATCTGAGATAAATCAATCAGAAAAATCATTTATATTAAGGAAAAGAAGAAGAAGAACTAGAAAACATATATCCTTTTTATCCTTGAAATAAAGCAATAACAACATCGTAAACAATCTTTTATAAATATTTTTCTAACCATTTGAGTTAAATCATATCAGCATTCCCCATACCAGTGACCTATAAATACAGTGACTCGCGTCTTCACCTTTTGGTCCAAAGAGGCGTGTCGCGCATGCGTCTGCAGCGCCTCCTACCGGAGCGCCATTTTTAATACAAGATGAAAAAGATTGAATTTCTGTCAAAAGTTAACGGCGTGCATCGCCCATTTTATCGGTGTTTTCATAGTGAAGTTATTATGCAACGATAAGGTAAGCTTTGAATTTTATAATGATGTATTAGAATATGTTTTGTGATAATTTTGCTTGGTTTTGGAGCTCATTTTTAACGATGTAAATTGAGAAACATTGGTCACTCGAGAGAAAATGGCGACGCCCCCGTATAAACACCATCGCTTCTTTTACGATGTACTCCGTCGCGAATAAGGTTTGAGGTAATATTTTAGCATTAGGAAACGGAAGGGGAAGGACCAAAATGTTGTTTAATATCATTTTCATGACAATTATTTACTATTATGATGGTCTTATGACAGTATAAAAATATGCTTATTTAGGAAAGTTGCGAAAATTGGCAAATCCGGATGTTCAAAACCCCACTCCCCTGTTTTTGAATAAGGCTCCCAAAATAACTATTTTTGAGCCTCGAAATGATATTTTTCATAAAGTTGAATGCCTTGTTAATTGTTTGAGTGCTATTTTATGCAATTTCGTGCCGATTCAATGGGTCAAAATAATCTTAAAATAAAACTTGTTTTTCACAGTTTTCGCCATACAACAATGAGTTCAGAGGGTCGGTTAGTTATGCATTGAAGAATTGTCACATCAATAAAAATTAACCCCAAAACCTAGCAAAATAATCACAAAACTTACTATTCTAATACATCATCATAAAATTCAAAGCTTACCTTAACGTTGAATAGTAATTTGATTACGTAAACATTAATGAAATGGGCGATTCACGTCGATAATTTCTGATAGAAATTCCAACCCACTCAGCTTAATTAAAACCTATGTCACTGACTTACTTCAATTTTCAATGCATGCATATTCTCCTTAGTAAGAGAGAGTCAAGATCAAAATCCTAATCCAAATGCATAATAAAAAAAGGTTTCCCGTATTAATATTGAAAAGCCCTCCAGCCCGTTCTTTTTTTTTTTTAACTACGTCAAGTAAAACTACCGTATAAAAACTTGGCAAGTTTGGTATCAAAATTTCGGAAATTGAGTACACAATTTAACGCAAACGTTTGTAAGAACACATGATTTATACAGATAAAATAAAACAATGATAATATTAAAATATTTCTAGATGCGAAATAAGCGGTCGATAGAATTATCGATTTTTTCAGCCACTCACCTGTCCAGCGGCACGACAAGCGTCTATTGGAAAAATACCTAAATTTAACTGGAGATGCGAGTCACTCTAATATATAGGTCACTGCCCATACTGATAATAAAGGAACTCCTTTTCGTGAAATTCAGGTCCTTTTCGCGAAAAGGAGTCCTTTTCGCGAAAATGAGTCCTTTTCGCGAAAATGAGTCCTTTTCGCGAAAAGGAGTCCTTTTCGCGAAGAGGAGTCCTTTTCGCACTTTAGGGTAACCGGATCAATTGGTCTAAAGTGGACCAATTGATCTACTGTAGATCAATTCAAGCTTGTTCCCACATGTTTTTCATGTTCACAATATTCACAGGGCACTAATCTGCAATTTTGAGCAGAAGGGCAAGAAATGTTATATGGCATTTTGAGCATGTTTCGAACCTCGATCGAGGTTTTTAACCTTGTTCTAGGTACTTTACCTCGATTTTCCACTTATACAGAACCTGAGCATATATACTTACGGTCACCAACAAGCAGAATGCGAACTTCTTTCTTGGATGACATAATTCATTTGCCAATTTTTTAAGAGGCAGCAGTAACAAGTTCAAGCGTTTGTTTCAATGTTCTACAGTAAACGTGATTTCGTAAGCATGAACGAAATCAAATTTGACCTCATGACATTGCCTCTTCGCGCCTCATGGAAGGTCTTCTGGCGTCGATAAACGCTTAAGCTAGGAACATGATGCGAGCGTCCGAAGAATAGACAAATAGACTTTTGTATGACTACAATCAATTCATCAAAACAGTTTCTTTTCGGAATAATAACATATCTTTTTCACTTTTGGTGCTTACTTTCCTCAACTTCCGGAGGAAATAATGACCTGCGCAGACGCGACAACTGAGAATAAAGCCCAATACCATTGAGGTACAAAGAAATACCGAAAGGCTATGAAACCAATCACCGTACCCGTGCTCAAAACTCACCACTGGAAATTTATGCTGCCTCCAGCTTATACTAGACTGTAGTGCTTTAAATAATGATATGGAAAACCCTAGTTCTGAACAGTTGCAGATTATAGAATTTCATTGTCGAAGGCTGTGTCATTCTCTTCATTGTGAGAGATATAAACTGTTAGCATCGGTTCCTATCCGCACTGACTACTACAAGTACTCATTTTATCCTCTCGCAGTCGTTCAGTGGAACAGCCTTCCAGCACCCATTGCCACCCTGACAGACCCTGACAGCTTCAAGCGGGCTGTCAGTCAGGTGTGCCACCTGAAACCATGAACTTAACATACTGCTGTTTTTATACTCACTTTTGATTTCTACTGTATAATACACTAATTAATACAATCACTTTTAAAATCCACTCTCAATGTCATCTGTTTTTAAATTCTTTACTTTCATCGCATGTCCCGGGAACCCGACACGTAATACCGTAATACTCATATGAGGGTGTATGCCGTGTGAATAGATAGATAGATAGATAGATAGATAGATAGATAGATAGATAGATAGATAGATAGATAGAGGAATCTAAGTTTTCGTGGAAATTAGCCAGGAATTCGAAGGGCTTCTCACTGGTGGTCAGGACTTTTACCGCCAAAAAATCGAAAAATGTCACGGCATTGAAGGACGGTCATTCTGCTTTTGGAGTGGGTCATCCGGATGTTACCGATGCCTCGAAAATAAGGCCAAAAGCGGAAAAAGAAATCCCCATCAGCTGTTGCAAGGGACCGTGCCAGAAGTCAGAAGTTTTGGAAACAGAAGAAGTCTGCCAACAACTGTCAACTGACCGCCCAGCAGCTACAAACAAAGGATACCGTTCTTGAAGAGGAAGCCTCCATTCATAAAGAACAGGACTATTCAGTTGTTTCTGAAGTTCCGTGTCGTAATTTGAAGGATTTGGAACCCAGTCAGAAGGATCATATTGAACTGGTTGTTCACAGTCAAAAACTAAGTCAAAGTGTACCTTATGAACTGGAGTCACAATTAGTGACACCCCATACCCCTGAAGTTGATGTAGCAACTGAACAGTCAATTCTTGTGGATTTACTAGAAGTGCTGGACAGTGACGACGACCTCCCTCTGAGGAAGGGTGACGCTTGTGCCAATTGTAAGCAAAGGATTGAATTGGGTGTTGAACTTGTTCGCTGTGCTCATTGTGAGTCCACAGTATATTGTAGTGAGAAGTGTCAGGAGAAAGACTCTGGGTTCCACCGTTTTGTCTGTTCAGTGGTTGCCCAGTATTCTAGGAGGAAGTGACATTTGTATATAGGCAGTATTTTATGACTATGTATTGTGTTTGGCAGTTTTAGTGACATATCTTTTGTAGTGTGTTTGACAGTTTTAGTGACATAAACACTTTACTGCGTAGTGTGAACGCAGGTGCTCCTATTTACAGGAGGGAAATACGAACAAAAGAAGAAGAAGAAGAAGAAGATAGATAGATAGATAGATAGATAGATAGATAGATAGATTCCGAGACGTCAGTGAATAAAAAAACAGTGAAAATACAGGTGCTGGGATAGTCTGTGTCACAGATCAGCCGCTTTTATCCAAAACTTTACATTGGGCTTAAACTGTAAATAGAGACTGTAAACCTACGGTTTTACTCAAACTGGAGGTGTGCCGAGACGGGCAAAATTTCTACACAAAAACAACAACAGTGGCGGGTTTTGAGATTGAAAACCTGACACGGAAAACCGTCTGTAATGGATGACACGTTTTTGAGAACCAAAACGTTTTTGGTGAAAAATAATGGTCAAGCTGGATAAACCGCTGCCCAGTGTGATTCCCCAAACTATTTTGGATTGCATCAACGTTCTAGACAAGGAAGACCCAAAAGCTTCTTTAGTGGAGCGCAGTGGCGCAGTGGTAGTGTGCCCGACTCATGATCGAAGGGTCCCGAGTTCGATCCTCACCAGGGCCCTAGCGTTGTGGCCTTGAGCAAGTCACATATCCACAGCTCAGCTTGTATATATGTATATAGTCTTAATAAGTCGCAATAAAAACTCTACAGAGATTATGCTAAATAAGATTATTATTATTATTATTATTATCATTAAGGTGAGGTGGGAGTAATTAAGCGCCGCCGTGCGGCAGTTTCTGTCGCCACGTTACGTAATGACGTCAAACGTTCCGTTTGGGAAAAACAAGATGGCGTCAACGTTGTCCGCTTCTGTAATCACTACATGGTCTGCTCACAAAATGCAAGGAGGCTGAGCGCTGGGTAAAATGTAACGGAAATAGAAAGTGCCGTAGAGAAGAAACTGAAAAGAAGGATAGCTAGTTTTCCATTGGGAAAGACTGTAAGATTTTATTACAAATTTCACCCGAAAACAAAGCCTCGTGAAATTGAATCCAGAATCGTACAGTGAGTAGTCAAGTCACTAGTCTGTCTACACTTCGTCCACGCACTTTAGAGTCAACATGGTAGCAGCCATAGACAGGTTTTATCATGGATGACTTGCAATTTTATGTCCTTCTTACAAGTATGTAAGTCATATCAGGACGATAGGCGGGTGATAATAAAAGGCTGTGTTCTATGGAATCCCGTTTACGGTAGGAAAAAATTTCCGCCTCCAGCGGGTCTCGAACCTGGGACCGTTAGATCAGCAGGCCAGCGTTTAACCGGGGTTCCTCAGGTGTTATCATACCACCCTCAGCAAAAGTTATGCCACATTTCATTTATATTAAAAATTCTTGGACTGTCCCACGCCAGGCAGCCATATCAATGTCAATGCAATTTATCGACGTTGGTACGATAATTCATATTCTGCCAGCAAGCTAAAACACAATGTGTTTTTTATCGTTGCCTTTCTTTCAATTTTCTTTCTTTCATTTCTTCTTTTTTCAAGTGTACCAGTATAATCAAAGAGTCATTTCAATGAATCTTCTATACATTAAATTGAATCCAATCCAAGCTGCCTATCGTTTTCACACACACCCCAACACACACACACACACACACACACACACACACACACACACACACACACAGAGCGGAAAGAGAGAGAAAGAGTGTGTGTGTGTCCAGTCGTAGTGCAGACTATTATAGATGATAGTGGTCAAAGTACCCAATCATAAGTCCGAACTCGTAGGTCAGTTAAACATAGACAATTCCGGAATATTTTAGATACACAGATATGGACCCCAAAACAGAGGTGTGATCAGGTGCCCGCGGGGTAGTAAGCATCACCTGCCTATTATAATACACCCGCCATATCTATGTATCTGTGGAAAAAGTCAGTGAAATTGAAAGTCCGGTATTTGAAAGCTAACTAAGCTTCGGCTGAGGCCATCAAATCGGAGATTAGTTTAGAAACGGCCACATTATAGGTTTCTTGGGTAGTCGGGTCAGAAACTGGTAAACTTGACTCGCTTACACAGTATAAACGACAAGTGAACAAAGGAACTGGTCAAATGTCATAACACGTGGAAGCCCACTCCTAAACTTTGTTGCTTCAAAGAGTTTGTCGACTCGGATGCGCGTAAACTGTATGGGAGATCACAATGGCAATGTTTTCTATTCTTTTTTTATTTTTTCCTTGAAAATATAGCGCAGAGATTGAGAGAAAATGTACTACATCAACGTTTATCCTGCACTTTCCAGAAGATGACGATCATGAGTGACGAAAGTCCTATACTAATTGCCGGTAGCTTATAAAAAGCGACAGTTGATACGTGGCGCTAAAAGTTAAGTAACGTTAACGTCACTATGCGCGACGTTAACAATTCAGTCTAAAGAAGCAGCAAGCCGAGCATCTTATGCACTTTAGCTCGAAAGTTAAGTCGGCGACCTACTATTTTTTATTGTTTTAATGGAAACGTCTATCATTGGGCCATATTGTGTTAGTTTTTGAAGAAAAAAAATATGTTTTGTTTTCTCAGAATAAAGGTTTTTATCCAAGAGAGATGTGCAAAAATGTGCGTTTTCCATTGGACGCCATTATAACGTCGTGTCGAAAATGGGGAAAAATTGACGTTTTCGAGGTCAGATATCTTGAAAACGACAACGGCGACCCCCCCCCCCCCCCCTACATTATTACATTTTCTGAAAGAGGGACTCAAAGTGTACAATATAGGGAAGTATGAATAAAATCATGTGTTTTGTCAATTACCCCCACGTCACCTTAAATTAACCAGAAACTCGAAGGTATTCTCATTCGTGATTAGGACGTTTGCCGCCAAAAATGTCACGCCATTGAAGGACGGTCACTCCGCTTTCGGATGTCAGGTTGCCATTCACAGTTTCGCATTTTTGGCAGTGGACAAAATACACTAGTTCCTTCCCTTCCTTCCCTAGAGGGCTACAAGTTCAAAGACAAGTTACGGGTACGACCATCTTGAGTAGAGTTTCCTACTTTTAGCTTCGCGCATGCGTGAAATGGTAACTGGACATCTCGGCCCATAGCAAACTCGGCCCATTGCAAACTCGGCCCATAACAAAGTCGGCCTACGCAAAACTCGGCCCATGCATACAGTATTGTGCCACTCTTTAAGGGTGTTTCTCACTAATTAATTTCATCAATTTGTGTTTGAAATACGATGTTCACACAGACTCAAATCTGTATTCTCCGTTATCCAAAACGATACGTTGTAACAAAGAAGGAACATGTATACTAACTCGTCCCATTCCGAACTCAGTCTTGGAATTACATGTCATTGACAGAAATGTTGTTGAAAATGTGTGAAAGAACTAATTCCAAAAGTGGCCAAAAAGTGGGTGGATGTCATTTTCTCTGCAACAATATTCATATGAGAACCACCCAGTAGTTATTACTGACCGTCCCAAGGCGGTACTTTCGTTGCGGTTGCATTTGTGTTATGTTCGGTGCTGTTTAATTTATTGTGTTCTCATTTTAACCCTTCTATAATAAAAATAGATAATAGGTAAAAATAGTTGTTAAGTGTTTTTGTATAATTTGCTTAATTTGTTGTAACCCTTCTGTTGGTCTAAATTATTTAGTTCAGTAAAGATAGCTGAGTTGCCACCTATTTGGGAAAGAGCTGCTGACTCGGCTTATCATTTGTAATTTATTGTTTGTTGGGATGTCTTTGTCAATCTTTCCCTTTGATATTGGGGATAGGGTTTGGGATCTGATTCAGTCAGTTCCTGAAATGTAGTTACTCTTTAAATTAAAACTGTTAACAGAGGTGAGATATTAAAATCAGGTTAAAAACAGGTCTGTTGTATTTATGGCATCTGGTGGTCAAGAGACCTGACTGCTACACTGAACTGAGTCAGTTTAGGGAGCAAAACAACATCAGCTGGTAGTCGATTCCATTGCACAACGGCCAGGGTGAAGAACGAATATTTATGCTTGAGTGTGAATTTGCAGTAATGTGAGGGGGTGGCTGTGACGTGTCATTCTTGTAGGATGTGTAAAATACGATGGGAAAGGCACGGCAACAATATTATGCAGAATTTTGTAAAACATGCAAAGACGAGCATCTGCTCTCCTCTGCTCCAGAGACCTCCAACCAAGGCTAGACTGCATAGCAGTGACACTGTCATAGGATGAATAATTATTCAAAGTCCAGCGGATAGCTCTACGCTGTATCATTTCGATTTTGTGAATATTTGACTGTGTATATGGACTCCACACTGTAGAGGCATATTCTAGCTGAGGGCGCACTATGGTTTTGTATGCCGATTCGTGGACACCGGGATGTTTGGTTTTAATGTTACATTTGATAAAGCCGAGTGATTTATTGGCATTTGAGCAAGTTCTATTAATGTGACTGTTAAAGATGAGATTGGTGGACAAGTCGACACCAAGATACCAGGCAGAAGGGACACTTTCCAAAACCTGGTTATGCATTATGTATGGGGTCTTTGTGGGAGTTCTCGCCCTTGTTATGTGCAAAACTTGGCACTTACTAGGATTGAACTCCATGTCCCACTGATGTTCCCATTGTTGGAGTTTATTGAGGTCCTTCTGGAGGAAAGCTGTGTCTTCGGGATGGTTTGTGGTCAGGTATACCGCAGTGTCATCTGCAAACAGGCGTACTTGGGACTGCACATTATCGAGCAGGTCATTTATATATAATAAAAATAAAATTGGGCCTAAGACAGACCCCTGCGGTACACCTGATGAGACTGGAACCTCGTCTGAAAACTCACCTTCCAAGACGACTCTCTGGCTCCTACCAACAAGGAAGGACTGGATCCAGTGGAGAGTTTTACCATTAATCCCGTGTATTTGCAATTTATGGAGTAACTTCAGATGATTCACCTTACTAAAATCAGATGATTCGCCTTACTAAAATCAAGCAGAATAAGATCTGTCTGTTTTCCCTCTGTCAGGGATCTAGGAAGGTCTTCAACAAGCTGAATCAACTGAGTTTCACAGGATCTGCGCTCTCGAAAGCCATGTTGCAAGTCGTACAGAATGTTGTGGTTTTCTATCATGCGAACCGAACAACCGACTAAATGTTTTGTACCACTTCAGAAACTGAGGGTGAGGTTGGGCCTGTAAAATCGATTTAAGCCCCCCAGTAATTCATTACTGACCGTTCCAAGGCGGTAGTTCTGTTGTGGTTCTCTGTTGCCTGTTTTTGGTGTCAGAGTTTCTGTGATGTTTTACCTTATGTATGTTCTTATTATTTTTTGGTTCGGTTTGGGTTGCTGAGTGGCCACCTTTTGGGAACAAGCTGCTCACTCGGTTGGCCATATGTTCTCTGTATCTTGATTATTTGTAATCTTAGTTGTTTCCAACTATGGTTTGAGGGCTGGATTTGGATTTTGATTGTTTCAGTTCCTGGTCTTTGCATACTTTTTACTTTCAATGTGTCTGGTTAAGTTGGAAGCAATAATATGCTCCATTGATTCACTTAAAATGCAGGTCAGAGAGATAGGTCGGTGGTCGGCCGGGTTACCTTTATCTCCTTTCTTAAAGAGTGGGTGAGTAGAGCCTGCTTCCATTCAAGTGGTACAGTACCAGTGTTTAGGGATAACTAGAAGATAGCTGTAACTGTAGGAGCTATTTCATTTGCCAATTCCTTAAGAACTACAGGCTTTATGGCGTCCGGGCCAGCTGCCTTAGAAGGGTTTAAACCTGTCAAGAGTTTGAGGACACCACTGACTTGAATATCAATGTCTGCCATTACTGTTACTTTGCACTGAAAGGCTGTGGGTATAAACAAGTTCAGGCCAGACTGGACACCACTAAGCAGGGCACCCCGAGACAGCTTGACAAGATACAGTGCAGATGTGGAGGAAAACAGTGATTTAAATTGCCGATTAAGTGAGTTGGCCTTGTCAACATTAGAACTAAATACGGACTCGCCTTCTTTAAGAGGACCAATGCCCGGGAGTCTTGTTTTGAGTTTTTCAGGAGGCTGAAAAGTATTTTACTTGAAAATTTTGACTTACCAGTATCTTGGGTGTCACCTGATGGATTGTTTAAGCCTAAAATTTCCTCTAAATAATTATCATGTGAGGTTTTAATTTTGTGTTTCACAGTATGTTTAGATTTAAGAATCTTCTTCCTGCTTTCCACAGACTTAGATTTTCTGGTTTTCTGATACAATTTATCCCTTAGATAAAATCAGAGAAGCCATATTCTGTTTTGTTCTGTTTCGTAAGTTTCCTCCGCTGACTTTTCGGAGAACCGCCTTTCGACGTAGTGGGGAATGAGCTCGTAAATCTTTATATTAATTACTGAAAACTGGTGAGTCTTTATTTACAGGTGATTTTGTACAGGTATTTGTATTAATCGTCGCTCAGAATTCTGACATCATTTTTAACACAGTGAGTCTCTTATTATGAATCTTGGCTATATATTCTCTCGTATAAAGTTCAAGCAACCCCCATGTATCCTTGTCAATCTGCTCCATTTCAAGAACTGCTGAAGCATGCAATGTTAACTGTGTCAAGAACTCTGTATTATGTACTTTTGAGGCTATAATACTTTCTTAAACTTGATTGCTGAGTAGTTTCTCACTTTCTATATATACGTCACTCTTTCTATATCACCCCGTCCAATCGAAACGCCGGAAAAATGGTACGAACGCCGGATATGCGGTATTTTCACGCCGAATTGTGGTCTTTTTGTCAGAATCGCCGCCATTAAATTTGACAGCGGGTTACAAAAGTCGGATGAATTAATAGTTAAAAGCGGTAAGTGAGTATAACGAATTAGCCTATCTGGATCTACATAGATTTTACTAACTGTCGAGACTTCATTTAGTTTAGAAACTACGTTTGTTTGTCGTAACATTCAAAGTGATTTTTGTCTTATATGTTCGGCCTTTCGCTTAGACCTTATTCACGTCCTCAAGTTTCGTACTTTCTTAATTTTCATAGAAAAGGGTCACAATGAGTTTTCTAAAGTAGAATTTTAAACATCCTCATACCATTATCGGGAGCCGAGTGATTCATTTTCCACCGAGGAAACCGATCTGGAAGCACAGTCTTTAAAATTAAAAGTAACGCCGGATAAAATGGTATCAGTTTCTTTGGAAAGTGCTTATTTTTTTCCATCAGACAAATAAATAAGTACACAATCAGCATATTTCCAGATGTAAGATGTAGTAGTATTGACGTTCCTCAGACCATTTTAGTAGCTGCTGCTCTAAGTCTGTAAACCTGCCTATAAAATTGTGAAAAATGAACGCAAAATCAAAAGTTGTCATTATTACATTTGATGCTATGTTCGATTCTGAATGTTTTTATTAATAATGCAAGCAAAATGTCTTAACGGTGGTATATAAAACTAAACTTGGTAAGAGAATGACTACTTTTCTAAAAGACAGCAAATGCAAATTTCTCGGTACAAATTTGTTGCCATCTGTGACATGGGACACAATGTAAGAATAATTTCCCTTCTAAGTATAAGATGAGGCTGCTATATTTTGCTGTTATACTATTTGAGCTGTACGAGTTGGCCCTTGTGTCACTGTGTTTCTGGAACCCAGAATTAATAGGCTGCCTAACTGGAGCCCACTGCTTATGTGCTGGTATACTTTCAATTTCATTGGAACCCAGCCACGTACACATAGTTGCTTTCTCATTTTTATAAAATTATGCATTAATTTACATGTTATTTTGTTATTTTTAAATATAATCAATATTCATATATACATGTATATAACCTGACTGTATGTATTTTCTCAAATCGCAAGGATACGGATGTGTAGTAACGGTTATACAGGTAAGTCGTGTTTGTTTCATTTTCGATTAGACTGCTGTGTCAGGGGTTTCTTGGTGTTGCCTTTTGACCCAAAGTATTCCCACTAGGCACACAAAAGCGAAACAACGTTAAATCAACACCAATTCAACGTCATGACGACAGAAGTACCCGAGCAAACAGTGTCGACCAAGATCAAAGCATTAGCCTGATCAGGATCTACACTGTTTTGTTGATGGTAAAATCTAATTTGTTCGAATTTTAGGATACTGAATTTATGTGTCTCAGCAGGCACAGAACATTGAACGCAGGGTCAGTAATGACGCCAGTTCAATGTTGATTTAACGTTTTGTGCCCAGTTGGTGTCCCAATATTTAGGTAAATACATATTAAATAAAATAATTGATTCCCGGATATTATCCCAATATTTAGGACAAAAGACGTTATGAATAAAGTTTGTTTACTTGAGTTTTTTTCCTTTAAACACAGTATATATGCATTTGTGAATGGATATATTTCACTCTAGCAGAACACATCGTTGAACACGTTCAGCTCTGATTCAACGTTGATTCAACGTCACCAATTTGATTGGTTTTTGTCCAGTGGGATTGTTTTCGAATAGTATCAGTTGGAGGTGCCGTGGATAGCATCCGTGGCCCATTTGGCTTTGTCATTAGATGGCTTCTCACGAAACAATATGTCTTACAACATATGCACATCTGCATTTTCAGAGTCAGGTCGTTTTGGACAATGGACCTTTGATTTAAATTTCCTCCTAACTAGGATTCAATTCTGTTCTTCTCTAGCCTTTGCGCCCCTTCTTTACTTAGTAACCCTATTGACCCTATATGATAAAAGACCGTAAATCCCCAAATAATTCATCTATCAATCCATTCATCCATCAGCACAGATCAGTCTTCACCTCTCACTAGGATTCGTAGATTTTTCATGCGAGCATACATGAGTGACCAGACTATAAAGATGTGCTGATTGTATACACATTTATTTTTCTAATGAAAAAAATAAGCAGTTTCAAAAGAAACTGATACCATTTTATCCGGCGTTACTTTCAATTTTTGTTACTGTTCCTCCAACTCCGTTTCCTCGGTGGAAAATGCATCACTCGGTTCCCGATAATGGTATGAGGATGTTTAAAATTCTACTTTAGAAAACTCATTGTGACCCTTTTCAATGAAATTTAAAAAGGTACGAAACTTGAGGACGTGAATAAGGTCTAAGCGAAAGGCCGAACATATAAGACAAAAATCACTTTGAATGTTACGACAAACAAACGTAGTTTCTAAACTAAATGAAGTCTCGACAGTTAGTAAAATCTATGTAGATCCAGATAGGCTAATTCGTTATACTCACTTACCGTTTTTAACTATTAATTCATCCGACTTTTGTAACCCGCTGTCAAATTTAATGGCGGCGATTCTGACAAAAAGACCACAATTCGGCGTGAAAATACCGCATATCCGGCGTTCGTACCACTTTTCCGGCGTTTCGATTGGACGGGGTGTATATGTAGAGATGAACATTGGAGAAAGACCTCAGAATCAGAATCAGAATTGTTTACTGGTGGTACGTCCAAGGACAATCACACTTACACTATTTCATGGATTGGATTGGGTCCTTTCTTTCAAACAGAACGCAACGAGTAGTGCTCGATGGCGAGGAGTCTGACTCTTGCTCTGTCATGTCAGGCGTTCCACAGGGTTCCGTTCTTGGGCCCTGTCTGTTCCTACTTTATATAAATGATATGCCAGACATGATACGGAGCGACATCAGGCTCTTCGCTGACGACACTATAATGTACCTTACCGTCACAAACCAGACAGACTGCCAGTCCCTACAGGACGACTTAACAAAACTTGAAACCTGGGAGAGTGAATGGTTGATGGCGTTTAACCCCGACAAGTGCGAAGTGATCCGTATCAGCTCTGTATTCGTGTTGGAGATAAGGAGGTAGTGCGAGACTGTAATTCAACTGATACTTTTTATCAGTTATGGGAAACAGCAAACAGTCACTTCAACGTAAAATTGTCAGATGCAAACAAGATAGACAGATTGACCCAAATATTTTATTGTGTTAAACACACAAGAACTCAGCCTTTATCGATTCCTGTCAGATTTGAAAGTCGTCGACAAGCACTTCTACTCCTCCTTTTCTGTGGAGACATTTCTTTATATAATCCTGGCCCTGTCAAATACCCTTGTGGTGTCTGCTTCAAGCCTGTGGCGAAAACCCATCGAGCGATATATTGTGAAGCCTGCTATTTCTGGATCCACATAAAGTGTGCTGGTATTTCTCCTGATGAATATGTCCACCTTGGAAATGATGATACTCCATGGCTATGTAAAGGATGCTCAAACTTTTGTTTCTCCGATTCATATTTTCATGATGAGTCCGATTCCAGTCACGTCTCTGATCAGTCTTTGGATATTGATACCCAGAATATTTTTGAGGAACTTTTGGACATGAAACAAAAATCGCCGTCAAAATTTCTTTGTTCATATCTGAATATAAACAGCCTGAGACACAAATTTGACTCAATCAAAGATCTTCTGTCACGAAACATTCTGGACATTCTTTTTCTTTCAGAAACCAAAATTGATGATAGTTTCGTGGATGCTCAATTTTCAGTGGACAATTATCATTTGTGGAGAGCAGACAGATCGGACAAAGGTGGTGGTGTTTTAGCTTACTTGAGGTCAGACATTGCAGGTGAAAGACAGAAAGATTTGGAATTCAAGGACATAGAGTCAATAAGTATTGAGGTAAATTTAAATAAGGCAAAATGGTTTATTTGCGGTGCGTACAAACCTCCTTCCATGTCTGACCAACTTTTCTTAAATGATTGCTCTCTCACCATGGACAAAATAAGTGCAAAATATGACAGTTATATATTCCTTGGAGATCTAAACTTTGATATGCTATGTAGTAGAAAAAATGAAACTCTAGTTAATATTTGTGATTTATTCAACTTAGAAAATGTAATTAAAAAACCTACCTGTTTTACGGCAAATGGTAAACCATCCCTGTTGGATGTCATATTGACAAATAAATCAGAAATTATTAGTAAAACTTGCAATTTTAGTCCTGGTCTGAGTGATGTACACAACATGGTAGCATGTCAGCTTAAAATAGATATACCTTCAATGAAGAAAAAATGGTGCAAATACAGAAGTTTTAAAAAATTTGATGCAGATTTGTTTAACCATGACCTTTGTAACAAATTAAATGAAACTAATTTAGGAGAACCTGATGTAAATAATAGGTATAAAAACTTTAGTGACACTTTTATAGAAATAGCAAATAAACATGCTCCAATCAAGAAAAAGAGAATTTTAACAAAACCAGTACCTTTTATGAATAAAAGTCTGAAGCAAAACATCTATAAGAAGAAAATGCTCTTCAATAAATTTCAGAAAAATAGGACTACGAGAAACTGGGAACATTTCAGAAAGCAGAGAAATTTAGTAGTTAGCCTGAAGAGAAAATCCATTAATAAGTATTTCATTGACAGATGCATGGGGGGGTGTAAATCTGAAAATTTTTGGCCTACTATAAAACCTTTTTTAACAAACAAAGGCAACAAAACAAGCAAAGATACAATTCTATGTGAAAGTAATACCCTGATAAATGATCAAGAGGAAATTTGCAAAGTTTTCAACAATTTTTTTGTAAATGTAGCCGAAAATATTGGAAATAATTCTATCCCAGTGAATGAAGAACATCCAAGCATTGTAAAGATAAAAGAAAACAACAAAATTGGTTCCGATTTTAACTTTCGACCTGTAGACCATTTTTATATTAGTAAGCAAATAGATAAACTTAGCAACAAAAAAGCTACTGGTTTCGATGGGATTTCGGCCAAACTCTTAAAATTAGCGAAACCATCTATAGTTGTACCGGTTACTGACCTAGTAAACACCTCACTTTTAACTTCAAATTTTCCTGATTCTTTAAAAATTGCCCAAGTAGCACCTATTCATAAAAAGAACAGTACCTTAGAAAAAGGAAACTACCGTCCAGTCAGTATCTTGCCTGTGGTATCGAAGATTTTTGAAAGATCCATGAATGAACAGCTCACTGAATTTTTTAACCATCATTTTAATGTATATTTATCAGCTTTTAGATCAGGGTATGGCACACAAAGTACTCTTTTAAAAATTATTGAAGATTGGAAGAAATCCTTGGATGAAAATAAATATGTAGCAGCAATCTTAATGGATCTTTCAAAGGCCTTTGATTGCCTTCCTCATGACCTCTTACTTTTAAAACTCAAATTTTATGGTGTCTCTGACAGTGCTTTAGATTTAATTCATAGTTACCTTAGCAATAGAAAACAGTGTGTGAAGATTGGAAATTTTATAAGTGATTTTAAAACAGTGTATAAGGGTGTTCCCCAGGGCTCAATCCTGGGGCCAGTTTTATTCAACATCTTCATTAATGATATCTTCCATTTTATTAACGACAGTAGCCTGTACAACTATGCAGATGATAACACTGTATCTTATTCTCATATAGATCCATTAGTTCTTAAGAATGTATTAACAAATGATAGTCTTACCCTTGTCAAATGGTTCTCTGATAATCAAATGCAAGCCAATCCGGATAAATTTCAATATATTGCGATTGGGCAAAAATCCAAAAATGAAAACATGACTTTTAATTTGGGTGGGGATTGTATTATCAACTGTGATGAGGAAGTAAAGCTTTTGGGGGTAACAATTGATTTTAAACTTAAATTTGATATTCACATTTCAAATATCTGTAAAAAGGCTTCAAAACAATTAGGTGTTTTAAAACGTATTGGTAAGAACCTTTGCAAATTGGGTAAACTTAACATTTATCATTCTTTTATTTTGTCAAATTTTAGCTATTGTCCTCTGACTTGGCACTTCTGTGGGGAAGCAAATACTAAGAAACTTGAGAAAATACAGGAAAGAGCACTTCGCTTCATATATAATGATTATGTGTCAGACTATGACGCTCTTCTCTCTCAATCAAAATTGCCTACTCTGAAGTTGCGGAGGCTGAGGACAATGGCACTGGAAGTTTTTAAAATTTTATATAAGGAAACTCCTGTATATTTACATGACTTGATATGTTTTAAAAATAACCATTATACTTTTAGGTACACAAGAATGGCCGAGATCCCACAGGTAAGAACAACAAGATTCGGCTCCAGCTCCTTTCGTTCCAGTGCAGCGAAATTGTGGAACTCTCTTCCTCAACATTTCAGAGAGGCCCACAATTTCAATCACTTTAAAAGTTTAATAAATGCCTGGAATGGAGGGGGCTGTGTCTGCTCTTTTTGTTCTGCATCTTAGCCTTCTGCATGCTTTTAAACAATTTTCCTTATCCTTTTTGTGCTTGGTTTATATAATATTTCAGTGCTTTTGTATCTGTATCATTTAGTGCTTTTAGTTGCTCCTTGTTAATCTATGATTTATGTGCTTGCTAGTTTAGTTGTGCTTTGCTTTATTAACTTGTGCTTTTATGTGCTTTTCTAGTCGATATTGGTAGATCTATCTTTGCTTCTTGTCTTTCTCCACTTTCGCTTTCGGCTCAAGGGTCCTCGTCTTGTAGCTTGTATGTTCTGCGGGGACACTTGATGCATAAATAATTTCGTTTTTTCGTATTTACACTAGGATAAAAGGCATGTAGCAAAGGTAGAATATGTTTTGTTTTGCTGGGCTCGGATCTGATCTCGAACATTGGCTGGATGGTGGGGTGGAGCCTGATGTTTAGTAATTGAGCTGCCACTCGCGAAGCGCCACCATCTAGCACAATGTCACAACATACTTATTCTGTTCAGGCCCTTGCCGAGCACAGTAATAATATAACACTTATATATCATTGTCACCCGACGTAGGCGGAGGGGGACTATAGAAATGACCCTCGTCCGTCCGTGTGTGCGTCCGTCCGTCCGTCCGTCCTTCCGTCCGTCCTTCCGTCCGTCCGTCCGTCCGAAATCTTGTCCCCGCAACTCCTCCTACGTCTTTCATCGGATTGATTTGAAATTTTACAGATTGTATTCTTATGATATGAAGATGTGCATGTGGTTTTCGATTTTTGTTTCGGCCATTTTTGATGGAGTTACAGCCCTTTCTGACTCAGACCTTCCGAAATCTTGTCCCCGCAACTCCTCCTACATCTTTCTTCGGATTGATTTGAAATTTTACAGCTTGTATTCTTACGATATGAAGATGTGCATGTGTTTTTTTATTTTTGTTTCGGCCATTTTTAATGGAGTTACGGCCCTTGCTGACTTATACCTTGTCCCCGCAACTCCTGCAACATCTTGTATTAGATTGACTTGAAATTGTGCAGAATGTTTCATCATGATCTGAAGATGTGCATGTGATTTTGGAATTTCAATTGTCCTATTTTTTACAAAGTTATGGCCCTTTGTCGTTTTTTGGCATTTTTTTCCAACTTTTGAACCATTTGACCAAGAGAGCTGAAATTTGGTATGCTATTAGCATTTGGTAAATTGATTATTCTGATTATTGTTATGATGTGCTAAATTATAAGTGACAGAGTTATTCCCCTTTCATAGATAAAAGGTAAAGGGATAACTCCAGAACTATTCATATTAATGGGCTGAATTTTCATAAATGCATTGTTCATTTTTCATCAGATTCATATAAGCAGGATTATGGCTCATGTTATTTTGTTACTGGGTATACAGTCTTGATGTTTTGGTCATTTTGTAAGGGCCTATAGTTTCAGTAACCTGATTCTACACATGTATGCCCCGTTCTGAACTTAAGTATTTTATAAAGAGGCCCAGTAATTGGGTATATGTATTTGCTTATGTTCAGTTATTATTTGCTTACCAGGTTCTGTAATATATATATTTTCTGTTTTTGGCCATACATTTACTCTGAAACAGAATAAAGGGCTGAAGTTTGTGACACATTTCAAACGTCGGGTGACACTTGGCCGATGGCCTTTTATTGTAGTGTTGTTTGAGCATGTACTGTTTTAGTATCCTTTATATGTCTTATATGTTTTATATGTATACACTACTGTCTTATCTTATCTCTCTTACAGGTCTTACATGATCCATGCATGTAAAATTGAAATATTGATATAGTAGTCTCTTATAATGTACATGTATATTTTATATGTTAGTCGGTCTAATAGCTATTCATAGCTAATGTTACTTGTTATGTAAACACATCCGACTTTAAATAAAATTTGTATCTGTATCTGTATCTGTATCACAAATAAGAAAAATCCCTTACCATTCAACTATACTTTGCATGGGGTTAACTTAAAAGAAACTGACTCCGCAAAATACTTGGGGGTTAATATCACACGTGACTTGTCGTGGGCTAAACACATCAACCAGATCACAACGAAAACAAACAACTCACTGAGGTTCATCAAACGTAATATTCAAACTAATAACCCTAAACTAAAAGAATCTGCATATAAGACTTATGTCCGCCCACTCGTTGAGTATGCAGCTTCTGTGTGGGACCCTTGGCAGAAAAAATACATAGAAAAGATTGAAATGGTCCAGCACAGAGCCGTCAGGTACATACTCAACGATTACAGTTCCACTAGCAGTGTCAGTTACATGTTATCAAAACTAAATCTCCCTACTCTCGAGAAACGTAGACAAATTTCATCCCTCATAATGTTCTATAAAATAAAACATAACCTTGTAAACATTAAATTTCCTAACAATATCCAGCCATCGATGAGGTCCAGATACACATTTCCACGTTCAAGTATAAATGCCCATAGTCACTCATTCTTCCCAAGAACTGCCAAAATCTGGAACAATCTCCCACCTGACATCTGTAACAGCCCTGACCTCGGATCATTCCGAGCAGGGCTCCTCAATACTCTCTAAACAAACCGACATCACATCATCATCATCATCCATCATCTTAAATTCACCCCCATTAAATTACCCTCTCAAATACTGCAGGCTCTGTCTTTTTTTAGAGACCAAAACTTCCAAATTCTAAAACTCAATTTAATTGTATACAAAATCTATTTTGAAATACTTTTCGGTGTTTTTGAAAACCGTCATTTGCGCACGCGTACGCACTCCATGTAATACTCATTAGAGGTGTTTGGAGTACTTGGCAGATTCAGATTCAGAATCATTCACCAGGCCGAAGCCGAAGCTCAACTGTACGATTTAGAATGACCGTTTCAAACAACTTTCCAAGAATAGACGAAACTGTAATGCTGCTAGCGCTCGCGTTCAGTAAGTAAACAGGCGAACGCTCGGCGAGCGCCTGCATTGCTGAACGCACCTCGGTATTTAGTATAACCGCAGTTACGGTGACGGATTTTAGACCTTCAGCTGTCACCATCAACAAAAGCGTCTGCACGCAAAATATGTTTTGGTGAGATTATATTACCTGTTTTACTGTCTGCTTTCGATTTATATTGTAACATTGTACTGCAGTGATAATCACTTTATAAACTGTCAGGTGCAACAGCGTAAGCTATTCATTTTTCGTATTCAGTGCCATTTCAGAGCAATGTCATATGTTTTCGTGACACACCCTCAGAGCTGGGGTGCTGTAGAATTCGGTGTATTCCAGGGTTTCCGTTAAGCGCACGTACGTGTCACAGGGTGTAGGTTATTAGGTATATCATACACTTGTACTGCCTTGCGGTACAAGCCAGCTTTTATAGCGACTTGGTAGAGTGCTCAACTTTAGACTTTAAAACGATAAAAATATATCGTCCCAGTATGTGTTTCCGCGCGGTATGTGTTTCAGAGCCCTAACTATAATTATAAACTGTACGTGGTAGAGCATTTGCACTGAGGAATTTTTTGACATCTTTATTCTGCAGAAGGTTTTGTTCCTTACTATTATAAGGAATGGCCAAAAATATCATCTAGGAGAAAAGAAATTGAAAATCAAAACACGATGTGCCTTAAATAGTAATTTTTCTTAATGCACTTTTGTTATGGTTGTTGTGACCCCTAAATTTTTCAAACTAGCAAAATTTTGTAAGAAAAACCCACCGTCTGTTAATGGTATGGTTAATATCTTTAATGTCATGCAATTGTTGAGGTTCACTGAAAATAAATTAGTACTTTTCAGAAATGTTTCTGACAAGAAGGTCCTTATATCCAAAAGAAGTGTTTAGCTGTACCAGTTAGTAACGGTATGTTGTATTGATTTTGTTTATAGTCTGAGTTGTAAAGATCAAATTTATTATTTTCTTTTGCAGTTATGTTACCACGTCCAGTTGTAACACAGTGTGCATATCGATTTATAACATTGAGGTTTGGAACTTTATTGAAATTTCCAACTTGAGGCGTATGGGTTGACAAGTTTGAAAAAAAGGCTGTCATTGCTCCAAGGCTGGCATGCTATCTGAAATTATTACCACCATCTCAAGAAGGATTGATTGATCAATGATTCCTTTTATTAAATGGTGTCAACAGGAATATGCTTACTCCTAAAATCAGTATTTTCTCCTCACCAAACCAAATAAAATTTTGATTCAAATTTTAAAAAGGGCTCTGAAACACATACCGCACTAGAAGGATAAATGAAAATAGGTAGTCTCCTCAAGTACAAACACTTGATTTTAATTCTATACAATATTTCATAAGGACAAGCGTAATGGTAGGATAAACATTACAGGGGACTTTGAATATGTTTTTGGGCCAGCCTTACTGCATATGCACTTAAGAAGTTGATCTAGATCTTAAAGGCTCTGAAACTGATCATGTCGCTGGGATATTCCTTATAACACGTGTCAGTCGGTGCTCCGAAAAGTCAGTGGAGGGACTCTAAGAAGACAACAACAACAATGGCGCCCCACGTAAAATCCAGCCTGACCCGTGTGCAGTAATTCCCCGAGCTTCGAGCCTATTTCTATATGCAGCTTTTTAGCCTGAAAATTTAGGGACGAAGTTCAATTTAGTGGGGTAGAATGTCACAGGGTGTAGGTAATTAGGTATATCATATACTTGTACTGCCTTGGGGTACAAGCTTTTATAGCGACGTGGTAGAGTTGACTTTAGATCGAAGGGTCCCCGGTTCGATCCTTGGCCGGGGCGTGAGATTTTTTTACAGTCTGTGACATACGGCGTAAATTATATCCTGAAATTTCCTTCGTACGTCCAAATTTAATTTCAAAGACATACCACTTCTGAAATTTCCTTTGTATGGCCGAAATCGATACCCCAGATGTCCGAATCTGTCCCGCCCATTTTCATTACTTAAAAGTATGCCAGTTTGTTGCCAGGTGGCACATAATAATTTCAAGTCAGGTGTTTCGGTGTATGCCAATTCTTCCCTCAATAAACATTTAATCGGTAATACCTTTCACATGCGTCCTTTACCTGTTGACTGAGGCTTGTCAGTGAGAACCATGACTACACATTTAGCTCCCCCTATTGTCCAATCGGAAGTGCTATATTACAACGATAGCCTAAGCTCAGCCTTCATTTAGAAATGACATAGCCGGGTGAAAATTAAAGCGACCGTGTAAGTAAACATGATAATGACAGTCTCATGTAATCGTTTGATCTTGGCCGTTAATACTGGATCACCACTGTCTGACTGTAATAATACTTGCACTTGCTAAAAATTGAGGAGGCCAAACTGAGTTGCAACTATAAAATCCATTTTTACTGCAAAAGAAATAGTTTATTTTAGTAGATCTAAGTCATTATTTTTCCGACTCGGGTCATTTATAGTGCATTCTTTTCAGCAAAATTTGAATCTGAAAAGCATTGGTGTCTTTTTGATCTTACGAGTTGACCAATTTCTTTCTGACTGTCACAGCTACTTGCAGTAAAAAGTTACGCTTTGCGTCGCAAAAATCATAATTTGTTATCTAAAATGAATAGCAGTTAGAATTTAGGACAAATGAATGTTAAACAAAATATTTGTCAAGAATATGTAAAGCCTTGAAGCATTAAAACAATTTATCAGACCATTTTGTAAGCTTGGAAAGTGCGCATAGTAATGCAGTTACGGACGCAGTGATTTTTTTACCCTGCCTCCTGCGTCCTAGACGCATAATTTTCCCAGAGGATGCAAAATATTTCCTTGGCTGCGTTCCGGGACGCATAAAAATAGCCGATCGGTAGTCCAACTCGTTTACAAAGCTACTTTCGTTTTAAGAATATAGCAACGGTGCTTTAGCAGATTGTTATATTACTGGTAAAAAACAGTACCATAGTATTTCCTACTCCCGCTAAATACCGAAGTCTACCTGTAATACCAATAATCAATAGTAGTTTTTTTTTCTTTCTCTCGATACTGCTCTCGGTCAGTAACTGACCATGATGGCAGGCGCGGGGTGTGGCGCATAAGTTTCCAAAAAAAAAAAAAAAAAAATAGTATTTACCTATGACAAGGCCACACAGAGTTAAAACTATTTACAAGAAGTCCTCAGGGATAGGCATTACATGCTCTATCCCTGCCCAACCCGAGGTTTACACGTAGTTGTCCAGTACCGGAGGAACATAGTATTATCGACCACGGTGATGTCTTTTACCTATGTGCAAACTTTTATCAATACACCGGGTCAATAAGTAATCATGCCTCCGAAAAACAAGAAAAAGATCAAACTTGATTCAAAGCAGCAAACATTATTTGATCAGACTGCTCCTGGTCTGATCAGGCTCTACACTGAGTGCCATTCCATATCAACCATTTGACAGTATTTATGCAGTCCTTAGGACAGTTATAGAACAATTACAATAATAATTTCACAGTAACTTAAAGTTTGGGATGCAGAGAAAATATTGCTTTTGCATCCCAGTAAAGATGCAAACCCTTGAGCTTGGGATGCAAAGATTTTAGGCTTTGTGAGTCCTGGGACTCAAAGAATGAGATTTGTAAAAAAATCACTGCGGACGTAGCTAATGATCTGGCAAGCAGTTCGTAAGACCAATTACTACTCATATTCTGATGGTTGTTAGCATATTTTTCACCCTTGGATGCCAAATGGGGCCCAGCAGGCAGCAGGGTTTTAAAATTCCTGGAGAGGACCCTGGACGTAACGTTTACATTTTAGTCAGCTGGAATCAAAATAAATTAAGCTACCAAGTTATAAAATTATCTTTAAACATTAAGTGAAACAAGATAATGGTGACATCTGCTAGTTCAAGCATAGTGGTCCAAAGCACCCATACCAGCACATTTCACCCTTTTTACCTAGGTATCTCATTTGCTGTCGCAGACAGTACCATTTCAGAACAGTACTGCAGCCATGCGGATAAACTGCAGCCATAAGTAAATATATACAAGCTGTACAGGGCCCTAGATAAGAAATGTCAAATAATAATTTGTTATCTTTCTCACCAAAAATATATGTCATGGGTACTCATTAGATTTGCCTGGTGGAGGTGAAATGAGTACCTATTACCTACCTTTTTGGTGAGAAATAAGAAGAATTATCCTCTGAATACTTCCCGTAACTATAGCTCTGAAACTAAATGTGAAAAAAAAAACACAAAAAAAACACCAACAATCTGAGTTTAATATAAGAGTACTTTATTTCTTCCATAACAACCGACAGTCGTTGCATGGAAATAAGTTGGACTTCCTGGATTTTCCTGTGGGACTTCCAGATTTGAGGGGTAGGAAGTCTGGGACTTCCTGAATCTGAAAGCTAATGGAATCCCTGGTATTCTAATAAATAATTAATTATACTGCTCTTCTTGTCAAGAATATCTTAGGATGTGAACAGAAAGGTGAATCAACTTGTTGCAGCGTTCATAGATGCTGTATTTTCCAATTCTTGTCCTCTTAACAATTGATACTAACTAGTAAACTCCATATTCTCGCAGCAATCATATTCTCGCGGTAGGTCCAAATAAATTCCCTGAGACAAACATGTCTCCTTATTTTTATAGTGGCTTATAGGCCCCAGGTATACAAAGTACTAGAGCTCATTAGATTTCAGTTCTCTCACTATTTGAAGATGCTGTCACTTCTGAAAGCAAAAAGTGAAAAATCACCAAAATGGGAACAAGTGATCCCCAGGAGGATAAAAGCGGCTATAAAATAGTTTATTCAGAGCCATTCATGCTGTTTTGTGCCTTAATTAATTTAGATGTGGTTGTATTAAACATTTTTAATAAGGAAACATTTCTTTATGCATTTAATATCTTAACCAGGAGGCAATTATCCAAAGAGCATGAGAATTAGGAGTCCGTATATCTGCCTGACCATGGTGGGGTAATTCTGTATGCTGATAAAAATATGAAACACACCAGAAATAGAAAATAAACATACCTTGAGGTTTAGAGGAACTACTGTAAAGTTAAACTACCTGCACTATTTTGGATTGTTCTCCTTATATGGTCGGCTTAGTTTTATGTCTCCCCTGCGAAGCAGAGGCAAGACATATGTATTGCTTTTCCGGCGGTGGCGTAAACTTTTGTCGAGTTTTTGCGTTTAGGTCTTTTTCTCAGAAACTATAAGGGCTAGAGCCATGAAACTTGATTGATGTGTACATCTAGAAGAGTAGATCTCAAAGCCATCATCAATTTTGAGTTTTGACCTACATTTTACGGTTGACTGACTTTGCAACTTTTTGTCGAGTTTTTGCGTTTAGGTCATTTTCTCAGAAACTGTAAGGGCTAAAGCCATGAAGCATGGTACATGCATACATCTGGAAGAGTAGATCTCAAAGCCATCATCAATATTGAGTCTTGACCTACATTTTACGGTTGACTGACATCACAATTTTTTGTCGAGTTTTTGCGCTTAGGTCTGTTTCTCAGAAACTATAAGGGCTAGAGCCATGAAGCTTGGTTCGTATGTACATCTGGAAGAGTAGACTTCAAAGCCATCATCAATATTGAGTCTTGCCCTACATTTTACGGTTGACTGACTTTGCAATTTTTGTCGAGTTTTTGCGTTTAGGTCATTTTCTCAGAAACTGTTAGGGCTAGAGCCATGAAACTTGGTACATGCATACATCTGGAAGAGTAGATCTCAAAGCCATCCTCAATATTGAGTCTTGACCTACATTTTACGGTTGACTGACTTTGCAATTTTTTGTCGAGTTTTCGCATTTAGGTCTGTTTCTCAGAAACTGTAAAGGCTAGAGCCATGAAGCTTGGGTCATGCATACATCTGGAAGAGTAGAACTCAAAGCCATCATCAACATTGAGTCAACATTTTACGGTTGACTGACTTCAAAAATTTTTGTCAAATTTTCGGGTTTAGGTCTGTTTCTCAGAAACTATAAGGGCTAGAGCCAAGAAACTTGGTTCATGCATACATCTTTGCTGATTTAGCTCCGTTTTGTGACAAAGCACCAGCAGGCGAGACACAGCATTCCACGGAATTCTTGTCTTAAGTACAGTGAGAATAGGGAGCTCCAGTCTAATACAGATAATAAGAAAGAAGGCAAGAGGAACAGGAAATTTATACCACTTTTTGCCAAAGCTTTGTCCTTTCAGGAGAACCGCCACCAGAAGAGAAGCAGAACTGAGAATGTGCAGCAGAAGTATCATCTAGGGCTTCTACGTTTACAAAATATTGTAAACGTTTACACGACCGCTAGAAAACGAAACGATTCCGTTTAAACGACCATTACCGTTGAAATCTTATTCTTAGTATCGGACATCTATGAGACGCTCCCCATACCTTTGTAATTATAATTATGTTCTCAAACTGTGTCATCCAATAGTGCGCTTTCATTTTCGGGGGTCAACTCGAAGTTTACAGTAACCGACGGTATTAAAAATGACCAGTTTCCGATGACTGCAATTATTTTGACCATATTTGATAATTACATGTACATGAATTAGATTTATAAAACATCGTACTTAATTATCCTGTTAATTGATAATAACTGTCAAAGTTACAAGCTGCAATTATCTCACCTTCGCGGTAAGCTTAGAAACACAGGTATCGAGGTAGTCCTGATTTTTTTTATTGCACAACACGTGTCGTAACTGTTGCCGGCAGACATTACCTTGCCTTTGGTCTGTACCTTATAAAATTAGCTGCCGATTATGACGTAACAATTGTCTGGCAAAACGTGTACATGTCATGCTTTGCGTAAGGTACACAGAAGTTAGAAAATAAAGATTTTCCGAGGACACCGTCAAGTACATTAAGATTGGCTTCTGACGACTGTGTAAGGTATTATAACTTGTTGGTGGTTTATCGGGTGTTCAGGTTCGGTTAAACGATGTGTGAATTTTGTAAACGTTTAGCATATATACACGAACCGTTACCGTTTATCCGTGTAAACGTAGAAGCCCTAGTATCATCCTGTCCTGTGTTTTGATGCTTATCTAATTTGACGCCCCTTTTATTTTATTTTCTAAGTACTTCCTTACACACTCGCGGACATTCTAGGAAGGTGTGTGTGCTGTTGTGCTGAAATAAGAAAGAAAATTAAGAAAAAGCTAAAGAGGGGATAGATCTGTAAAAAGATGATAGGTTAAAAGTCCATGGAAACAGAAGGGTTGAAAACATTGCTAAAAACCCATATGAGGTCAGAGGATCTATGGGCAAGAGTGTTGCAGGCTGCCAACTGCATCAAGGTTTGAAAGCATACAACTGTCTCTGGTAGGGCGTTCCACTGGACTATGCCCGGCAGAAAAAAGGAGTATTTATAGAAATTTCTAGAAGTCTGGACCTGACTGAAAGTCAATGAGTGGCAATAATGGGACACACAAGGGTTGGATTTGATATATTCTGGCATTGGGATTGCCACAAGTCCATATACAATCATGTAAACGTATCTATATTGTACAAATGAAATGGTAGGTTATATAAGGTGTATTCACAGGGTTATCCTGTTTTTCTACCATCCCAGGTGAGGGGTTCTATTTTTCGAGTAGCGAGTTTCGAGTTAAAAAGGCGAGTTTTGAGTAAGGAAAGTGAGTTTCGAGTAAGGAAAGTGTGTTTTGAGTAGCAAAAGCAAGTTTCGAGTTAAAAAAGCAAGTTTCGAGGAAGGAAAGTTAGTTTTGAGTAACAAAAGCAAGTTTCCAGTAAGAAAAGTAAGTTTCGAGTAAAAAAAGTGAGTTTCGAGTTAAAAAAGTGAGTTTCGAGTAACAAAAGCGAGTTTCGAGTAAGAAAAGTGAGTTTCGAGTAAAGAAAAGTGAGTTTCGAGTAAAAAAAGCAAGTTTCGAGTTAAAAAAGTGAGTTTCGAGTAACAAAAGCGAGTTTCGAGTTAAGAAAGCGAGTTTCGAGTAAGGAAAGTGAGTTTCGAGTTAGAAAATACTTCAAGAGGGGTTCTGTTGTCGCATGTACTTGTTCATCTTTCCATGCTTGTAATTCTTACTAACGTCAAAATTTGTATCGAACATCGGTATGCTGCAGCTCTAGGGAATACTGGTCGACATATTCCGTACAGATCTGTATTTTGTAAGCGTTGCAGTAGAGATGTCAAGCATTCTAGCATCTAAGCAGCCTTGATTTGATTGACAGGCCGTATTTTTTCGGAGTTATTTTTACCAAACCTCTCCGCATACCTCATAAAGTAAATGATTGCGTTCTTTTTATAAGAATAATTGTCTCGTTTTCAAGGATTTCTGCAAAAAGTATATGAGTTGATAATAACCTTCCGATATTGTCAGTGATTCAATTTACCCATGTCGACTGTATGAAGCAAGGGCATTATGAAACTTCATCGGGTGCTCATCTGAGACGAACTATAATTTCCAAACAAGAATGGGCAAAACAAATGCCTAAGTGAAGTAGAACTGAATATTTTTTGTGTGAAGAAGACAGTGGTTGTCACTAAAATTCTACAAGAAGCACTTCGCGCTGCATGGAATTTTAGGGGAAATTTAATGTAGAATATGCAAGAAATGCGTTGAAGAAAAGACAGAAACAATGTATTCAGCCATTACGTTAAACAGCCGTCGCCATAACGTGGCGTCAGTCGAACGTTACGTGGACCAATCTAGACGTTTGTTTACCTTAGACGTCGCTTGACGACAACGTCACATGATCAGCTGTCGTTCAGCTGTGTATGAAGCCAGTTGCTCTATAACGTTTTCGGCCATAACGTTAAACAGCCGTCGCCCTGACATGGCGTCAATCGAACGTTACAAGAACCAATCAAGACGTTTGTTTACATATGACGTCGCTAGACGACAAAGTCATATGATCATTTGTCCTTCATCGATGTATGAAGCTAGTTGCTCTAAAGGGTTCACCTATGGGAAGTTAGTGCCAAGTGTAAATATTTCTTAATTAACGCTACGCTAGAGTCAGACGTCAACGTCACTGTTGAAATAGGTATTGCGTTAAAATTTCATCTCTTTTTACTGTTTTTAAGATAAAATTTGTAAATTTCAAGTAAAGTCAAAATTTATTTATGTTTTCAATTTTGCCTTTCTATGAAAATTGACCTCTGTCCTTTCTAGAATAAGTTTTAGCGTTTCCAATCATTCAAGTACCCTTATTCCTTTACCAGAATTGAAAGGAAAGAATATTTGATCAGTTCAAATAAAAAAAATATTGATGTGAGTCCGAGATTTCCAAAGTTGAGTTGGAAAAACAATGACAAGCTTTCAACTATCAAGTTTCTTTTATTTGCTGAGTATATGTACGGTATAAAATGCACTACGACACTCATGTATTTGTTTATAATTAGAAACTCGCCTTGCTTTTTCAGAACTCAAAACTCACTTTTTTAACTCGAAACTCGCTTTTTCAACTCGAAACTCGTTTTTTTAACTCGAAACTCACTTTTCTTAATCAAAACTCACTTTTCTTACTCGAAACTCGCTTTTTTAACTCGAAACTCACTTTTCTTACTCGAAACTTGCTTTTTTAACTCAAAACTTGCTTTTTTAACTTGAAACTTACTTTCCTTACTCGAAACTCACTTTTCTTACTCGAAACTCGCTTTCCTTACTCGAAACTCACTTTTCTTACTCGAAACTCACTACCTACTAAAAGTGAAACACTTCCCAGGTAGGAGTAACAAACTTGGTCATGTGTTACACAAGAATCATCTTTATGTAGTAGTTCAAATTTGTAGAGGATGACAGAAGGAACTTTTCTGTGTAATTATTTAAAAAATCCTTTCACCTGTTAAGAGGAAAGGGGGGGGGGGGGGGGGGGGGGGGGAGAGGGGAGAGAGTGGTTTAAAAGTTTTTCTATTTTTAGCTCTGGTGGCCATCTTGTTCAGCAGAGCGGATTAGTTTGAGCAATACCCAAGGAACATTTTTGTGAAGTTATTTCAAAATTCTTCCACCCATGTAGGAGGAGAAGTCGTTTAAAGGTTTTTAGCTCACGTGAGCCAAAGGCTCAAAGGTGAGCTTATAGTATAGGCAGGCTTCCGTCATAGTCGTCCGTCATCGTCCACACTCTTTACACATCTTCTTCTCAGAAACCACTGGGCCGATTGAAACCAAATTTCATATGGAGCCTTTACAGGATGGGGGAACAAAAGTATATATATTTGGTTCAGGTCACATGACCAAGATGGCCACCATGCCCATATATGGTAAAAACCTTAAAAATCTTCTTCTCCAGAACCACTGGACTGATTGCCTTGAAACTTGATATGTAGCATTTGGGACTGTAGTGCTACAAAGTTTATTTGAATGATGACCCTGGCTTGACCTTGACCTATTTTATGGCAAGGTCCAAGTTGGTCCCCTAGGCTTTTGAATGGGAAAAGCTGAAAATGCTTATCTTTCTATTTTTGTTGTGTTTTGTAATATGGAAATGCAGTCAATTTCAATCCTTCTGAATTCTAGGGGTCAAGGTCATTGAAGGACCTTAGCCTAAGGTCAATAGTCTGTCATTTGTCAACATTTTCAATGGACTTCTGTGAAGAAACTATTTGGATAATTTCAATCAAATTTCATATGCAGCCTTCAGGCAAAGTGTTAAAGACAGATTGAAGATTTGGTCCAGGTCACATGACCAAGATGGCCGCCATGCCCATATATGGTAAAAACCTTAAAATATCTTCTTCTCCAGAACCACTGGGCCGATTGCCTTGAAACTTGGTATGTAGTATCAAGACTTATAGTACTACAAAGTTTATATAAATGATGACCCTGGCTTGACCTTGACCTATTTTATGGCAAGGTCAAATTTGGTCCCCTAGGGATTTGACTGGGAAAAGCTGAAATTGCGCATTTTTCTGTTGTTGTTGTGTTTTGTGATATGGAAATGCAGTCAATTTCAATCCCTATGAATTCTATAGGTCAATGTCATTGAATGACCTTGGCCCAAGTCAATGGTCTGTCATTTGTCAACATTTTGAAAGGACGTCTGTGAAGAAACTACTGGGCCAATTTCAATCAAATTTCATATGCAGCCTTCAGGCAAAGTGTGAAAGACAGATTGAAGATTTGGTCCAGGTCACATGACCAAGATGGCCACCATGCCCATATATGGTAAAAACTTTAAAAAATCTTCTCCAGAACTACTGGGCCAATTGCCTTGAAACTTGATATGTAGCATTTGGAATAGTACTACAAAATTTATATGAATGAATACCTTGGGTTGACGTCGACCTATTTCGTCGCGAGGTGACATTTGGTCCCTTAAGCTTTTGAATGGGAAAAGCTGAAAAAGGGCATTCTGCTGTTGCTATTATGGTCTATGATATGGAAAAGCATTCTAATCCAACCCCTATGAAACCTAGAGGTCAAGGTCATTTAGTGACCTTTGTCAAAGGTCATTCATCCATTGTCTGTCAACATTTCCAAAGGACTCCTCCTCTGAAAGTACTGGGCCAATTTCAATCAAATTCCATATGCAGCTTTCAGAAAAAAGGGGAAAGAAAGTTTATATATTTGGTCTAGGTCATGTGACCAAGATAGCTGCCATACCCATATATGAAAAAAAAACATTAAAAAATCTATTTCAAAACCACTGGACTGATGGTCTTCAGACTTAGTATGTAGCTTCTGGGGCTCTAGTAGCACAAATATAACATGAATGATGACCTGCAATTGACCTTGACCTGTTGTATGGCAAGGTTCAATTTTGTCCTTTAGGCTTTTGAAAGGGAAAAGCTGAAAAAGTACATTTTCCTGTTTCTATTGTGCTTTATGATAAGGCAATGTAGTCCACTTCAACCCCTATGAGTTCTAGAGGTCAAGGTCATTTAGTGTCCTTGGCCAAAGGTCATTCATCCATCTTATGTCATAATAAGGTGAGAAAAGGGATCCGTATATAGGCATTCATGCACTCTGATGACAGTCTCAGTAGTCACAGAATCTGTGCCCCCCTTGTAAGTAAAACTTTTACTGTAAAGACCAGTTCTCAGGTGAGTGCTACAGGACCATTGGTCCTCTGGTTTAGCTCACCTGAGCCAGCGGCTCCAGGGGAGCTAATATAGCAGAGTTCACGAAAGTCTGCCAGAGTTTACAGGACCGAATCTGGTAAAACGATTAAAATGCACTCGAAAATACTGAATATTTTTACCAGACCGAATGAATTTTTACCAGACATGTCAGGCGGTCAGACGGGGTTTCGTGAAGACTGATATAGGATGGTTTTAGGCTCTGTCGTCCATCTGTCGTCCATCCATCCACAATTTCAAATGACATCTTCTCTGAAACCGCTGGGTCTATTGTAACCAAATTTCATTTGTAGCTTCCAGGGGTCTTAGAAACGAAAAATTGTTCAAACAGTCGTGGTCACATGACCAACATGGCAGCTTTACCTATTGATCCTAGAAAAATCTTCTTCTCCAGAACCAATAGGCCGATGGCCTTGAAACCTGGTATGTAGCATCGGGTACGCAAGTAATACCAAGATTGATCAAATTATGACCTTGGGTTGACCTTGACTTTTTTTTACGGTATTAAAGGTCAAATTTGCTTCCTTGTGCTTTTATATGGCAAAATGCTAGAACATAGATATTTTGGAAATTGTTGAAGATTTTGGGCTAAAAATTGGTATATACAGTCATTTTAATGAGTACATGAAGATTTCTGAGTATGAGAGGTCAAGGTCATTTTTTACCTTTGTCCCATGTCTCTCATATTATGACAATTTCAAACATCTCCTCAAAAGGCACTGGGCCAACTGTAATCGAATTTCATATAGAGTCTCCAGGGGTTGATGGAACAAAAGTTTGTTCAAACGGTCCAGGTCACATTACCAACATGGCTGCCACACCCATATATGGTAAAAAGCATAAAAAATCTTCTTCTCCAGAACCAAGAGGCTGATGGCCTTGAAACTTGGTATGTAGCATAAAGTACTCGAGTACTACCAAGGTTGTTCAAATGATGACCTTGGGTTGACCCTGACCTTTTTTGCGGCAAGGTCAAATATGGGAAAATGCTAGAACATAAGATTTCATAGAAAGTTTTGAAGATTTTGGCCTAAAAAATGGTATGTACAGTCATCTTAATGAGATGATGAAGAACTGTGAGTACAAATGGTCAAGGTCATTCTTTGACCTTTGAACCTGATGTCTCATATTTTGACATTTTAAAACATTTACTCAAAAGCCAAAGGGCCAGTTGTAAACAAATTTCATACAGAGCCTCCTTGATGGAACAAAAATTTGTTCTGATGGTCCAGGTCACATGAACAACTTAGCCACCACGCCCATATATGGTAAAAAGCTTAAAAAATTTTCTTCTCCTGAATCAATAGACCACTGGCCTTGAAACTTGGTATGAAGCATAAGGTACTCAAGTACTACCAAAGTTGCTCAAATGATGACCTTTGGTTGACCTTCACCTTTTTTGTGGCAAGGTCAAATATGGGAAAATGCTAGAACAAGATTTCATGGGAAGTTTGGAAGATTTTGGCCTAAAAATTGGTATATACAGTCATTTTAATGAGTACATAAGATTCATGAGTACAAGAGGTCAAGGTCATTCCACCTTGTCTGGGAAGCTAAAAAGAGATGTGCCAGCTACAGGTCCACACAAAATACCTTACCTCTTTGGTGTAGCTAACATCAACCAGGACACTGTTGTGAACTGGAATCTTCTTGACAAACCATAGGTTCCTTGATAACTTCTGAACAGACAACATGTCCGCTCTTCTGTACAGCTGTTGACATACCACAGGTTCATCACTGACTTCAGAACAGACAACATGTCTGCTCCATGGCTCAAGACAGACTATTTCTTTCACTTTGGCTTATGTCTGAGCAAACCTTTGTCTTTCATACTATCTGGAACAACAAGTTCCGAATCTCTGCTGTCCGTCTCTCATCTGAAGAGAACTGGGTCTACTTAGTAGGACTGGCTAATTGCCCCGAAACTGGTAATCGATTATCCCTCCTCTGATTTATCCTCTATTTAGCTACTGTATATTTCAAAAAATTATGATGTCCAGCGGTGGCGGGGTATCATGCAGTGCCTGCAGTGCTTTTATTACTGAATCTATTTTTAGCTCACCAGAGCCGAAGGCTCCCGGGGAGCTTATAGGATAGGCAGTGGTCCGTCGTCGTCGTATGTCGTCGTCTGTCGTCTGGCGTCGTCGTCTGTCGTCCGTCAACACTTTTAAACGACATCTCCTCTGAAGCCACTAGGCCGATTGGGCCCAAATTTCATCTGTGGCATCCTTGGGATGGGGGATTGAAAGTTTGTGTTTTTTATGAAAATTGGCCTTGTAGTTTGGTTGCTACGGCAACTTAAATTTCCCATTGACTTATAATGGGGAAAGTTGAAAAATGGCATTTTCTGCCAAGCCATTGCAGATATGTTGATAAAACTTTTATAGAAATGTTCCTTGAGATGTCTTCTATCAGCTATATGTTTTTTGGCCCACTGCTCCTTTTATTGGTTGCCATGGAAACCGAAATGTAAAAAAAATGGAAAAAATATTTAAAAAATTATCTTCTCTTAAGCCACAGGGCCAATAAGGCCCAGATTTCATCTGTGGCATCCTTGGGCTGGGGGGTTGAAAGTTTATTTTTTTTTATGAAAATTGGCCCTTTAGTTTGGTTGCTATAGCAACTTAGAGTTGCATTGACTTGTAATGGGGAAAATTGAAAAATGGCATTTACTGCCAAGCCATTGCATATCTGTTGACAAAACTTTTATAGATTGTTCCTTGAGAAGTCTCTTATTAGATATGTGTTGTTTTTGTTTTTTTTGCCCACTGCTCCTTTTATTGGTTGCCATGGAAACCAAATTCAAAAAGATGGAAAAAAAATACTTGAAAAAAAAAATATCTCCTCAGAAGCCACTGGGCCGATAAGGCCCAGATTTCATCTGTAGTATCCTTAGGCAGGATGATTGAAAATTTATGTTTTTTTTTTTTTTATAAAATCGGCTCTTTAGTTTGGTTGCTATGGCAACTTAGGGTTGCATTGACTTGCAATGGGGAAAATTAAAAAATGGCATTTACTGCAATCAGTATATGGAAAATAGTTATATATTTTGTTATCAACTCAACAGACTGTCAGACTGAGACTTTGTGGTTGTATATTTTGTATTAGCCTGTACGAATTGACAGCAATTTCGAGCCTATCCAAATTTGATAGCAATTTTGAGCTAGAGATCTGGTGAGCTTTGTGGCCCGTGGGCCTCTTGTTAATTATTTAAATTCATAGAAAAAAAATCATTTGATTTGTAAAATAACTGCAAGAAATCTGAAATTGTGATTAATTGATTACCAGTTAGTGAGTGGTCTGCCATGTTGTTGTCTTGTGATACCTGCAATTTCACATAACTAACTAACCGTGTATAATGCGATAGACATGCCAAACCATCGAAAAAGGGTAATTCAATAAGTAATAGGTAAGAAAATTTAAATTACTAAGATAAGTTTGTTATATAGATTTACCTGCATTTTATTATGACATACACATGCCAGTAATTAACAAAATTATGAAATAGTTTTGTATTCAAACACTGCTCAGACTTGCAACGTTTCTGTTAGTAAACCCAAAAATTAAGCCCGTCCAGTTAAACACTTTATTTACTTCCGGTAGAATAATTGTGAATCTGAGTAGAGAAAAAACAAAAAAAAGAACAAAAGACAAAAAAAAACACAGAAATCTTGCACTTCTGCATGACTAAGTGTTTATCAGGTAATCAACAGATAATCTATAATGATAATGGTTTTTCTGACTTCCATCAATAGATTAACTGATACTGGGATTAATCATGGCAGCACTATCTACTAGTTGAAACATTTTTTTATTTAACCAGATGTAACAGCTTCCTTGGTTTTTCTGGGTGCCAGTGCCGAGTTCCCATGAAGAAATCCAAGACCATTTTAAGATGTTGGAAAGGTGAAAGAATACAGTTTCTATTACTTAATTTATAGTTGACTATTAATTGATGATCGAGCGATAATCGACTACAAAATTTCGGCCGCTTCCCAACACTAGTCCAGACAACTGCGAGCTGATCCACTTATGTTTGGATCCTCTTATCCCATTTTTAGTTTAATCCTATAATTTAATCTAAGGCCAACCGTAACCCTATAATTTAATCTAAGGCCAACCTGAAAAATACCTTTGTGTCTCCTTACTCAACCCTGACAAAAACAGAACGGTCCGTCGGTAAAGTATTCTTTTACTTCTCGAAGGTTAGGATAATGAAGTCCAAAATTTGAGAAAACTATCATAACCACCTACCGTAATCGCCCCATTTACCGCACATGCCCCTATAACCGCACACTAAGGCCATTTCCGGAAAAAAATTCACAAGCGCACACTGCTTTTTCCTTTTGAAACTCACAAAACGCTACAAGTTCAACTTACCATTACTGTTTCAACAGCGACAGTGTTTTCAGTTTTGTTTTCCCAACGCAATGTGCGAAGAGAGCAACTCTATCTGTCAAAATGCCAATCGGACAAACTCGCCGATATTTACGGAGTTGGCTGAAGTGTTATGATGTGTACGAGCGCGAACAGCGGACTCGGATCAGCTTACACATCTGCGTCGTCTGATTAGCGTATTCTCTATCTGCATCAACAATGGGAATGTACATGTTGATCCGAGAAGGATGGAGCTTACGAAGTTATGAGGTTGCGGGGGTGCGCAGGCTGAACTGAGTCTTTGCCTTTCCTACATGCGAAAAGGTGCCATTTCTCAGAGCAATTCTTGTCGTATATAGCGATAATGTGCACGTGCGCCAAAGTGTGTTTGGGAAAAATACATGAACGACAGATGAGAAACCCGGGTTGCAAAAGAAATAAATTGTCATAACGACAAACTCTTGTTTCCTTACAAAATCAGTCTGAATACATGTGCAAACTGAACAAAGCGACCAGCCTGTGCATATGCATGGTCTGTGCATTTAAACAAAGTTGCGGTAGCCATAGGATAGTCTTATCATTGGCATAGCTGGCCCGTGGGCCTCAAAAGGGCCTCAGGACACATCCGATCAGCAAACACCCGCATCATACAGTGCATTTGCGAACATTGACCAGTCTAACAAATCTCCAGGATTCGCCGATAGTTTGCAAAATAACTGTTTGAAGATGCGCAGACTGGTCTAAGGCTTTGCTGTTTGCACATGTAATACGGTACCTTTCTCATGACACGTTGCCAATATTTCTGCACCCTTGGACGTAATATAGGACAGACAGAAATAGGGAAGATCAAAAGGACCGCATCTTCCAGAATTAGACTGTGTGTGTTATTAATAGAAGCCCGTGAATTTAAAGCAGACCCCTTGCGGTGAATGAATAGCCAGGGCACTGACAAACTTACCTGACGTGTTTAATAAACAATCACATATTAGGTCATCGTAAATGTGTTGAAATACTTTTTCTTTTGGAATATTGAAGACGGATGAAGAGAATGAAATACATGCATAATGAGGACATATTTAATACTGAGAGGTATGAAATATAATTTGTGACTTGACACAAGATTGTTTTTTCTCCCGGAAATTGGCAGTTCAAATAGTTCGAACACTAAATATTTTCATGACACTTCGAACACCCTGATTAACTGTTCGAACTAAATGAGAATTTACCGTATCGATTTTTCCTTGACATCTTTAAAGTAGACAATGGCCGTTTGTTGTTTTTTCGTTCTGAGCGTGCGGTTATTAGAAACGTTTTTTAACCACACCTTTTGTTGCAATTTTGAAAAAGTTTAGCGCACCGTGCGGTAAATGGGGCGATTACGGTAAATGTTCAAAACAGTGTTTAAGAATTTTGCATGGCAAATAACAAAATAATAAAGAAAATTCCTCTAATAGGATGGATGGAAGGATGACTTGCAATTTAACATCCTTTTTAACAGTATTTCAGTCCTATCAGGATGATGAATGGGTGATAATGAAAGGCCGTGTGCAATGGAACCCCATTTACAGCAGGGCTCGAACCCGGGACTGTTAGATCAGTATGCAAGCGCTTAACCCACAAAGCTGCCAGGGCTCCTTCTCTAATAGGAAGGCATAAATTTTAGTGAAGAAAAATTAAGAAATTCCAAGTCATAGAAGAAAAAAAATTCAAGACTTTTGTCTTGCCTTTTTAGGACTTTTAGGCTTGTCAAAGTCAGCCCTTGTGATTCCAAATGGCAAATGGTGTGCCACACTATCTGATGTCAGATAGTTGGCTGGGTAACATCGTTCTTTTTAGTTTGTTGCCTAAAACCAGTGATTTTCATAATACTTGGGGTTATTGATCAAGGTTCAGTTGTTCAAAACTAACAACATCATTAGTTAATGAGATGTTAAAATTTCAAACGTCTAACATTAAAAATAAGGATGCCATTTTTTGCCAAAAAAATGAAGACACTTGATTTTATGTGTACTAGAAGTCAGATAGCCAGAAGTGGAACAGAGCACATAAAATCATGGTGCTAAGCTTGCAGCGTCATGCTGACATCAGTAAACAAGGAATGTCATTGGCTATGTGCATGTGAAGTACCTTAGTTGTGCCTTGATGACATTTCTGGTCACTGTGTTTCACTGAAGATTAAAGCAGAACAAATATACAGTCACTGTGTTTCATTGAAGATTAAAGTAGAACAAATTAATATACAGTCAACCCTTGTTAGAACTGCATTTACTACAACAGCAAAATTCTTCATAACATCATTTTGATATGCACAGAATGGCTTAATTGTTCAAAATATGTATTCTTAATAACAGCAAATCAGTTTAACTTCAGAATATTTGGGAACAAATGTTGTTGTTATAAAGAAGTCTTCCACTGTAGATGTTCATCTAAGGAGCTATAATAAAAATGTAGACCTGTGTCAAGAGGCTTTTTGTATACTTGGACAAACTGAATAATAGAACCTTTTAAATTATTAATTATAGTTTATAAATGAATCAATACTTCCCCATAACCTTTTCTATGAGGTCAACAATTTAACGGTATTTTGATATAAATGTAAAGTTATTTAAATGTAAAATATTCCGTTCTTATAAGTGATATTGCCAATTAAGGTTATAACCTAATGGGGTGTTTTCAATTCTGTCATAGTTTTCGATTTTAGAGTAAACAGTCTGTTTATTCTTTCACACAATTATAGACTTGTTTTAAGTAAAATATCTAATGTAAACAATGCTGTATTTGTTGTATGTAAAATTGATTATTCATTTGCTCTTACCATACTGACCCTAAATAGTAAATATTAGGACAAACAGTGTCTTTCCTGATTAGACAGCTGCTAAAGGAGCGGTATGATCATGGTCATTCCATCAGCAGCTGCTTGTCACCTTGCTCGGGCAGTAAAATCAAGTAGCTCTTAGGATAGTCACAGTTTACTTAATATGCATAATACACAAATATATAACATTTGTACAGTAATCTACATTTTCAATAAGTCTTTAAAGTACTAGATATATAGACTTGTCCAGGCTTGAAATATTTCCATCTGATACACTGTTTGTAATATAATCCCCTTAAAACATGCTTATGTGAAAAGATAAACATTGTAAAACCATAAATTATTCAGGTTAAAAGTGGATTAAGACTGGAGTGAAAACGCTTATTACTAGTTATTAGTATACCATTGAATTCCGTTGATATTAAATTCATTTCAGATCTGATCAAGGAAGTGGTAAAGTCGACAGTGATTTTGGAATATACCCATAAATAGCCCAGAAAGAATTGAAAGAACTGACAGTAAGTGGTATTCTCCATTTGGTAGATTATTTGCTAACGGATTGTACAGGTATAAAGTAAACAGAGAGGAAGTTACTGTTGATTTTCAAGGGCCATATGCAGGTTAGATATTGTTTGGTGTTGTACAGAGTGTTTCCATATAGTTGGACAGTTATTAATCATACATGTGTTGTTTGATATCTCAGTCCTAGGGCTTCTACGTTTACACGGATAAACGGTAACGGTTCGTGTATATGTGCTAAACGTTTACAAAATTCATACATCGTTTAACCGAACCTGAACACCTGGTAAACCACCAACAAGTTATAATATCTTATACAGTCGTCAGTAGTCAGTTTTAACCGAATGTACTTGATGGCGTCCTCGGAAACAGCTATTAAAATCTTTATTTTCTAACCTCTGTGTAGCTTACGCAAAGCATGACATGTACACGTTTTGCCAGAAAAGTGTTACGTCATAATCGGCAGCTAATTTTATAAGGTACAGATCAAAGGAAAGGTTATGTCTGCCGACAACACGTGTTGTGCAATAAAAAAAAAGAGGACTATCTCGGTACTTGTGTTTCATAGGATAAGCTTACCGCGTAGGTGAGATAATTGCAGCTTGTAACGTTGACCGTAATTATCAATTAACAGGATAATTATGTCCGATGTTTTATAAATCTAACCCATGACGTAATTATCAAATACGGTGGAAGTAATTGCGGTCATCGGAAAGTGGTCAATACAACATAGTAAATACGTTTTCTTTTTATACCCCGCCACACTTTAGTGGCGGGGTATTATGTTATACCTTTCGGTGTCCGTCCGTCCGTCTGTCCGTCCGTCCGTCCGTCCGTCCGTCCGTCCGTCCGTGCTCACCATTTCCGATCGATAACTTGAGTATTTATTCATGGAATTTTTTCAAATTTTGCATACATATTGTTATCGGCGATGAGTGGTATGGGATTGTTAATGGGCAAAATCTGTCCATTTTTAACGGAGTTACTGCCCTTTTTCGTATTGGAAAATGGTTTCTGGCCTGTTATTCCTTTACTGTTCATGATATCTGAATGAAACTTCACAGATATGTTGCACATCAAAGGTTACATATTGTGACTAAGGACCGTCACTCTGACCTTCCCAGTTTGTGAGTTATCCGCCCTTGATAGGTCTGAAAAAAGGTTTTTGACCTATTGTTCCTTTACTATATGGAATATCTGAATATAACTGCACAGATATGTTTCACATCAAAGGTAACATATTGTGACTAAGAACCGTCACTCTTACCTTTCCCGTTTGTGAGTTATCCGCCCTTGATTGAATTAAAAAATGTTTTTTACCCGTAGTTCCTTTACTATGTGGAATATTTAAATGAAACTTTACAGATATGTTTCACATCAAAGGTTACATACTGTGACAGAGAACCATCACTCTTACCTTTCCAGTTCATGAGTTATCTGCCCTTGATAGGTCCGAAAAATGGTTTTTGACCTGTAGTTCCCTTTCTATATGGAATATCTGAATAAAACTTCACAGATATGTTTCACATCAAAGGCTTCATATAGTGACTAGGAACTGTCACTCTGATCTTTCCGGTTTGTGAGTTATCCGCCCTTGATTAATCTGAAAAACGTTTTTTTATCTGTAGTTCCTTTACTATATGGAATATCTGAATGAAACTTCATAGGTATGTTTCACATCAAAGGTTACATATTGTGACAAAGAACCATCACTCTTACCTTTCCAGTTAATGAGTATTCCCCCTTGATAGATCTGAAAAATGTTTTTTGACTTGTAGTTCCTATACTATATGGAATATCTGAATGAAACTTCACTGATATGTTTAACACCATAGAATAGGAAACAGAGTCTCTCAGCTCAAAGAAATGCTTTACAGCCTGATCTAAATCTACACTGGTCAGAATGCTCCACGTTGTTGGGTGGTTTATATTAATATTTATTTACAGTAAGGACATCATATCTCTGTCTATCTCAGTTCTGAGGCTCTTTAGCTATTATATATCTCAAAAAATAAGTTAGGATGCACAGCAGTGGCGGGGTATCATGCAGTGCCTGCGGTGCTTTTATTTAATACCTTCGGTTACTGTAAACCTCGAGTTGACCCCCGAAAATGACAGTGCATTATTGGATGTCACTGTGGTAACATAATTATAATAATTATAAGGTATGGGGGTGTCTCATCGATGTCCGATACTAAAAATAAAATTTCAAGGGTAATGGACGTTTAAACGAAATCGTTTCGTTTTCTAGCGATCGTGTAAACGTTTACAATATTTTGTAAACGTAGAAGCCCTACTCAGTCCTGACAAAAGTATGTGTATATTTATGAATTTGGTCACGTGCTATGAAAATAGGTTTTTAGCTCGCCTGAACGAAAGTTCAGGAAGAGCTATTGTAATCACCAAGGTGTCCGCGTCACCTTCAAATTGGATGTTTTGGTTAAGGTTTTTAAAGACCTATATCTCCTTAACCCATGGATGGATTCTTTTAATACTTGCACTGTTGTTAGATATTGGTCTAAAGTTTAACAGGATACCACTCCCACCCCACTCAGTGACCTTGATGTCAAGGTCATGGACTTAGAAAATTGGGAGTTTTTTTGGACTGGATGTTCTGGTTAAACTTGTATAAAGCCCAATATCTCCTTAACCCATGGATGGATTCCTTTGATACTTGCACTGAAGTTAGATATTGATCTAAAGTTTTCGAAGGTACTACCCCCACCCCCCTCAGTGACCTTGATGTCAAGGTCATTGTCTTAGAAAATTGTCTTTTTATTGATTGGATGTTTTGGTTAAAGTTTTTTAAAGACACATAGCTCCTTAACCCATAGATGAATTCTTTTTATATTTGCACTGTAGTTAGATCTACAGAGGACTACCCCAACCCTGCTCAGTGACCTTGATGTCAAGGTCAGGGACTTAGGAAATTTTGGTCTTTATTAAAGTTTTGTAATTGCATACTGATTGATAATGCTTTGCAGAGATTTAGTTTATACTTGAACTGATGTTAGACACTTTTTTGAGTTTTTACAAAACACCTTATACTTAGAAGTTTGTCTTAAAGATTTTGGTAAAAGTTTTATATTTTGATATGAAGACATTATTTCACAGTGCCACGATTATGGACTCAGTTGATACTAATACTTGGACTGATGTGAGATAATGGTTCAGGGTTTTGATACATCCTAGCCCCCTCCCCTCCCCCCTACCCCTCAGTTTTTTGTCGCACCTGCTTTTCTGGTTTTCCGTCTGTCCGTCCGTCCGTCAACCCGTTCGTCCGTCCGTCCGTTCACATTTACGTCGACCCTAAATTTTAAGTCCATTCAAATGACTTTTTCTCTGAAACCACTGCACCCATGGTTTTTAAATTTCACAAGCTGCATGACCAGACTGCAGGGCTTCTGAATGACAAAATTCAGCTTGGTCCAGAATCCAAGATGGCCGCTGTTACTAAAAATAGCATAAACAGTAAAATCACTTTTTTCTCCAGAACCACTGGGTATATTTGGCTGAAATTTTATATGGAGCATAAATGGGACCTTGGTTTTAAAAATTATCAAAATTTAAAAAATCTGTAGCAGAATTAGGTCACAGTGACCTACTTTCTGTTTAGAGTCCGAGTTTGCAAAAACACCAATATCTCAAATATACCTGAACATATTTAGGTCAAATTTAGTCAGAATGGTCCTTAAATGGAGTTTTTTTGAAATTTAAGCGAATTGAGACCATCCAAGATGGCCACCAGCCACTGTTACTAAAAATAGAACAATATGAAAATGACAATATCTCAAGAGGCCCTGAATGGAATTGAACTAAATGTGTATCAAAATGATCCTTGCATGAAGCTGTTTCATGATTTTTTCAAATTGACCATCCAAGATGGCAACCATCCGCCGTTACTAAAAATAGCGAAAAACGTTTAAACAATAATATTTCAAAATGACACTTACATCAAGTTCTTAAAGTGAAGGTGCAAATCAGGTGCGACATAGCGTTCCGCGGAATTCTTGTTTTAACTCAAGCTCATGGACTTTTTTTTATTTTAATTTTATTTCAAGACTTATTTCTGAGATAGCTTTTGTTTATAAATGTGTTTTCATTTTTGGACATGCTGGCCTGAAGTTTTATGCATAGCAGTCCACAAAACCATAGCAGCTGTGTGATTGGCAAGCACCAATTCAGGCGAGCTATGCTGTCAGGCAACAGCTCTTGTTAGTGGTTTTTCTGATGATTCATTTTCATTTCTGCAAAATTACTGCCAAACTTTTCTTATCTCAAAACATAAGTTGTTCTGGAGAACATGACTCCTTGACTCCTTGCAATCTGCAAAAACTATTGCACAGTTATGCCAGTGTAAAGTCAATGGGAATCTTTTTAAGTATATAATAAAACAGAATATGGCCCAGACCAGATTAAATGGTATAGAATGGACCATCTGATTCAAGTTTGCACTGTTTGCTATGTCAAATGAGCCGCGACACGACAAAACCAGCAAAGTGGCATATGCGCCCAGCAAAGTCTGAGATCAGCATGGGCATCAGTCCAGTCTGATCAGAGTCTTTGCTGTCCACATGGAGCTAGCTTAGACCCTTAGCTACCCTTTAAGATTACAACGAAGACTCACATCAGACTGGGCAAATGCCCAGGTTGATCTTAGTCTTCACTGGGGGGCACATGCCACTTTGTTGGTTTTGTCATGTTGTGGCTCAAATTATGTCTTTCATACAGTACTTTGACTAGATGACAGTAGAGAATCTGATGATATGGTCATGAAAGCATTAAATTTAATTTTTGTGGTTATCAGTAATAACAAGTTATTCCACTGTCATGAGAAACATTCTTATACAAAACGTTTTAGGGTTCCACATCCTAAATGGCTGACACAGTAAACAATATGATTGCCATTATAGTGTCCTTTGCCCATTGTGGAGTACTCTTCAAGGTTTATTATTCATCTAGAATAAATATTTACATCAGATAGATTTCAAGCCTTAATGGGATTGTTATAATTTGAAATACTTGATAATGGCAGTGATTCATGTGACGCCATAGATTAACCTGTAACACGCTGCAGGATGGCTTATAATGATACCGTAGTCCACTACGTTCGACCACTTTCAAATCTTGGTGTAAATGAATTTCCTTGAAGACTGAACATGGTCAAATTTGACCATTATTGATCATTTTTTGACCATGGACAGTACACTATCTACTATTCTGTGGTCATAATAACAAGGTAATGTCTAAGGATACATCACCCAGGTCTCTTAAGTATAACATTTGGTACTGCCTGGCCAGAAGGCTTGATGTGAATGGCTTTGAGCAGTGGCTGCACTTAATATAAAACTCTACCTTCAATTCTGGACCAGCTGAGTGCCAACCTGGTTACAGAGTGCCAGTTAAAGTAACTAGTTTTTTAGGCCTGTCTATCTAGCACTGTTTCTGACCAGGTTGGCACTCAGTTTGTGTTCTATAATAGCATGTCAGTGGATGCCAGACCACACAAATAGTATTACACATTTGCTAGCACTGATCCCATTATTGAAATATCAATGCTGGTTCAAAAGAACTGACTATAAAATATACATAAATATTTATTGACTGTTTGTTACTTGATTTTATTGCTGCTCACTTCATTAATTCAGTCTTTGATGATTTTAGGATATTATTTCAATATAAACTGAGATCCGGTTTATGGATGAGATTGATGATTAAAGGCATAAAAGAAGAAAAAAATGTGTTTCCCTTGTAGGTCATTCCATGGCAAAAAATAAATATTCATGGTAGGGGGTGGAGGTAAGGTCATTCAGGAAACAGGAATATACAAGTATTTTCTCTCAGGCCTACCAGAAGTTTTAATGATGTTTGCTGTTGTTGATTTTGAACTTCTGAGCGACTCCAGCTTTAATTGCATCTTCTTGACTATTAGTAACACAGTCTATTGTTTTTCTCTGAGAGGTTGATTGGACGAGAAGCAGGGGGCAAAGGCTGTCATGAGAGGTTTGTTGGACAAGAAGCAAGGGGCAGAGGCCTGAGGGTTGTCTTCACAAATGTTTATGGCTGCCATTTTTTCTTCACTTCAGTTTAATTTTGAAAAAAGACAAAACCTCAAGTTTGAAATATTTTATTTGTGAAATTGCTTTACTTGCAATTATCTCAGCTTGTTATATTCTGTCGAAAGATATGTTTCAACAAAATTACAAGTTTCTTAATACTTATGATGGTGTTTCAGTGCAACATCTTTTGATCTTGCCATTTTGAGGTCATAATAATTATCACAGCCGAAATTCAAATTCCAGTAATGTCATGCTATATTTAATTTTGTTCTCTAAATTGTAGTGTAAGTCAAGGGTCATAACTCTGTCAGGATATATAAAACCATATGGCTGTTATTTTAGTTGACAGCTTATATGTGCTCATGTATTCACATGAATTGGATGTTTAATAAAGTTTATCAAAAGACAATAATAATAATCATGACTAAACTGGCTTTTTTTATCACTTTTGGAGCAAAGTATGATCTTCTAAGGCTTGTAGAAAAAAGAAAAAAAAATATATATATATTAACATACATTTTGATGCCTACAAAAAATTATATATGTTTTCTGACTTATTAGGACATTTAAAGAGGATTCCCTGAGTATAATAATGGAGAGGGATAGACTTTTCTTTTATACTTTTCAATGAATTATAGAGATTTCTCGGTGAAATTGAAACTGATAATCTCACTGTTTCAAACAGTGAAATTATCACTTTCGATTTCACTGTTTCAGAAATAGGATTATTGTGAAATAGCCTCAAGTTTTTTGTTGATTAATTGGCTAACTCTTATCTGGCTTGACAAAAATTACGTCACGCATGTGCACACGTCATTACGACGTTAATGACGTCACTTAAAGCGCCAACGTAACATTGTTACTGCACGCGACGTCAGGCCGCCTAGGTGTCCTGTAGGAATTCTTTTTTGGCAAATTTTTTGCGATCTGTTTATCAAAGTGATATCTGAAGCTATTTTTCAGTTGCAAACTTTGTTTACAACCAATATCATACCCAATAAACACGCTGGAAGCATCAAATTTGATGCAAAACGGCTAGAAAAAAAGTTGCGTTTCTGTCGTGATGGCTTACGCTCTTGAATAAACAGAATTTTTGCGATTTTCAAGCATAAAAGAAATAGAAAATTTGACTTTTTTCAGTGTAAGATGAATTTTTATTTCACTCATGAACACCAAAAGTGGTATTTTCACTCGTGACTTCGCCACTCGTGAAAATACTGCTTTTGGTGTTCATTCGGTGAAATAAAAATCAATCTTACACTGAAAAAGTCAAATATCCTCTATATTAGAACATTTAAAGAGGATTCCCTGAGTATAATTCTGGAGAGGGATAGACTTTATTAGAACATTTAAAGAGGATTCCCTGAGTATAATTATGGAGAGGGATAGACTTATTAGAACATTTAAAGAGGATTCCCTGAGTAAAATTATGGAAAGGGACAGACTTATTAGAACATTTAAAGAGGATTCCCTGAGTATAATTATGGAAAGGGACAGACTTATTAGAATATTTAAAGAGGATTCCCTGGGTATAATAATGGAGAGGGACAGACTTATTAGAACATTTAAAGAGGATTCCCTGAGTATAATTATGGAGAGGGATAGACTTATTAGAACATTTAAAGAGGATTCCCTGAGTATAATTATGGAGAGGGACAGACTTATTAGAACATTTAAAGAGGATTCCCTTATTAGAACATTTAAAGAGGATTCCCTGAGTATAATTATGGAGAGGGACAGACTTACTAGAACATTTAAAGAGGATTCCCTGAGTATAATTATGGAAAGGGACAGACTTATTAGAACATTTAAAGAGGATTCCCTGGGTATAATAATGGAGAGGGACAGACTTATTAGAAAGGGACAGACTTATTAGAACATTTAAAGAGGATTCCCTGGGTATAATAATGGAGAGGGACAGACTTATTAGAACATTTAAAGAGGATTCCCTGAGTTATTATTAGAACATTTAAAGAGGATTCTCTGGGTATAATAATGGAGAGGGACAGACTTATTAGAACATTTAAAGAGGATTCCCTGAGTATAATTATGGAGAGGGATAGACTTATTAGAACATTTAAAGAGGATTCCCTGAGTATAATTATGGAGAGGAACAGACTTATTAGAACATTTAAAGAGGATTCCCTGAGTATAATTATGGAAAGGGACAGACTTATTAGAACATTTAAAGGGGATTCCCTGGGTATAATAATGGAGAGGGAATGACTTTTTAGAACATTTAAAGAGGATTCCCTGCATATAATTATGGAAAGGGATATGCAGTCCATGAAAGCAAATAGGAAGTCACAAATTTTGTTCTCTTGGAAAGAGTGGCAAAAAAACAAGGCAGTACATCCATTCACCATAAGCCATAATCACCATTTATTGCAGGCATGTTCTTTCTTCAAGAGTTATCACTAGTAACTAACTTTTCTAGTATAACTCCGACTCACTCATATTTGCTGTACAGCAGTCTCTGTCTGTGGCACACTGTTGGCTTACGGCAAAAGCCTGGTTGTGCTGATGATGGACTTTCTGGACTGGTGATCAGTGCCCAGGTGAAATGATCATGTTGACCGTGAACTACCATGAAATACCATGGACTACCATGGTATTTCATGGTCATACAACCATAGTCAACTATGGTGGACCATGTTTTGTAAAATGGCCGACCATGGTCGACCATGGTTAAAGACCATGGTAGACCACGGTGTTGATGAGACCATCAAAAACCATGGGTGGCCATTTAACAAAACATGGTCAACCATGGTTGTAGCGCCATAAAATAACATTGAACTGCATGGTTTATCATGAAATATCATGGTAGTCCATGATATTCCATGGTAGTGCATGGTCAACTGACAATCTTTAAAACACAATGCTCACAACATTACAATGAACAAAAAAAAAAAACAACACATATACCAGTTGAGTTTTTAATGGCTTAAAAGTAACTATATTATGGGTTACACTTATAAAAATCATCATGATCAGCAGCCTGCTGTATCCAGCCATCAAAACCATTAGCCCAATTAAGGTGTGTTCTCAGATGCTTTCAACATTCTCTTGCTTAATTTTAAAATACCTTGCTTTTTTTCCTGTCTTCCAATCTTGTAAGCATATCATTTTGCATCTTCTCTTCATAACTGATATGTCTGATGCTTCAAAATAACTTAATGTCAGATTTCCCACCTGTTCTCTCATACTTCTACAGGAAAAGGAAAAAAAAAGTAACAAGATTTTCTATTGGTGAGCTCTGGCATACTTGTTCTTGTTGTCCATAGTTTCTTCCTCTAATTAGGAGAACTGCCTCTCAGCATTGATAAAAAACATTGGCAAAAGTTATTATAGTAGATCCCTACTGTTAAAGACTACTCAAATGTCTTAAGAATCTGGATTGTGCATGTGTGCTAGGCACCGTCACCATAATTATGTACAGTCTAAATGATCATCACCATGGACATTGGATATATATGTATATACGTCTATACAGATGACGTTACAAGCAGGTTTAATATGTAAGAAAGTCTACAACATAGCACTTTTCTATCACCTACCAAGCAGGGAATTTCTCTGTACATGCAGGGCATAACACATACTTCCAGTAAGAGAATAAAGCAAAACAAGATGTTCAATTGGTGGACATTAATAAACAGGATCTGTTGTAACAGGAAATGATGTCATGTGATTATCAAGTAATCTGACCATGGTTGACCATGCATGGTCAGCTGTGGTCACCACTGACCATGTTCCACCATGGTTAGTGGAAATTTATGACAAATGACCATGATAATTCATGGTGAACCATGGTCAACCATAGTAGTAACTTTGACTCTCTTTTTCTATCATAAACAACCATGGTTAGATGGAAATTTTATGACTGTTGACCATGGTCAACCATGGTCAACCAAAGGAGTAATTTTGACCTCCTTTTCTACCATGGACAAGCATGGTCAACCATTTCACAGATATTGAATTTTCATGGTCTTTGCTGGTTGACCATGAAGAAACATGGTAGACCTTCAAAAACCATGATGACCATGGTCAACCATGGTCACTATTTCGCCTGGGTGAGTTCTTTGATTCCAGTTAACATAGAAAAGGATACTTCTTGAGCCTCTGGATTATTTTATCTTCATGATCTCCTCTGTTTTTGGATTGTTTCATTGGCCCAAAAAGACTGAAGTACTATTATTGACGGTGTTGTCCTCTCAAATCGTCCATCCATTAGCAGTGTTGACAACAACTATCACAGGGTATAAACCAGTCCACCAATTTTGGCTTCCTGCAGAGACTGTCCCTCATATTTGGCTTCTGCCAAGACTGTCCGCGATCTCTTGCTTCCTGCTGAGACTTCTGTACATGATAAATGGCTTCCTGCATGGCTCTCGGCAGGAAGCAAAGTCACACGAACAGTCTCGGCAGGAAGCAATTTTTCGAGGACAGTAGTCCCTGCAGGAAGCAAGAGATCATGGACAGTCTTGGCCGAAGCCAAATACCATGGACAGCGAAAATTGGCGGACTGGTTTATACCCTGTGACTATATCAGCTCAGTAACATGGCTATACTATTTGAGTTGCAACACAACAAACCAACAAAGTGGCATGTGCTCCCAGCAAAGACTCAGATCAGCCTGGACAGCTGCCAAGTCTGATCAGAGTCATCTATGTGCCACTTAATGGGTGGCTAAGGGTCTAAGCAAGCTCATTGTAGCTAGTGAAGACTGATCTGACTGGGCATTTTACAGCCATGTCTGTTGGAATTGAGTAAGAACTAATTATTTCTGCTGTAGTGCTGGTCATTATGTATTATTGATTGCACATTAAAATTGATGCAGCTGTCATACTTTTAAAATATATGAAATTATAGGCTTTTATTAATGCAAAAAGGTTGTAATAATGCTGTAGACAGTCCACAGAAATATTTGCATATTGCTCAATGGAGAAATTGATCTAATACTAGGCCAAAGCATGTCAGGCAATTATGTACCGTGTTAATCCTACTAAATGCCCCCAATCATTTTGCCAAAAGGAGAAGAACTAAATAAGCTACTAGCTTTTGTTCTCATCCTAAGTAATATTGTATCTTGTAAAATATTGTATATCTACAGTTTGTTGAAATAAAATATGTTTAAACTAATCATTTTGCCAAAAATAGTGTCACCCTTTTAATCCTAATAATCCCCCTCCCCCATTCTAAAAAAACATCCATCCTTTTTCCAGAAATACTGGTAGTGCTATTTCTCTGACATGTCAAAATTTCAAAATTGAGGACATAAAATTTCCTGATGTTCTAGTCTAAATATGGTGGTATGTTCAGTTCATCATGGTTCACGAGGTATTTCAGTTAATTTCATTTGAACTCAATATTAAAGTGCCATATGTGCTCATTTGAACTAATAGTGTTTTTGTGCAGTGAGGATACTGTGGTTATTGCAAGTCTCAGTGTTTTAATCAATCAGAGTTGAGCTAAATTCTTTCAGTATTTGGCTGAAACTGCTTTTCTGGAGAGAATACATGTAATAGGTAAAATGGATGCACTGGAGAGAATACATGTAATAGGTAAAATGGATGCATACAAAACAGGAGACCAGAGTGTCTGTTTGTGGCAAAATAATTACGATAAACACTGTGAGTGTGAACAGTCTAGGAGTTTGAACTCTCTGATTCAGCCATATTTCTGTTTCCCGGCTAAATAAATGATGACAAATTTAAACTTGCCTTACATGCCTGATGTATAAGCTTGAAGATAATCAATTGCACCTTAATATGCATCAGTAAGCATTTAATCTTTCTAGGAGCGGCTGTAGCGTAGTGGATAACACTCCGGACTACCAACCCAGGGGTCGCAAGTTCGATCCCCCGCTTCTCCGGTCTTTCGGATGAGACTTTAAACCGAGGTTCCGTCTCCATATGACCTCGTTGTTGGTGGGACGTTAAACCCGAGTTCACTCACTCACTTTAATCTTTCTTCTTCATAGTAGAAAATGGAGCCACAGAAAATTCAAAATCTGTAAAGGAAAATTGATTTTGCATTAATCTTTTTCCTTGTCTCTGACAGGTCAGCAACTGAAAATTGCTTTAGTTTTGTTTGGTCTTTGTATATGTGTATTTTTCAGTTTATTATTTTTGGAATTAATGGGAAGTTCACTTGTGACCTAGTTCTTCTCAATAGGCAATTTCCTTCAGGATTCTTGAATTTGAAAACCAGCAGATTCGTAGATGTTAGGTAGAATAAACCCTTGCAAATATTAAGAGATTTACAGTATAACTATTGAGCTCAGGGATCAGGCTAGAGATCTGAATCTACAAGAAGTTTTCCTGATTTTGGGGAGAAGGTTTTGCCCTCCTTTCATCTTTACATATACATTCCATACATTAGAACTCCTCCCTCAACTCAGCACAGGGAGAAGTTTCATCCTGAAAGGAGACCTCAGCACAGGGAGAATTTTCATCCTGAAAGGAGTCCTCAGCACAGGGAGAAGTTTCATCCTGAAAGGAGACCTCAGCACAGGGAGAAGTTTCATCCTGAAAGGACAACTCAGCACAGGGAGAAGTTTCATTCTGAAAGGAGACCTCAGAACAGGGAGAAGTTTCATCCTGAAAGGACAACTCAGCACAGGGAGCAGTTTCATCCTGAAAGGAGACCTCAGAACAGGGAGAAGTTTCATCCTGAAAGGACAACTCAGCACAGGGAGCAGTTTCATCCTGAAAGGAGACCTCAGCACAGGCAGAAGTTTCATCCTGAAAGGACAACTCAGCACAGGGAGAAGTTTCATCCTGAAAGGAGACCTCAGAACAGGGAGAAGTTTCATCCTGAAAGGAGACCTTCTGTCTAGTCGCCCTCTGTCTTGATCTCAGGAGAGATGATCATTCAGACAACATAAGCTGTACCTAAGCACATTATGGTACCTGGTTTTAGTGTGCAACCATTTCAAGTGTCAGTGACTTGCTGTCATGTTTGGATTCATGTGAACCCATTCAAAGACAAGTTTTTATTTTTTATCCATTCCTATGATCAGACTGGGTTTGACAAAACTTGACAAAACGTGAATGTCAATGTGTGAAAATCTGACTGGTAGTGCAGACCCTGATCAGACTTCTCCTGTGATCTGATTAAGGAATTTCTGTCGCAATATTTAGATCACTATGGTATGTACTAATAATGAACCCAATATATAGCATTGGTGTATTAATGGGCGCAAAATACACAAGCTGTATAAAATTATGGTTTGTAAAAGATATCATCATTTCTGTATTGTTATCTTTAACAATAGCTCCTATTTTAAGCGAATTTAATATCAATATCTCATCTACATTTTTACAGGTGTCAATAATCTGCCTGCCGAGAAATGTCCTGACATGCTATAGAAAACAGTAGATTATTGTATTGTATGTGAGAGGGAGTCATTTAGTGTTAGTGATACAAGAATGGCAAGACGGAGATTAGAGGAAGCTCTACAGGCTGGACAATCTATTGGAAAAGGTACAGTGGTAGAATTACGCTTAAGATGAATGGCTACATTTATAGGGGAAACAACTCCAACATTTCTCTTTTGTCTCCCTAAAATCTCTAGGGGGGTCAAGTCTTAAAGAAATTGCTTCTCTTATAGGAGCAGATTCTTTCCTTTAAGAGAGGATATTACATGTATTTTAAAAGGCTTTGCCTTTCATGGAAGCAGCCAGGAAGCCAAAAAAGGTGTTTCCTTTTGTAAAATGGTGTAAAACAATGGAAGTATACCTATATACCACTTAACTAATACTTGCATTTTTAAATCTGACCAAAATGATTGCACTGTCCAGTGATGTGTTGAAGAGTTGCTGGCAGAATAGCAGACAGTGTAGAACCTGATAAGACTGCTTCTTACATGTCTGCAACAGATCTGTCTCAGTACTTTTCCTTATTTCTCAATAAACAATTATACTGAGGATCTTTTTAGAATTACGTGTTTGAAGGGGAAATAAGAAAAACAAAATCTCAATGCTATCAAGAAAAGACTCACTCATTTATCTTGGTAAGCTTGATATATAGGCACTCTAAAGTATCATTTCACATTCAGAGGAATATGCTAATAAATGGGTGTGATAAGTTGTGAGATTGATCAAATTAATAGTCTGAATTTATTAGCTCACCTGAGCCGAAGGCTCAGAGGTGAGCTTATAGGATGGGAGTCGAGCCGGCGTCCGTCCGTCCGTGGGTGGGTGCGTGCGTCAACACTTTCAAACATAAATATCTCAGAGACCAGTGGGCCGATCGCAATCAAATTTTATCTGAAGCATCATTTGGGTGGGGGAAAGGCTGCATTAGGTTTTGGTGCCGATCAGCTTAGAACTCTGGTTTCCATGGCAACAGATAGCCCCCATAGGGTTATAATGGGGAAAACGGCGTCATCACGTTTTCTCGACTGTTTTTGATTAGATCCTTATCATACTTGCAGGTAATGATGATATACACAAGAGCTTGAATGAGTTCGAAATTTGGTCGGATTCGAGCACAGACTACGGAGTTAGCTGCCCTTGAGCGTTTGAAAAAAATCCCATAGGGTTATAATGGGGAAAATGGCGTCATCACGTTTTCTCAACTGTTTTTGCTTAGATCCTTATCATACTTGCAGGTAATGATGACATACATTAGAGCTTGGATGAGTTCGAAATTTGGCCGGATTTGAGCACAGACTACGGAGTTAGCTGCCCTTGAGCGTTTGAAAAAAATCCCATAGTGTAAAAATGGAGAAAACAACGTCATCACATATTTTTAGAAAAACTTTGTTTGCTCTGTTGCCTACATTTCTCAACGGATTTTAAAATAACTTCACACAAATGTAGGGCGTGACAATATCTCGAGCAAGTTCGACTTTCAGGATGCTGCGCCCAAGGTCAAGGTCACTGTGGCTAATTTTAGAAAAACTTTGTCAGCGCTCTAGCACCTACATTTCTCAATGGATTTTAAAATAACTTCACACAAATGTAGGGCATGACAATATCTTGAGCAAGTTTGACTTTCAGGGTGCTGTGCCCAAGGTCAAGGTCACTGTGGCTATTTTTAGAAAATCTTTGTCATCCCTCTAGCGCCTACATTTCTCAATGGATTTTTAAATAACTTCACACAAATGTAGGGCATGACAATATCTCGAGCAAGTTCGACTTTCAGGGTGCTGCGCCCAAGGTCAAGGTCACTGTGGCTATTTTTAGAAAAACTTTGTCATCGCTCTAAGGCCTACATTTCTTAACGGATTTTTATATAACTTCACACAAATGTAGGGCATGACAATATCTCGAGCAAGTTTGACTTTTAGGGTGCTGCACCCAAGGTCAAGGTCACTGTGGCTATTTTTAGAAAAACTTTGTCATCGCTCTAGCGCCTACATTTCTCAACGGATTTTGAAATAACTTCACACAAATGTAGGGCATGACAATATCTCGAGCAGGTTGAACTTTCAGGGTGCTGCACCCAAGGTCAAGGTCACTGTGGCTAATTTTAGAAAAACTTTGTCATGGCTCTAGCACCTACATTTCTCAATGGATTTTGAAATAACTTCACACAAATGTAGGGTATGACAATATCTCGAGCAAGTTCGACTTTCAGGGTGCTGCGCCCAAGGTCAAGGTCACTGTGGCTTTTTTTAGAAAAACTTTGTCATCGCTCTAGCACCTACATTTCTCAACGGATTTTGAAATAACTTCACACAAATGTAGGGCATGACAATATCTTGAACAAGTTTGACTCTCAGGGTGCTGCACCTAAGGTCAAGGTCACTGTGGCTATTTTTAGAAAAACTTTGTCATCCCTCTAGTGCCTACATTTGTCAACAGATTTTAAATTAACTTCACACAAATGTAGGGCATAACAATATCTTGAACAAGTTTGACTTTCAGGGTGCTGCTCCCAAGGTCAAGGTCACTTTGGCTATTTTTAGGAAAACTTTGTCAGCACTCTAGCACCTACATTTCTCAATGAATTTTAAAATAAATTCACACAAATGTAGGGCATGACAATATCATGAGCAAGTTCGACTTTCAGGGTGCTGTGCCCAAGGTCAAGGTCACTGTGGCTATTTTTAGAAAAACTTTGTCATCGCCCTAGCACCTTCATTACTCCATGGATTTTGAAATAACTTGACACAAATGTAGGGTATAACAATATCTCAAGCAAGTTCGACTTTCAGGATGCTGTGCCCAAGGTCAAGGTCATTGTGGCTATTTTTAGAAAAACTTTGTCATCGCTCTAGCACCTACCTTTCTCAACGGATTTTAAAATAAATTCACACAAATGTAGGGCATGAAAATATCTCGAGCTAGTTTGACTTTCAGGGTGCTGCAATCAAGGTTTTTGATTAGATCCTTATCATACTTGCAGGTAATGATGACATACATAAGAGCTTGGATGAGTTCGAAATTTGGTGGGATTCGAGCACAGACTACGGAGTTAGCTGCCCTTGAGCATTTGAAAAAAATCCCATAGTCTTATAATGGAGAAAACAACATCATCACATTTTCATTTTTCATGGGATCCTCTTCATACTTGCAGGTAATGAGGATATGCATAAAAGCTTGGATTAGTTAGCATTTCGGCTAGATCCCACCACTGACTATGGAGTACCTGCCCTGAGCATCCGAAAAATCAATGTTGCCACTTTTCTTGGTTTCTACTGATCTGATCCTTTTCAAACTTGCAGGTAATGAGGAAATGCATAATATCTTAAACAAGTTCAAATTTTGGCCAGATCAGGCTAACCACTACGAAATTAGCTGCCCTTGACAGCTCTGTCTATTGTGCTCTTGATTGGATACATTTTAACCTTGCATATATTAAATGAGGGCATACATAATGTTTTGGATGAGTTTAATTTTCAGCCTGATTGGACCACTGACTGTGGAGTTAGCTGCCCTTGAGCATCTTAAATATCCCTATAGGTTTACAATGTCTCTCAGGTGAGCAATTGTTGCCCTTTGGGCTACTTGTTTATTTTGCTATAATGTTTACATTTAGATAACAAAAAAATTAACAAGACCCCTAGCCAGTCATATTGCAGTTGAATCTTTTGAAACTTTAAATACAAAGTTTGGCCTGAATTTAAACCACATATCAATGATATGTTTACCTGATTGAAAAAATGCCAAATAAAAATTGATTTGTACAAATATGTTTATATTCATAACTGAGCTAATGAAATGGAAGGACCAATACATACTGGTTTGAATATTTTTGAATGATACATGATTTATCAGCACCCTAAAGTGATACCTATTTATTGAATTACCATAAGTTTCCTATCCTTGAGTAACTGCTATAAACTGTCTAACATGTTTGTCTTAACTGAGTCTGCAATATTTTGCTCATGCACTATTCCCACAAAGTTTAGTAAGATCTAATAAAATCAGTAAGATTTTAGTACATGCTTAAACAAACTCGAGTTGAGTTGAGGAGGAGATGCAGGTTGCTCGTAATCAGTTGAATAAAAGAAGATTGCTCTGTTTCTAAGCTGCAGCACAGAGTTCAGAGTTTGAGCTGAGCCAAGAAATTAAGGTGGTGATAATCACTGATTTGGGACAAAGACAAAAATCTGCATAAAATTCTCAAAATAACACTGATCTTTCCAAAACTTAGCAGATGCCTTCTTTATGTTGTTTCTCATAATTTAGAATCCCAAAATGCAGCATTTGTTAATGCTAAAAAGTGTTTTTATAAGAGAAGATCAAAGGGTAATTTTCTGCGAATAAATCTGAAAAAATAATATCATCATTGAAAATATACTTAGTGCTAAGAGTACCTTGTTGCATAATGGAGAGCGTCCTAGCAATTATTTTTTCAAACTCTTTCACACATTATCAGGCTGAGCAGATGAAAAAAGATGCAGTCTGTGTCCATTTTTTTTTGTCAAAACACACAAGTGAGACAGGTGATACTAATTTAACAAGGTTGAACAATTTCTCTCTACACACCACTGATCATGTCAGTAATGTATTATTTATATTGTAGGTGTTAACATAGGTATGCTTGCCTACCCTATATTTAATAAATGCATCCAGTGTACATTTACTTTGTACATGGTTGAACATTTGAGAAAAAGCTACCGTTTTCATCTGGTCTACATTACAATTTGAGAAAGAAATGGAATAAATAATTGCTAGGACGCTCTTCATTATGCAATAGTGCACCTTCAGCACTACGTAAATTTTCAATAACGATATTATTTTTTCAGATTTATTTGCAGAAAATTGCCCTTTGATCTTTCCTTATAAAAACACTTTTTTAAGCAGCATGTATGTCTATTTTGAATTCTAAACTGTAAAGAACAACAAAAATAAGAAGTCTGCTAACTTTCAGGGAGATTCGTTACTTTTTTATGGTTTTATGCAGATTTTTACATTTACCATAAATCACCACCTTAAGCTGAGGAACTTACAGTTGGCTGTGGCTTCCTCTGTCTTGATACCTCACTCACAAAGAAAACTTAGTGTTTAACATTTATAACATATTTGTGTATCATATGACGTCGTTGTTATTCAGTGGATAACATATATCATGTCATAAAAATCGTATGACTACACGTGTAATAACATATTGGCGCTTACATGTAATGCCATTTGCAACATACGTTTCAGCAGTGTGTTTTTGTATTGAAATAATGTAATTTTGGAGGTGATAAACTCCCATTTTAAAGGGTAGAATCTTACACTCGTGATTATTTCATATGAAATTTATGAAACTCGCCAAAGGCTTGTTTCATAAATTTCAAATGAAATAATCACTAGTGTAAGATCCTATATGTACAACATAAAACATACAACATACACTTTGACATAACCCTAACCCTAACCCTAATCCACTGCATCAAAGCAACAATGAAATTCACAATCAAAGTGACCAGTTACTTCCCATGTTAGAAAACGATTGTCACTGCAGGATCCACAGTAGAAACCATAAAGAAGAACATGTTCATACTACATACAGGACATGGAAGTTGGTGTCTTCTACAGAACATGGAACTTGGTGGCTTGATATCCATTACTGTCATCAGCGCTGATTCTTTAAGATGCACTTTTAATGAGAACTGCTTTGATCTATCGATTTATATGATTTAGTCCGTTTAGGCTAACATTATGAGTACAGTTTGCCACATTGCCTTATATTAGTCTGAAAGATGCAATGTTGTACACACATAATTTCTGGGTTACACCTCAGGATAGTTCTTAATCATCTATAACAGATATATCCTCTGCCTTTATGATAGCAATCTGAATAAGAACTGATTTCATAACCTGGAACCCACCTTGAAAAAGATGTTTAATTTGTAGATACAGGACAAGATAAAACTCATGAACCAGTTTGTTTTGTGACATATATACAAACATACATCACCGGCAATGAAATAAAATGCACTCTTGTTACTGTGATTTCTGAAAAAGAATCTGAGTTACACTACAGTGTAGGGTTGAGATGTGTAGTAACTGAATCTTTTTATGCCCTGAAGGAACTTTGGGTGGCATATTAAAATTGCACCATCCATCCATCTGTCCATCTTTTACAAATTGTGTGTCAGCCATAACTCAAAAACTATTGAAGGGAATTCCACCAAACGTCACAAAAAGGTAAACCATAATGAGAATGTGTGTTGCACAAAATTCAGGCTACCAAGACCAAGGTCAAGGTCACAGGTCAAATCGTGTCAGCAATAACTCAAACAGTACTGAAGCAGATTTAACCAACTTTACAGAAAGGTAAACCATGATGATAAGCTGTGTCATGCACAAAATTTAGGCTCTCAGAACCAAGGTCAAGGTCACAGTCAAAGGTCATTGGTAAAGTCATGTGTCAAGATAACTCATAAATTACTGAAGGGAATGTAATCAAATTTCACAGAATGGTAAACCATAATGAGTAGGTGTGTCATGTACAAAATGTAGGTTCCCCGGTTATAATCAAAGGTCATAGGTCAGATCTTGTGTGGGCAAGTACTTAAAAGCTACTTAAGTAAATCTTATGAAACTTAACTTATAGATACAGCATAAAATTTGGTGTGTCATGGACAAGATTTAGGGTTCCATGCCCAAGGTCAAAGTCACTTTCCAAAGATTGAATGTCAGATCATGTCTCTGTGATTTCTTGAAATTCCTGAAGCTAATTTAATCAAACATCATTTGTAGGTAAACTGAAATGAAGAGGCTTGCCATAAACAAGATTTGGTTCCCATGCTTTAGGTCAAGGTCACAACCAGGAGCCAAACTGCAGAGCATGTGTTTGCAATTAATCAAATACTACAGAAGTGAATTGAATCAAACTTCACAGAAAGATAAAGCATGATGTGAAGATATGTATTGTGCAAGACTAATGTTCCCCTATCCAAGATCAAGGCCACAGTCAGGGATCAGAGGTCAAATTGTGACTCCATCATCTCTCAGAAATTACTAAAGCAAATCTGATGAAACTTCAGTGAAAGTTATAAATGGTATGTCACATGCAAGTTTTAAATTCCCATGCCAAAGGTCAAGGTCAAGATCAGTCCCAGGTCAAACCATGCAAGCCACTGAAAAAGCTAAAGTGGTTTCACGGTATTCAATTAAATTTTCCTCATGCAAGATTTAGGTTTCCATAACCAGATCCCCATGTCCAAGGTCAAGGTCAATATCATGGGTTAAAGGTCAAATTTTGGTTCTGTGATTGTTCAAAAACTTTCACAGGAAATCTGTTGAAACTTCAAAGAAAGTTGAAAGAAAAATGAGACAATGTGTTTTGCACAAGAGTTTAGTTATACAACAAATGTCAAGGTCGCAGTCAGGGGTCAAAAGTCAGATTATGTTTCTGCAATGTTATTGCTCAAAAACTACTACACAGAATTTGATAAAAATTCACTGAAAGTTAAAACTCAACAAAGAGGACCTTTCTTTTTTTCTAGGTCAGGGAAAAGTCAGGGAATTTCGTGGTTGGTCAGGGAAATTTGGAAAGAAATTGAAAAATCAGGGAAAGTCAGGGAATTTGAGAATTAGGGCTGTGGCAGTTTTCAGAAATTATACTTTTGTTTTCAGTGGATGTAGTTTCTAGTGAGATAGTCCAGGCACATATCCTTCTTTGTTTGGGTGTACTCTTAAAGAAAGAATTTGCTCCCCATGTTGGGAGCAAATTCTTTCTATTTAGAGTAACCCCCAATTTTCAAGTGATACAGTTAGCATAATTGTTAATGTAAAGAGCTAAGTTAACTTTTGGGTCGGTAAAAAGAGTATGGAAAACTTTAAAATGTCAGGAAAAAGTCAAGGAATTTGGAATTGGCGGATAAGTGGCAACCCTGAAGGTAAAAAAATTGTTTCCCGAGTTATATGGCTGGCACAGCAGAGCCCAAACTGTCTTTCAACATGTTAAGATCAACAAGTGGATAAAAAAAACAGAAGCAAAGAACATGAACAAATAGTAAACGTAACAACCAACAACAATTGTTAACCTTTTGAAATTATTATTGACCATGTCATAAACTGTCATTGAACTTGTAAATATGATAAGAAGATCAGTCCATAGATTAGAGAATATTTTCACAGCTGACCATAGGCCTTACATTGAGTAAATACTACATTTGCACCATATGTAGTAAAGGCAAACATGTTTCTTATGCTGGACACAATTTCAGTTGGCAGGGCTCTATCCTTAAGGTGTGTACTACATCTACATGTTTTTCCACCATGTTTACAAAGGGAAACAACTTTTGTGTCTTTCCCTATGCTTCCCTGGTTGAAAATTCTTTTCATGCTCCCGCCATTGGCATGGCTGGTGGCATATAGTGTTTTGGTTGTGCATACATGTTTGGGTTATTACGTACATATGTCCGTCCATACATCTTTATGTACATACCTGTTAGACTCAGGTTAAGACTATTGTATGAGATAGATTTCAGGGTTTAAGTTTAAAGGTTAAAATTGTAAAATTTTCAAGAGGTTTTTAGCCTTCATAACTGGATGGGAACGCATGCATATTGATTCTGTTGACAGTCCACTACATAGGTTTGCTCAATTAGTGTGTTTAGAGTACAGGGGCTATATGTAGCTTGTGTGTTACATGTACTTTTAATTAGCATTATACTGCTGCTTTGAATTTTGTATGTATTTAAAACATTTCAAGTACAAAAAGACTTACAATTAAAATCGTAGTGTGAAATTTGCTTTCACTTTTATATGAAAAAGACAGCTAATTTGATAATGTACATAGACTTCCCTTTTCATAATGAAGTACTGAAAAAGCTAACAAAAGAAATTCCTTCAAGTGACCTTAGTCAAATACTAATTTATCATAGTTACCCAAAATACTGAGATAGATGTCCTGAGCAAACATTGTGGACCCAGATCAGACTGCTCCTTAAACAGGAGCATTCTGACCTGGATCTACACTTTTTGCCATACATCACCAGTAATTTACATATTGCCAGCCAGAAGACCAAGGCTTATTTAAGTTTAGGATATTTACAGTATTTGGTTAGTTACCCAATACTTAAGGTAAGGGCGGTCTGGGAATATTGGATTTCAGAAGTAATTAAAGTATTCAATCAGCTGATTACCTTAATCTCAGCCATATAAACATTGGCAATAGAATAAGTAAATGTTCATGGAGTTCACTGACTGCTGCCTGGACAATGGTTAACTTACTGTTGCTGTACATAGATCAGTGAGCTCAACTGATCAGTTGTTTGGCCCATGACTGGTAGCATTTGTCAGAAGTTTGGTCAGTAGTCCACATTCATATGGTCAGGATGGTAAGATGGAGCAAAGATGGTGTGAAACTTTCAGCATTTGTGAGGATACTGATTTTGGCTTCAGCAAGGGCCTAGTTAGCTTGCACTAGTAGTGGATGACGGATGGGAGAACCTTGAATCTTTGTATTATTCTTGTCTCTCTTATCATTGTCATTATCTTTCTTATCATTAAAATATGGTATTAAAGAGCTGTTAAACCAAGAACAATCAACTATCCATATGTTGTGAAGAAGCTTTATCATGATTTATGATTGTTAGTCATATTCCGTACATGGTTATGGTGTGCCAGAACTAGGTAAGCAGCTAGTTTTTGGACAATTTCTGAGATCATAAAGCAGCCATTTCACATTACAGTACACTACCAACTGTTGTTCATTGCAGGTAAAAGTTTCCCTGACAAATTCTCATCAATCAGCATTGATCATGATATAAAGTTAGAGCAGGAATGTGATGGCATTTACTCCTTACAGTACTCATTTGATGGCAAATATCTGGCTGTGGGTTGTGGCAATGGTACAATCAGGGTAAGTGAATCATAAGTACTGTGTTTGACATAATTACTTTTTTTTTTTACCTTTGTGATAGTAACCGGGCTGTCAGGGTGATTGTGAGAGTGAATGAGAAGTGCACTCAGTGTTAGATGAAACGGATGACTAGAGGTGAGAAAGATAGCTGGAAACTCTATGGGGTTGCCCTGGACCCATAGGGTCAGTTTGTAACAGGACAAATGGAATAATAATAAAAAAAAAAATAATTATGGCACATGGCCCTATAAGCACACATCAGGGTAATTTTTTGGCATATTACTATAAGCACACATATGATAAGTTTATCTCTGTGTTTGCTAGTTTACAAGAGCTGAAAATGCTACAGAACCTTTCATTTTCATTTGTGAAGCTTCACTATCTTTCTGTGACCATAAGCAGCATTTCTCCTGTGCTTAACCTTTAAATTTGTTTCCTTAAATATATAACAAACCTTTGAAATGTGGGCTTACAAGAAAGAAAATTTACTACAAGTATTTACGGCTATTTTGAAAAAGTCAGGTGTACAGAGCGCTAAAAGGGTTGATTACAGTATTTTGCCGCAGAAACAGTAAGATCATTTGTAGCTGTAAATCTTGGAATAATGTACAAATAAATTTAGCTGAACAAAAGTAAAACTACTCCAAAAACACAGGTGGTAAACTTTGGAACTAGATTGAATTGAAGTTTGTTCCAGAGCCAAAAAATGTAAATGAAGATAGGTGTCAACAACTTCATGTTTGTCACATTATGAAAAATTCTGGCAATGCTATAATCTGATTTTACATTTAACTGTGTTCCTTGGATGGGATTTGTCTAAACCAGTTTGAACATGAAATTGAATTTTCAAATTTTTGTGTCATTGTGAAGACTTTCAGACTTGTTTTATCTATTTCCCCATAAACAGTACCACTCCATAACACTTGTCCTGCTGAAACAAGCATGTATATTTTATGACTCAAAAGCCAAAATTTACAGCCTAAGCAAATGTATGAGAGGAGCAATAGTGAAAATTTGATGTGAGTAAAATGTAGGGCCATTGAGGCTGATGCAAATTTACTAAAGACTCGCAGTATTACAGTATCATAATGGCTTTTGTTATGCCCCCAACTTCGAAAAAGTTGGTGCGGCATATTGCTTTGGGCTTGTCCATCCGTTCGTCCATCTGTCTGTCCGTCACACTTTTTCATGCCTCCAATTACTTTAGAACTGTGCATGCTAGGGTCCTGAAATTTTATATGTGAATTCCTCATGAAAAACTAGCTGACGCATATTTTTTTTCTTTTCCGTGTTATGCCCCTTTTTTGAATTTTGCCCCTTTTCAAAAAAGGAGATGAATATCATGTAAGCAAGATATCTCAAAAAGCATTAGAGCTATGGCCTTGATATTTAAAACACTGATTTAGTATGAGAAATATATAACCTAACTAATTTTTGGGAGAATTCTGTAAAATTTTAATGGAGTTATAGCCCTTGTTTGAATTTGACATTTTTTCCAACTTCTGAACTGCTTAGTCTAGGAAGCTGATATTTAATATAATAGTAGTCTTTGATGAGTTAAAATTTTAGTAAAGGTTAGGTAACTCTGCATTCATTAATAACAAAGTTATTTCCCCTGATAATTCATACTTATGCAACTGCTGGGCTCAAGAACCACTGTGCATAGGGTCTTGAAATTTTATATGTGAATTCCTCATGAAAAAATAGCTGACCCATATTTTTAGCTCACCTGAGCACGAAGTGCTCAGGGTGAGCTTTTGGGATACCCTGATGTCCGTCGTCCGTCGTACGTGTGTCAGGACGTCCGGACGGACGTCCGTCAACTTTTGCTTGTGTACGCTCTAGCGGGCACAGTTTTGATCCAATCTTTATGAAACTTTGTCAGAATGTTAGTCTTCATAAAATCTAGGCCAAGTTCGAAACTGGGTCATGTTGGGTTAAAAACTAGGTCACTAGGTCAAATCTTAGAAAAACCTTGTGTACGCTCTAGAGGTCACAGTTTTCATCCAAAGTTCATCAAACTTTGTCAGAATGTTTATCCTCATAATATCTAGGACAAGTTCGAAACTGGGTCAGGTCGGGTCAAAAACTAGGTCACTAGGTCAAATCATAGAAAAACCTTGTGTACGCTCTAAGGGAAATAGTTTTGATCCAATCTTTATGAAACTTTGTCAGAATGTTTATCTCCATAAACTCTAAGCCAATTTTGAAACTGGGTCATGTTGGGTTACAAACTAGGTCACTAGGTCAAATCATAGAAAAACCTTGTGTACGCTCTAAGGGAAATAGTTTTTGTCAGAATGTTTATCTCCATAAACTCTAAGCCAAGTTTGAAACTGGGTCATGTTGGGTTAAAAACTAGGTCACTAGGTCAAATCTTAGAAAAACCTTGTGTACACTGTAGAAGGCACAGTTTGGATCCAAAGTTCATAAAACTGTGTCAGAATGTTTATCCTTATAATATCTAGAACAAGTTTGAAACGGTCATGTCGGGTCAAAAACTAGGTCACTAGATCAAATCATAGAAAAACCTTATATACGCTCTAGAGGACACAGTTTTGATCCAATCTTTATGAGACATTGTCAGAATGTTTATCTTCATCAACCCTAGGCTAAGTTTAAAACTGGGTCATGTCGGGTCAAAAACTAGGTCACTATGTCAAATCTTAGAAAAACCTTATGTACGCTCTATAAGGCACAGTTTTGATCCAAAATTCATGAAACTTTGTCAGAATGTTTATCCTCATAATATGTAGGATAAGTTTGAAACTGGGTTATGTTGGGTCAAAAACTAGGTCACTGGGTCAAATTTTAGAAAAACCTTGTGTACACTCTAGAAAGCACAGTGTTGATCCAAAGTTCATGAAACTTTGTCAGAATGTTCATCTTCATAATATGTAGGACAAGTTTGAAACTCGGTCATGGCGTGTCAAAAACTAGGTAAGAAGTCATATCTTAGAAAAACCTTGGTACGCACTAGAAGGCATAGTTTTGATCCAAAGTTCATGAAACTTTCTCAGAATGTTCATCTTCATAATATGTAGGACAAGTTTGAAACTCGGTCATGGCGTGTCAAAAACTAGGTCACTAGGTCATCTTAGAAAAACCTTGGTACGCACTAGAAGGCATAGTTTTGATCCAATCTTCATATAAGTATGTCAAAATGTTTATTGACCATATATCTAAGCCCCCTATGAAACTGAGTCATGTCGGGTCAAAAACTAGGTCACTAGGTCAAATCATAGAAAAAACTTTGTGTACCTCCTAGAGGGCACAGTTTTGATCCAATCTTCATGAAACTTTGTCAGAATGTTTATCTTTATGAAATCTAGGTAAAATTTGAAACTGGGTTGTGTCGGATCATAAACTAGGTCACTAGGTCAAATATAAGAACAACCTTGTATACACTCCAGAGGGCACAGTTTTGATCCAGTCTTTATGAAACTTTGTCGGAATGTTTATTCTTACAATATCCAGGCCAAGTTTGAAACTGGGTCATGTTTGGTCAAAAACTAGGTCAAATACTAGGAAAACCTTGTGTACGCTCTAGAGGTCACAGTTTTGATCCAAACCGAATGAAATCTTGTCAGAATGTTTATCCTCCCAATATCTAGGCCAAGTTTGAAACTGGGTCATGTCTGGTCAAAAGCTAGGTCAGATATTAGAAAAACCTTGTGTACGCTGTAGAGGACACAGGTTTGATCCAATCTTTTTTTAACTTTGTCAGAATGTTTATCATCACAGTATTTAGGCCAAGTTTGAAAGTAGATCATGTTGGGTCAAAAACTACGTCACTAGGTCAGATATAAGAACGACCTTGTGTACACTCTAGAGGGCACAGTTTTGATCCAATCTTCATGAACCTTTGTCAGAATGTTTATCCTCACAATATCCTGAGCAAATTTGAAACTGAGTCATGTCAGGTCAAAAACTAGGTCACTAGGTCAAATCTTGGAAAAACTTTGTGCACACCCTAGAGGGCTCACTTTTGATCCAATCTTCATGAAACTTTGTCAGAATGTTTATCTCCATAAAATCTAGGTCAAATTTGAAACTGGGTCAGGTCGGATCAAAAGCTAGGTCACTAGGTCAAATCTAAATTAAGTTATGCTGCAAGAATCAGAATTAACATTGCAATGATGCCAGCCACAAACTCCTTGGAATACATTAGTTTCATCACAGTGAGATAATGATGCTACCATTCTATCATCTGTGTTTGCTTAGTTCAAATCCATCAAAGGAACTCAACATGAACAGGAACTTTTCGGAGAAGCAACTCTGCCATTTTAAGCTCACCTGAGCCTTACAGTATTTGTGTTAGCTGCCTCTGTCATCCATCCATAAACATTTTCAAACATCTATGAAACCACTGGGCAGACTAAACTCAAATTTCATATGGAGCCTGCACATGGGTCAAAGGATTGAAAGCTCTTCAAATGATCTTGATCACATGACCAAGGTGGCCGCCATTCCCATGTATGGTAAAAACTCTTATAAATCTTCACCAGAGCCAGTGAACTGATTAATGCTCAGGCGAGCGATTCAGGGCCACCATGGCCCTCTTGTTTTCTTATCCAAGTTTATGGCCCTTTTTTGAGTTATGACCCTTTTCAAAAACTGAGATTAATATCTTGTTAGCAAGATATCTCATAAAGTATGTTACCTATTGCCTTGATATTTAAAACAATGATCCAGTATGAGTAGTAGATTACCTGATTAACTTTTGGGAAAATTCTGTAAAATTTTGATGGAGTAATGGCCCTTGTTTGAATTTGGCATGTTTCTAACTTTTGAACCGCTTAGTCTAGGAAGCTGATTTTTGAGATAATAGTAGTCCTTGATGAGTTAAATATTTTAGTAAAGGTTAGGTAACTCTGCATTCATTAATTATGAAGTTATTTCCCCTGATAATTGATACTTATGCAGCTGCAGGGCTCAAGAACCACTGGGCAAAATATGTGAATTCCTCATGAAAAAACAGAGTTGAATAACTTGTTAGCGAGATGTCTCAAAAAGTGTTTTAGCTATTGCCTTGATATTTGAAACATGGATTTAGTATGAGGAGTAGATTGCCTGATTTACTTTAGGGAGAATTCCTTAAAATTTTGATGGAGTTATGGCCCATGTTTGAATTGGGCATTTTTCCAACTTCTGAATTGCTTGATGTAGGAAGCTGATTTTTGGTATAATAGTAGTTCTTGATGACTTAAATATTTAAGTAAAGATTAGGTAATTCCTTTCTTAAAGTTTGACACCTTTAGTGGCAAGCATATGGTTGGGGACATAGTGTTTCACAAACACAATTTCTAGTAATAAGTTGATACTTAAACTGGTGTTTGATGCTGGTACCAGGCAGTGCCACCTCAATCAGGTTCTTTAGGTCAAGGTAATAGACTTGGAATTTCTTGTTTAAGTTTTGGTTCTGGGTGTATTTAAAGGCTTATTATTTAAACAGATTTAGTTACTGATGTACCAGGGTTGAAACTACATGCTAGCCTGAAGATTTCTGATATGCCAGCCATGCCTCCACAGTGACCTTCAGTGCAACATCACAGGCATAGACTTTGCACAATGGGCAAGCAAGATTTTAAGCAGGTTATGCTGTTGAGGGATAGCTGTTATCTTAAAGTTGTCATTTCATTGTTGAAGTTTTTTATATATCATGTACTTTCAGCTGTATGAGACTGCTACAGGAAAAAAGTTACCTGATGTAAGGAAATCACGATATGGAGGCTTTCCTATTATGACGTTACGGTTTCATCCCAAAAATCCTGCAATTCTTTATGCAGGAACTTCTGAAGGACAAGTATTAAGTTGTGATTTGTCAGACTTTGTATGTGATGGGCCACATGATAAACAAACATTAGAAAGTTGTAAAGATGAAAGATGGTGTGAAATAATTAGAGGTATACAATAATGATTCTGTATCTTGGGAGGGAAGTACTTGAGCAAACTGTGTTGACTCAGATCAGACTGTATAATTGAGCCGAGACACAGGAAAGGCAACAAAGTAGCACTTGGGCCCAGCAAAGACTCAGATCAGCCTAGGTATCCACCCAGTCTGATCAGAGTCTTCACTAAATGCTAAAGGGTAGTTAAGGGTCTTAAGTTACCTCCATGTGGACAGGGAAGACTCTGATCAGATTGGATGGAAGCCCAGGCTGATCTGAGTCTACACTGGGTGCACATGCCACTTTGTTGGTTTTGGCATGGAGCAGCTCAAATAAAGCTATAGTCTGATCAGGGTCTGCAGTGTATGACATTGTCAGTTTTTAGCTCACCCGAGCTGAAGGCTCAAAGTTGAGCTTATAGTATAGGCAGGCCTCCGTCATCCATTGATGTCGTCCACACTCGTTAAACAGCTTTTTCTCAGAAACCACAGGGCAGATTGAAACCAAATTTTATATGGAGCTTTTACAGGATGGAGTGACGTTCGTTATATATTTGGTTCAGGTCACATGACCAAGATGGCCACCATGCCCATATATGGTAAAAACCCTTTAAAAACTTCTTCTCAGGAACCACTGGGCCTTGAAACTTGGTATGTAGTATCTGGGAATGTAGTAATTCAAAGTTTACGTAAATGATGATCTTGAATTGACCTATTTTATGGCAAGGTCAAATTTGGTCCCTTTGGCTTATGAATGGGAAAAGCTGAAAAAGTGTGTTTTTCTTTTGCTATTGTGCTATGTGATGTGTAAAAGCTGTCAGCTTCAACCCTTATGAATTTGAGAGGTCAAGGTCATTTAGTGACCTTTGCCAAAGGTCACTTGTCTGTTGTATGCCAACATTAAACAAGGACTTCTGCTTTGAAACTTCTGAGCCAAGTTCAATTAAATTTCATATGAATTTGGTCCAGGTCACATGACAAAGATGGCCACCATACCCATATATGGCAAAAACCTTAAGAAATCTTTTTCTTCTTCAGAACCAATATGTGGATTGCCTTGAAACTTTGTATGTAGCACTGGGACTGTAGTACTACAAAGTATATATAAATGATGCCTTGAGTTGACCTTGACCTATTTTATGGCAAGGTCAAATGTGGACCTTTAGGCTTATAGATTGGAAAAGCTGAAAAAGTGCATTTTTATGCCCCCAACTTCGGAGAAGTTGAGGGGGCATATTGGTTTGGGCCTGTCCATCCGTCTATCTGTCCGTAACACTTTTTGGCAGCTGGGAAACTCAAGAACCGCTTATGCTAGAATCTTGAAATTTTATATGTGGCATGTACATGAAAAATAAGCGGACCCGTATTTTTTCTTTTTTCTGCGGGTCGGGTATTTCCAGAGTTATGCCCCTTTTTTGACTTAGTCTATAGTTTAAACATATTTTATTGCCAAATAATCTATACAGCAACTGGGTTGGACCACAAGTTCTTACAACATTAATTACGGTCCTCCCCATACATTTGTATAATACAAAATTACAGGCAATGACATGAAAAATTAGACATACTATAAGTAAGGTGTAAATTCCAATGAGCTCAAACATACAATAGGAAAGATAGAAAACATGTACAAAGAAAGTAGCAACAACTAATGCAGTAAGCAGCATCCAGTCTGACATCAACAGCAGCCATTATGATATATTAGGCAGGTAAGGAGGAGAGGGGGGGGGGGGGGGGGGAGAATGGGTTGGGGAATGGAAATGGAACTGGTCTTTCTGTACCCTCGAACTGGTTCTTCTATTGTTGGGCAGACTTAGGTTTGGTATAGCTTCATTCACCTGAAAGAAATAAATGAATATAAGATTACAGCCTGATCAATAAATATATAAAATGTTTATGAAGGAAAGCCAGATCGCTAAGCTGATAGTGACAAAACTGAATTTGAGAGCACATTAATTAATAAAACGTTTTGTCTCTTTGATGAACTGGTGCACATGACCGAAGAAGATAAAATTGTCCTTTACAGAAAGTGCATCGGAGCCATATAATATGAAATGAACTCCTAGAGGATGAAATTTTCTGGTTGCTCGAAATAGGATTAGTCGTTCATTGCTATACCTTTCACATCTAAAAAAATAATGTTCAGCATCTTCAATACTATTCCCACAGTCGCATATTGGTGAGTCTTTAAGGTGGTTTTGATACAGATCGTTATTAAGATTACTGCATCTGTTCCTTATTCGACAATGGAATACAGATTCAGTTCTCTTGCCTTGGATAAAGTATTTCGGAATTTGCGGAGAAATATAAATATGCTGTTTTAATTTTAATTTGAATGAGTTAATTGATGTTTCAGATCGAATAGAAAGGGGTAAGTTATTCCACAAAAGTGAACCTGAAGGAATAAAAGATTTAGCAAATATTTCAGTTCTTCTGTTCATAATAGTTATATCTTCAGCGTTTCGAAGGTTATATACAGTTCTCTCGGTAACAAGAGGAGGCAACATATTACATAAATATTCCGGTGCAGTACCATTAACAATTTTATACATAGTTATCAACTTCTGAAACTGGCGACGATCGGACAAAGGAAGCCATCCTATTTCGGTCACTTAGTCTATGAAACCTTGTGACCAAACTATCTCAAGAACCCCTGATTCTAGGATCATTATTTTTTGCATGATGGCATTGCCCAAGGTGTAGATGACCTGATTAACTTTTGAAAAATATTTGTGAATTTTTTATCGAGTTATGCCCCTTTTTCGACTTAGTGTATTGTTAGCCTATGGAACCTTGTGACCAAAATATCTCAAGAACCCCTGATGCTAGAAACATGATTTTTTGCAGGATTACATTAACCGAGGTGTAGATGATCTGATTAACTTTTGAGAAAAATTCGTGAATTTTTGACAGAGTTATGCCCCTTTTTCGACACAGTGCATTGTAAGCCTATAGAACCTTGTGACCAAACTATCTCAAGAACCCCTGATGCTAGGATCGTGATTTTTTGTAGGATGACATTGCCTAAGGTTTTGATGACCTGATTAACTTTTGAGAAAAGTTTGTTAATTTTTTACCGAGTTATGCCCCTTTTTTGACTTAGTGCATTGTAAGCCTAAGGAACCTTGTGACCAAAATATCTCAAGAACCCCTGATGCTAGGAACATGATTTTTTGCAGGATGGCATTGCCTAAGGTGTATATGATCTGATTAACTTCTGAGAAAAATTCGTGAATTTTTGACCGAGTTATTCTCCTTTTTCGACTTAGTGCATTGTAAGCCTATGGAACCTTGTGACCAAAATATCTCAAGAACCCCCAATGCTAGGATCATGATTTTTTGCATGATGACATGGCCTAATGTGTAGATGACCTGATTAACTTTTGAGAAAAATTTGTGAGTTTTTGACCGAGTTATTCCCCCTTTTTGACTTAGTGCATTGTAAGCCAATGGAACCTTGTGACCAAAATATCTCGAGAACCCCTGATGCTAGGAACATGACTTTTTGCAGGAAGACATTGCCAGAGGTCTAGATGATCTGATTAAGTTTGAAAAACATTAGTAAATTTTTGACTGAGTTATGCCCTTTTTCGGACATAGGCATTCTGTATAGGAACAAGGTTGTGAACAAAATATCTGAAGAATCACATAAGCTAGGATCCTTATGCTAGGATCCTTAGGTTTGGACCAAGGTGTAGAATGAGGTGATCAACTTTTGAGCCTATTCCATAAATTTTTGATAGAATTTTCCCCCTATTGGACATAGGCATTTTGTATAAGAAGAAGCTATATTAATTACTTTATGAACAAAAATTCTTAAAAACCACTAAGCTGTGTTCCTTATATTTGGCATACAGTTACAAGCTAAGATGTAGATGAACCGATTAAAACCCTTTCTGACTTAAAGATAGGGGGATAAACCTTCTTTAGAGGCAAGCATACGGTTGGGGGCTCAGTGTTTCATAAACACATTTTCTAGTTTTTTTTTTGCTATTGTGCTATGTGATATGGAAATGCAGTCAACTTCAACCCCTATGAATTTTAGAGGTCAACAGCATCTAGTGACCTTGGCCAAAGTCACTTGTCAGTTGTGTGTCAACATTTTCAAAGGACTTCTCCTCTGAAACTACTGGGTCAATTTCAATTAAATTTCATATGCAGCTTTCAGGCAGGAGGGGAAAGAAAGTTTATATATTTGGTTCAGGTAACATGACGGAGATGGCCACCATGCCCATATATGGTAAAACCGTAAAAAATCTTCTGTAGAACCACAGTGCCGATGGCTTTTAGACTTGGTATGTAGCATCTGGGACTGCAGCACTGCAAAATTTATATAAATGATGGTCCTGGATTGACCTTGACCTACTTAACGGCAAGGTAAAATTTTGTCTGTAAGGCTTTTGGATGGGATTTTCTGTTGCTATTAGACTCTGTGATATGGAAATGTAGTTGACCAGCATCGAATCTCAGATGCATTCAAAATTAGACCATGTTGTATAATTTGCCTTAGAGTTACTTACCCTAGAGTGCTGAGGATGAATGGACTCAGGTGAGCTGCACGACCAATGGTCCTCTGGTTACATGTTCCAGGCAAACAGTTAAAAGTTGTAGGAGAGCAACATCTTTGGTTGAGGTGTTCTTGTGTGTACTGTAAATACACTAAATGCATTTAAAAGAACTTCTTAATTATTCTATATTAATTATGTTGCCCTCTCACACTCTCTCCCCCATTATAATAAGGGAGTACAGGGAGAGCTGAAAAGTACTGGGAGAGCTGATAGTAAATAAGTACTAGTCTAGTCAATTCTATCACATACCCTTGCAAGGTCATTGGGGGCACCACAGATGATGACTTTACAACAATGACTTTCCACCTAGTTGAGCTAACATAGTTCATCTTTGTCCACTCACTTATATTGTGATCCAGAGTAATGAGATAAATTTTTATTGTGTATTGGATTCTGCAACATCAATATGTATTGATATGCCTTTTTCTCATTTCCTGTCTGTAAATGAATTCCCACTGCAGGTGTATTCAGTTCTCTCTTTTTTCTTTCAAAAGGTTGTAAACCTGTCCTTGCTTGTAGAGTTTTATGGAAGCTGGTAGTCTTTATTATGATATAACTGACAGTAGTGACAGTAGTGACTGACCCAGATCAGACTGCTCCTGAAAAGGACCAGTCTGATCAGTGTTTTCACTGTTGATCATTCAGCCGGCTAAAAACTGTCCCAGAGAATAATTAACTTAAGGTGAAGGGGTACACTTTCAGGGGAAAGTAACTCTCCCATTTCAATTTTTGTCTCCCTCCTCAACACGCATCAACTCTGAAGCGAAAGAATTTGCTCTTATAGAGCAAATTCTTTCCTGTAAGAGTAGACTCCATTTTGGAAGGGCTGTATTGTCTAGGGGAGCAAACAGGAAGTCAGAAAACTTGCTTTTTGATGTAAAAATTGTGGTAGAACAAGGTGTACATATTAACCATAAGAGTAATATCTTTGTTCATGGCTGTTCTAGCATCATATTTTTTCAATATTGATTGTCATGGTTTAATTGGAAAAAATATCCAGTTACTTTTTAGTATTGATCTTAGAAGTGATAACTTAATATTTTAGCATAAGCAAATACTGTATTTATCTCAAATATTAGGACAAAAATGTCCATAAGCAAATGTCCAAAGCCGGAACATTTGGATTGGGGTCTGAATTCTTTGGCTACAAGTTTTATGGAAAATCCTTTGATATGATAGAGTGACTCAAACAATTTAGAATGTGTAAAACTGTATAAGTTGTTTTTTTTCTGTGTAAAACTGTATAAGTTGTTTTTTTTCTGCTGGTGTTAATTTTCATGTTTATTACCTCAAAAGGAATAAGAAATATTTTTGCAGTTTTGTCTCTGCATTTTTCACAGTTTATAACTTCAGAGAAAAAAAACTGGGCATTTATGAATTTTTATTCAGTCAGGGACAAAAATTATTCACAGTATCTCCATCTAAAGCCAGATAGAATAGTATTCTCTAGAGAGGGAACAAATTAATGTTATTCCAATTCTCTAGAGAGGGAACAAATAAATGTTATTCCAATGTAGATAGAATAGTATTCTCTAGAGAGGGAACAAATAAATGTTATTCCAATATAGATAGAATAGTATTCTCTAGAGAGGGAACAAATAAGTGTTATTCAAATGTAGATAGAATAGAATTCTCTAGTGAGGGAACATATAAATGTTATTCCAATGTAGATAGAATAGTATTCTCTAGAGAGGGAACAAATAAATGTTATTCCAATGTAGATAGAATAGTATTCTCTAGAGAGGGAACATATAAATGTTATTCCAATGTAGATAGAATAGTATTCTCTAGAGAGGGAACAAATAAATGTTATTCCGATGTAGATAGAAAAGTATTCTCTAGTGAGGGAACATATAAATGTTATTCCAATGTAGATATAATAGTACTCTCTAGAGAGGGAACATATAAATGCTATCCAATGTAGATAGAATAGTATTCTCTAGAGAGGGAACAAATAAATGTTATTCCAATGTAGATAGAAAAGTATTCTCTAGAGAGGGAACATATAAATGTTATTCCAATGTAGATAGAATAGTATTCTCTAGAGAGGGAACAAATAAATGTTATTCCGATGTAGATATAATAGTATTCTCTAGAGAGGGAACATATAAATGCTATCCAATGTAGATAGAATAGTATTCTCTAGAGAGGGAACAAATAAATGTTATTCCAATGTAGATAGAATAGTATTCTCTAGAGAGGGAACATATTAATGTTATTCCAATGTAGATAGAATAGTATTCTGTAGAGAGGGAACAAATAAATGTTATTCCAATGTAGATAGAATAGTATTCTCTAGTGAGGGAACATATAAATGTTTTTCCAATGTAGATAGAATAGTATTCTCTAGAGAGGGAACATAAATGTTATTCCAATGAAGATAGAATAGTATTCTCTAGAGAGGGAACAAATAAATGTTATCCCAATGTAGATAGAATAGTATTCTCTAGAGAGGGAACAAATAAATGTTATTCCAATGTAGATAGAATAGTATTCTCTAGAGACGGAACATATAAATGTTATTCCAATGTAGATAGAATAGTATTCTCTAGAGAGGGAACAAATAAATGTTATTCCAATGTTGATAGAATAGTATTCTCTAGAGAGGGAACATAAATGTTATTCCAATGTGAATAAATCAGTTGTGATATTCGAAAAAGGTACTCATTAGTCTGCTGGGTTGACAGACTCTTCCATTTGCTGGCTGACAGAATGGTGATTTGAACCCTGGACCTTCTGCACCTTAACTTTGTGTCTTTAACCCCTAGACCATGTGCCTCTCTAATATATTTTGGCTCTAAATAATTACTACCGGCCAAAATATTGTGTGGTGTTTATTTCTGCAGCTTTCAAAAGAAATGCAAAAATACACAAAAATTTAATGCTTGCTGAAATTACATGCTTATATTTTAGAAATGATGGAAATATTTGAATACTACAGCGTTTCCAAAGTATGGGTCCAGTAATTAGCTTTATTTAGATTTAGTGTCATGAGTGAGGTAGAAATTTGATTAAACTTCATAGATATAGTCACCAGTGATGAAATTTTATTCTGCACAGATATTTTGTACAAGATCCTGGCTTTGCAAAGCCTTTTATTGCTGGGATGTTAAACTGAAGTTCACTCAGCATGATGAATTGTCTTGCAGGTGTTTGCTTTAGCTAATGTTTAGGGAGTTTTTCTGCGGCTTAATTGCCAATACATGTACTTAAGAGAGGTGCAGTGGTCACATGGTGAGAGTGACTTGTTTATGGTGCAGAAGGTTGCAGGTTCAAATCCTGGGTTGGGTCAACTGGTGACTGGAAAACTCTGTCAATCCAGAAGCAAAATGGGTACCTTTTTCAAACCAGGGAAGGATAGGGCTGCAAAAGGAGAGGGATGGGCTTTGCCTTCCATATGCTGTGTCCCGGATACAGTTGGTCTCTAACCCACTGCCCCTGCAGCCAATAGGCTATGGGAAATGTTTACCTGTATAAAGCTGTGAAAGATTTACTTTAAATATTCAGAAACTTCAGCCATCTCTTTCAGGTAAATTGATACACTTTCAGGGGAAACAATTTTGCCCTTTTTATTTTTCCCTCCCGTCTCAATGAAAGTCAAATCTCAAAGGAAAGAATTAGCTTCCATAGCTGCCAATATTTTCTTTAAGAGAAGACCCTGTTTTGGAAGGGTTTTTTTGTCCAGAGAAGCAAACAGGATGTCAGAGAAATTGTTCCCCTTTGTAAAAAGGGGCAGATAAAGCATGGAAGTGTAAACAACTACCATAAGTTTGGTCTGCTTTGCAATATGATTATAGCAATGTACCCTAATGTGCTTAAGTATTGGGACACGTAAAACCATTAATTTTTAGGTTTCCCAATATTTAAGCATATAACGGTAATTTTCTTTGTAGAAAAGAAGAATGGAGAGAAGAATGAAATAAATTGTTTAGACTTCGACTACACTTACACAAGATATGCTACTGCAGGCAAAGACCTTAGTGTCAGAATATATGATGCATGTACAAATCAGGTATGTATATGAGTGCATATAATCTAGTCTGGCCTATCACATAACCTGATCTATCACATAATTATACCATCCTTACTAAAAAGGCCAACTTTAGCATGAAATATATTGCAATGAGCAAGGTCTGCACTGATAAAGGTGGTGTAAAATATAGCGAGCACTGGCTTGCAGGCGCTATAATTCAGAGCTCCATAGGAGCTTTGAAAGAGTGTGAGCTCTATGATAGAAGATTGGTTAGGCATATTTTTACCTTTAGAATACATTACTTTCAACAGAATTTCTTTTGTAACGACCCCAAATTTGACTGGTATGAGTAATAATCATCAATACAATAAGAAATAACAAGAAATAGAGGTAGTACAGTCTTTCTGTTGCTACGTTACATAATGACTTCAAACGTTCTGTTTGAGAAAAACAAGATGGCGTTAACATTACCCACTTCTGAGAGTAGATTAGTTCATGGTCAGTACATAAAATGCAAGGAAGCTGAGCATTCGGTGAAATTTAAAGGAAATAGAAAGGGCCGCAGAGAAGAAACTGAAACAAAAAAAAAAAATATAGCCCGTAGTCACATCAGGGTCTACACTTTTTCTACCCATTTTTATCCAAAACTTTGGAGTTACGATGATAGTAGCCATAGAGAGGTTTTATCATAGCCTACCACCCAGGCGTTGTAAAGAGCGATGTGCTCGCCAGAAGGCAGTGCCTATTTTCATATTATCATGGTTTGTCCACCTGTACGGGAGATAATCCACTTGCTAAAGCTTGTGAATTATCTCCTTGTACAGGTGGACAAACCATGGTATAACTATAACCTAACCTTTCAAGTTGGGACACCTCAACAACAATCTTTTTCCACTTTATCCTGTTTTCAGCTACTTTAGTTGTGCTAGCAAAGTCTATCCCTGTGCACTATTGAATATTGTCTTCCCACCTCTTCTTCTGTCTACTCTTCTTTTTCCTTTCACCATGTTCACTATACTTTATAGAACTGTCTTTCGTGAGCCAGAAGACCTTTAGATGTGGCCAAATGACCTTATTTTATGTTTCTTGACCATGGGGCTGCTATGAGACCATGTTATACTTCTTTGTTTTATGTGTGTTCTTTTACATTTATTGTTTGGTTTAAACAACAAGGACTTGAATTGATTTGATATTAGTACAGCAAAGGCTCACATCAGTATGTGACTTTGCAGAATTTAGTTTTTTGTTCTCATCAGAAATCTATGGATCTTCAGAAAAGGGCTCTTTGGCAAGACTCATCTGCACAGTGTGATCAGTCTTCCCTTTTCCCATATACTGTCTATGAATCTTGGCAAATCTAAAAGTGAAAAGTGAAGATTATGTTTTAGTGCTTCATGGGCTGATTTGAGCATTCATGGTGCTCATAGGGCTTAAGCTACTTTATCACTTGATGGCAATAATTTACAGTCTGTCAACTCTCAATATCTCAAAAAGTCGAAATTCATCCCAAACTACTATCTCAAAGTAAATTTTCTGGTCCTAGAAAATTTACTCTGAGATATAAGTAGTTTGAGATATTAGAAATTGAAATGTAAATAGAAATAGGAAGTGTGTCCAAAGTATATTCTTTGATATAAGAGGTTACTATGAGATGTCAGCATTTGAGATATCAAGAGTTGACTGTATCTGATATGTGACAACTCTTACTACTTCCCACTGTGTAATTTAAGATTTTCACATGGCAGTTTGGTTGTCTTCTGATTCCTCAACCCAAGTCTCTATTATCATAATGGTTGAGGGTTTATAAAGAGGGCGATAAACAAAGGGATGTTACAATTCCTTAATTGCATACTCAAATCTACGGTTTGTTGAGTTTTTTTGGAAGAAATCACTGAAATTTGATGCAAAAATTGCAAAATTATGCCCCATAAAAGGCAAAAGGTCATGTTTAAACTTGCTAGCCCCACTGACGTCATAGCGTCAGTTTTGCACCGAACATTGCTTACGGCATGATAACTTTTCTCATTCAAAATATACGACTTTGGTTATCAGCCCATTCATCCTATTTGGCTGATGGCCTTTGCATGGGAAGCACATTATCACACAAACTGGGGGTTATAACATGTAATATCATCTAATGTTGTAAGTACAGTAGTGTGCTAATGTCATTACATAAAATCATACAGTCACATCACACTTACTAGCTTTGTCACGACCGCAAACCAGTTAAGCCCCCTTGTAATTTCATTACTTGCCATCCCAAAGGCGGCTTTTCTGTTTATGTGTTGTTTGTTGCTATTTCTGTTATTGATATATTGTTTGTGATGTTAAAGCTAGCCTGGTGACTACTGACCAGCTACATGGGAAATGGCTGTTCACATGGCTGCCACTGATGATGTTGTTGCTGGTGACTGATTTTGTGATGTCTTTTTCCCACATAGTGTCTTGGGTGGGATCTGGGATTGAATTGTGTCAGTTCCTGAGAATTTTCCTATTTGCTTTTGTAGTAAAAATATGATACCATTGTGAAAACTTTACATATGGTCAGTTTCTGCAACAAAAACAATGAAACAGAATCTCACACTTTTGGCTGTCTCATATTAGATTTATGAAAGTTGCCAAAGGCTGTTTCATAAATGAGCTGTGACACAACAAAACCAACAAAATGGCATGTGCGCCCAGCAAAGACTCAGATCATCAGCCTGGGCATCCTCCCAGTCTGATCAGAGTCTTTGCTGTGCGCTTATAGAGTAGCTAAGGGTCTAAGCTACTTCCATGGACAACGAAGACTCTGATCAGACTGGGCAGGATTCCCAGGCTGATCTGAGTCTGCTGGGCACTTATGCCACTATGTTGGTTTTGTCATGTCGCAGCTCAAATTAAATATGAAGTAGCCACTCTTATCATTTGGGATATTTTTACCATTACAGCTTATAAATGAATATACAGGGTATGACACTACCAAAGACCCAACAAACTGGCAGGAGTCAGGAAATTCCATGAGAGTGTTTGCCTTGAAATATCATCCCCAATATGATGATGTGTTTGTCACTGGTGGCTGGGACAGGCAACTCAAGGTACCTGTTTTATCACACCCAGAAGATTGTCTGCCTTTTTGAAAAATACATTAATATATGTAAAACTGAAAAACAATTTACACACTTGGAAAATTTTCTTCTTTTTTTTGACAAATACATTAATATATGTAAAACTGATAAACAATTTACACACTTGGAAGATTTTCTGCCTTTTGACAAATACATTTATAAATGTAAAACTGTTAAACAGTTTAATCGCAGAAATAAAAAGAACTAAGTGTAGGTGTTCAAAACTAACAACGTTGTTGGCAATCAAGGCGTTAAATTTGAATGTAGTATACATAAAACACTGACATTTTTGCTGCAGAAATTGTCAGGAGCTGTTGTAGTGCAAAAGCTTCTCAATTTTTAGCAAAAAATATTACCACAATAGATTTTGAGAATACTCAATGAATCCTCAACTATCTACTTCATTAAGCTAATGATGCTTTGAGCAACTGGGCCCAGGTCTGCATACAGCTGTGAAGATAAATTTTAGTAAGTTGATGGTTTGTGTGTGTTCATTTTAAACAAGAATACAATTATAACAACCAATTACTTTATTTAAGACATTCTGAGGCGTCATAACATCATGAAATGTTAAACTGGTTCGATTAAATGGCGTTATTTTGAAAGGTTATGTGAAAATGACTTTTTATTTTATTTTTTCAAATTTTCATCAGATTTGTACCTGCAGTCCTGTATTTGGATATAAGATGGAGAGTTTTCCCTTCTGGAATAATTCTAAAAATCTTACAAGAACAATCTGGATTTTTGGGATTGTTTTTAAAGGGAAAAAAGCCATCTCATAGCTGAATTACAAGTCTGATTTAGATTTTTGAGGTCATTCTAGAGATGGAAAAAAACACCACTTAACAGCGGCATTAATATGGTAGATACACATATCAGTGTTACTTTCTGCTTTTAATGAAAAAGAAAACAAAATACAAAAGAGTGCAAGAATACATGAACACTATTTTCTCATTGATATTTCAGATATGGGACTCCAGAGCTAATAATGACCCGGTCAAGAGAACTATTCATGGACCACACATCTGCGGAGATGCTCTGGACTTGAAGGTATGTTTGTATACTCTAGTGACCCTGTGTATTTTTGTATGAGGGTCATTGGACCACTCCTGCAAATGCTTTCATAACCATATGAGCTGCGGCAAGAGAAAACCAAGAAAGTGTCATGTGCACCGGTATAGACTCAGATCAGCCTGGGCATTAGCCTAGTCTGATCAGAGTCTTTGCTGTGCACTGAAAGGGTAGCTAATGGTCTAGGCTCCATGCGGACAGCAAAGACCCTGTGATCAGACTGATCTCTGAGTCTTAGCAGGGCTCACATCCACCATCCACTTTGTTGGTTTTGTCGTGTCGCGGCTCATATGTGTGTTATAAGTTGAGCTAGGCTAACCAAATTGTAACATAAACAGATCACATATAGTATAAACTTTTACATAAACAAGAAATTTAGCAACACTTAGGCCGATTTCAAGTCGCCTTGAAACATTAACTAACATTTAGTAATCAAATAATTCACCTTTACCATAATGTAACACTACGTAGTCATTGATTAGTGCTTAAAACATGTTTTAAGGCGATGTGAAACCAGGCCTTACTGTTACTCTAAACAGTTTGATACATATGCATGTATTAATTTTTAGTTTAAGAGAAATTCAAAATGTAAGAGATAAAAAAAAATTGGCAGGCTGAACAAAGGATTTGCTACTTAATATTGCATGGCATGCACCAAAAAAAGGTTGTCCCATAGCAGTACTACATTTTGCAGTTCATGTATTTAACCATCTTTGGCATGGCTTCTCACAAAAAGCAAAAATTACATAATTTTTAGCATGGCATATCCATAGCAGTATGGCATATCCATAGCAGTATGGCACATCTATAGCAGTATGGCATATCCATAGCAGTATGGCACATCTATAGCTGTATGGCATATCCATAGCAGTATGGCATATCCATAGCAGTATGGCACATCCATAGCTGTATGGCACAGCCATAGCAGTATGGCACATCCATAGCAGTAAGTGACAACAGTGAAGCTAGACACAAACCACTTCCTTATGAGGAAAAATGATGTACAGTCCAACCTGTATTAAGTAAGCACCTAAGGGATAATCAAATTCTGCTTGCTTAAGACAGGTGCTTGCTTAATACAGGTACATTTCAATGTATTTGACATGCTTGCTTAATACAGGTTGCTTGCTTAATAGAGGTGGCCACTAAGACAGGTTTTACTGTATTGAGATTATTGGAGAGTACGGTCTGGGCCTTGTTGTTTAAAGCATCGTTAGCCTAATGCGCTCATTAAGAGGTCAACAGAAAAAATGTTTTCTGACTTTGTAACCAAATACACTGTTACTCTGATATTTTTTGTCGAAAAATATGAGAAGCTTTTGAAATGCAAAAGCTTCTCACTTTCAGTGAATCAACAGTGCCATTTTCAGTTCCTTCTCAATAGGGGCCTGCTCATAAAGGAAAGACTATGCTTCTCCTGGAGTAGAGTCCAACCTATGTAAGAGAAGACCTATTAGTATAGTGAATGGGGCTGTTCTTATAGGGCAGTCATTTCTAAACACTGAAGTTTTCTCTCTTTTAAAATCGGGTGGAACGGATCATTTTTTAATAGACCTTGTGTCTGGAATACTGAACTAATAAACTGTCATTTAACTATGCACAGGGCTACGAAATTCTGACAGGATCATATGAAGGAAAGAAAGAAGCTCTGCAAATATGGAAATACAGTGAGGACCATAACAAACCAGAGAAAAATATAGACTTTCCTTCAAATGGGAAAGGAGCTTTCTTGTATGCAGCCCAGTTCTGTGACAACAATGTAGTGTTGGCGGGAGGTAGTGGCACTAACAGTGCCAAAGCTATCAACTATGAAACAAATGAGGTAACTATAAGAGAAGGCAAATGGGTATTTTTCACTGGTAGGAGAAACAACTCGGCCAGTTTCATTTTTGCCAGCCTTTCCAATGGAGGGTAATTCTTATAGGAAAATATGTGTTCCTCTATGAGCTCATTCTTCCCCTTTAACTCTTTAAGCATACAACAAAATTTACATCAACAAAATTTATAAAGATTCCTTGTCCTAGATAGTTCAGATTGAGAATTCAAAAACTAGAACGTAAACAGTGTAGATCTAGATGAGGCAGCTCATGATGAGGCACCTCATCAGGATCTATGCTGTTTGCAAAGGACCTCTGACAGTATCTATGCAAATTTGCCTATTTTTCAACATGTTATTGCAGCTTCCATGGGGAGCAAAAGAGGAAATATTTGGCATTATTATGTAGAAATATGCATTATAAAGGAGTTTTAAAAGTGATTTTGGAAAAAAATTATCATACTTCAAGACTAACTTCAACTGATTTTATTAAGACGGGTAGGTGAAATTTTTGCTCTGTGAAAATAAGTCCATTTCTTGGTTTTTGCAATACATTGAAATTTTGTTTGATAAATATGCATAAATTGATGTACACACTACAACCACTAATTGTATGCAATATTGTGAAATAATAAGGATTTAAGCCTTTTTCTGAGACACAAAGGGTGTAATTACCCCACCCACTTTTCAGTTTTTCAGCTGTGGAGTATCCTTCTCCCCGTGCCTCAGGTTGCCACCCATATATAATGTGTATTATGATAGTACACACATACATGCAAAGAGGCTAGCTGAGGCACAGGGGGGAATGCATCGTTAAAAAACTTTTCCTGTTTCCATTACCTTTAATTATAATATCTGGCTTTTTCCACCCAAAATTGAAGTCTGTGTACTAAAAAATTCAAAAATAAATGTAAAGCCTGTTATGTGAAGTTAGGTGCAACAAATTTCAAGAGAAATTCTTTGGTATATCAAAATTTTATAGGCAAATTTACGTTAACACTGTCAGAGGTCCTTCAGCTATTTTCATCTCTGGTACTTAGAGTTAAGTTTAGAGGGGTTTGTCATCCAGAGAAGCAAAGTGAAGCCACAAAAACCAGTGAAGAATTATGACCTGGGCCCTGTTGTTCAAAACTAACAAAGTTGTTACTTAACACGCCTTACAGGTCCATTATCCATGCATTTTCAGCCTAACATTTAGCACATTATGATTATACCCCCGACATACGATGTTATAGTTTTTGTCATTCCGTCATTTCGTCCATCCGTCCTTCCATTCATCCATTGGTCAACTTTAAGTCAAAGTTTTGCTTTAAACCTTTTGTAATTGCTCATATTTCTGTAACCTTATTTCAGATTCTGGTTCATTATATCTCTGTAGCATTACCTTTGATTTGATACATCTAGATGGCTGAGTCAGGCCCCTGGGTGGAGGTTAGGGGTCAATAATTAGGACATAGGGGTTTTCATTATGTCAAAGTTTTGCCTTAAACCCTTTTTTTTTTGTTCATATTTCTTTAACCACTTGTCAGATTCTTTTTTTATTTGGTTCATGATATCTCTTAAGCATTACCTTTAATGTGAATAGTCTATGCCTCAGGGTCAGGCTCATGGGTGGGGCCAAGGGTCAATTATTAGGACTTAGACCTTTTCATTATGTCAAAGTTTTGGGTTAAACCTTTTAGATTGCTCATATCTCTTCTGTAAATGCATTGCAAATATCTTCCATATTTTATTCATGATAACCCTATAGCATTACTTTCGATAGGGACTTCTGGGTCAGGCTGATGGGTGAGGCCAGGGGTCAATAGGACTCAGCATTTTTTTTTTTTTTTTTGCTTGTTCTTATATATTTAAATGGAATCTGGTGATGCATGACTTATCTTATCTTATACTAGTTTACATTTTATGGATGCTGCTGACTTAAGGTCAAGGTCACAGACTTTGAATTTGTTCTTTTATAACATTTTTGCATTAAACTTTTGTGTTAAAGTTTGCTTTCATTAGGCAGTGGCACTGGTCGGGGGTATATGTGAGCCCCTGCTCACATCCTCTAGTTTTATGTGTACTGGAAGACTTCACAAATCCTTGTCTAAAGCATTTGATAAGCTAAAAATGTTTTGAACAATTGGACCACAATCGAGTCTTCTAGATCCAAACCCATGACCTGTGGACATAATTCTCAGCCAGCATGACCAGACATAAATACTCTGACAGAAGGGCATCAGCAAAGAGGGTAGACTCAGATCAGACTGCTGCAAAAGAGATCTGATCATATTCAGTGCTCTTCAGGGGTGCGGGATATTACCGGTATACCGGTAAATCGTGATTCAAAATTGCCACAATATGATTCATTATACGTTTTGGCCATACCGGTACGCTTGGTAAATTTCGGAAGTGTCCGGACATTCTCGTGAAAACATTTTATATGCTTTTAATTAACAGTTTCCTTTTCATTTTGTTAGTATTTTTCTCCAAATATTCTTTTTTCATGAAACGGATCTAGGTAGTGGAGTCAATTAAAGCCAATATAGTCTTTAAAAACAGGTTTTGTTTGTTTACTTTTGCCAGAGACTTGCTTCCTCTTATGTCTTTTATCTCCGTAATCTTCGCACACAAAACAGATGTAAACAAAAATTACCGTGATTGTAGGTAATAATGTCCAGTTTAATTCTTTTGTCAGTATCCAATTGATCCTATTACTCCAACGGTATGATCATTTTGACACATATTCCTATTCATAACTTAAATATTCGAACATCTTTTGAACAAATTATTTGTGTGTGTGTGTGTGTATATCTTAGTACATTTTCACTTACGGGAAGTTTCATTATTTTGTTGACATACACTGCAGATCCTGATCACACTGCTCCAAGGAGTTGTCTGATCTGGGTCTACAACATTTACTCAGCAATTACTGTCTGATTATTTAGTGTATTTCCTTCTCCTGTCACCGATAAAATAATTCACCTAGACTTCGGACATGTGTCAATTCCTTTGATCTTTGATGACAACCGGTGTTGAAAATCTGCATGCTTTTTTCATTCTTGCCTTTTGGCAAAACTGGGTCAGAGCAGAATAACAAAGAAGTCATGCACTAGATGCATGGTCACTAGGGTCATGTCAGTAAGTAAGTCAGTTAGTAAAATAAAATGAGATCGCAGACTTGTAACAGTTGCATTTTAATAAAGTACCGGAGCTGTTTATTTTATTTATTTATTTTTTTTTTGGTGTTAAAATAAACAGGTAAAGAATAGGATTTTCATTTTTTATTACAATCATTTAATAAAAGACAGAAGCAAACAACACAGTAAAAGAAAGTAACATAGAACTACGAACTGAAAAAGAAGTCACGATATATCGATATATCGTGATACATATCCCAATACATACCAGTGTATCGTGATACGGTTTTCAGTGGCTATACCCAGCCCTAGTGCTCTTTGTTATTCTTGAATCAGTATGTTATATGCAAGTAGATATTGGAATAATAAAATCAGTCTGTTCAAAGTTTTAAATAATTTCAGCTACAGGTTAACTTGTCTTCATGTTTAGTTTAATTTTAGTATTTAAGAAATATTCTGAAAAACAATTTGTCTGTCTCACTACTGGTACAGATGTACGACTATATGGACAGTTTTTAGCTGAATAAGCTTTTGACTTACATTTCTTCTGAACAAAATATTGCATGGCGTTTGTCAGTAGCTGCAGCCTGTTGTTACAAGTCAGTTCTATATGTGGCTGGACACGAAATAACCAGCGAAATGGCATGTGCACACAGCAAAGACACAGATCAACCTGGGCACCTGTCCAATCTGATCAGAGTCTTTGCCGTACGTTTAAGGTAAGCTAAGTGTCTAATTTATGTCCATGCCACCAGGGTTAACTCTGAACAGAATGGGCTGATCTTGAGTCTTCGTTGGGCACACATAGCCACATGCTACTATTTTGGTTTTGTTGTGTCACAGCTCATATGTCTTTTCATTACCTTAATTTTCTAGGTTCTTGGTGAGATTAAATTTCAACATCCAGTCCATGCCATAGACAGTACTGCTGGGGGAAGATTGTTTGCTGTAGGGGATGGTGGAAATGGGGGCAGAAGTCTTAAAATGTGCAGCCTCAGATAAAAGAAGAGACTATAAGATCTTATTATTTTGAGGAGAAGACTCATGCAGGGCTCCAAATTAAAGAGGAAAGTTCAACGATTCAACAATAATTCTGTGATACATGCCTGGTATAGGCAGATTTCCATTCCTGCCTGAAAATTAAAAGCTCAAGCATTTGCAAATAGTTAGTCAAAATCTAACTCTGCTATTATGTATATAAGTAAAGCACATTTATGCACAAGTTTGCTTTGAGGTAAAAAGCTGGTGGAGTTACCAAAAAATTATTGAAAGTGGTCAAATCAAAATTTTGGTTTGGCCACTTTCAGGAGTTTTACTGAAAAGTCCACCAGTTAATATTTTACAAAGCTAAAATGTTTGTACCAGCGAGTTTACATACTTTTGAGTATTGTAGCTATATTTTGGCAAAACATTTGGAAGCTTTATATTTTTCATTCCCATATTGGAATGGAATTGCACGTTTACCAGACAGGTGCCATTTTTTCATTTCTCCAAATAAACATGTTGTGCCTCTCATTAAAAACTGTGTCAGTGATGTAGGTCTAATAAGTGGGTTAGTCTTAATTTTTGATACCAAGGGTTACAATATCAAGCACATACCCAACATTTATTAAATTCACCTGCATTTAATAGAACCATCAAAATAAAATTTTCTTCTACCATGGTGAAAATATGCTGTCAATTAGTTAAAGCCAATCAGGAAGTGCTTGTATGCGGCTGCCATTTTGAAAAGCCAAAGTAATACACAGTCTAAGCTGTGTCTCAAGACCTAGTGGAGGAATGGTGATGCTCTGGCAAGTGTTTGTGTTCAGGCAGCACTTAGTCACTGAGCAAATGTCTACATTGATGTGTGGTGCGGCAATTTGTTTTGTTATGGGGAATTAAAGGCAATACATTGTAATAATCATCAAATACTCCTCTTACCTGGAGCTGTCATATCCTGTGCTGTAGCTACCATACTTATTAGGCTATAAGATGGCTCTTTCCAAAAAGTACCCCAGATATGTAAGTCAGTCTTGTGTAATTTGACTATCTTGTGTAAGGACCTCTGACGGTTGTAATGTTAATTTGCCTATAAAAATAGTCAAAATTAAATTTTTGATATGCCAAAGAATTTCTTTTGAAATTTGTTGCTCTCAATTTTCCCTAACTGGCCATGAATTTAATTTCTGATTACTTTGCACATAGACTTCATTTTTTGGTGGAAAAAGCCAAATTTTGTAATTAAACGTAATGGAAACAGGAAAAGTTTTTTAAAGATACTTTTCCCCCCGTGCCTCAGCTAGCCACTTTGCATGTATGTGTGTACTATCATAATACACATTATATGTGAGTGGCTTGCTGAGGCACGGGGGGAAAAGATAGTCTACAGCTGAAAAACTGAAAAGGTGGGTGGGGTACTTACACCCTTTATATCTAAAAATAGTCTAAAGTCCTTAGTACTGAAAAAATATTGCATAATATCAGTAACAGTAGTGAGTACGTCAGTTTTAGCATAGTTATCAATTAAGATTTTGATATCTTAGAAAACCAAATAAATGGACTTATTTTCAGAGCCTGAAAAATTCACATACCCCTCTTGATAAAATTGGTCTATGTTAGTCTAGAGGCATGATAATTTTTCAAAATCACTGTTAAAATGTCTTTATAGTACACAAGGCTACATATTAATGCCAAATATTTCAACTTTTGCTGCCCGAGGAAGGTGCAGTAATTTGTCGAAAAATGGGCAAATATGCATTGATACTGTCAGAGGTCCTTTGACTATTAGATATGTCATTCTCTTCCAAAACAATGTCAAAAATTTACATCTGTCTTGTAAGATAATCTCAAAACCTAGATTCATCTTACAAGATTTTTGAGATTTGTTTTAGAAGAGAAAAATAATCAAAAAATAGATACAAAAAACTACCCTATGAAAGCTGATTTTTGTCGCACCTGCTTTAGCAAGGTGCGATATAGGCATCCGGTTTTCCGTCCGTCAGTCCGTCCTTCTGTTCACAATTTACGTCGACCCTAGCCTTTTAGTCCATTCAAATGACTTATTCTCTGAACCCACTGCATCTATGGTTCTCAAATTTCACATGCAGCATGATCAGACAGCAGGGCTTCAGAATGGTAAAATTCAGGCGGGTCGAGAATCCAAGATGGCTGCCGTTACTAAAAATAGCAAAACCAATAAAATCAACTTTTTGTCCAGAACCACTTGGTATATTTGGCTGAAATTTTGTATGAGGCATAAGTTGGACCTTGGTATTCAGAATTTTCAAAACAAAAAAAATCTATAACGGAATTAGGTCACAGTGACCTTACGTCGACCCTTGAATTATTTACGTCGACCCTAGCATTTAAGTCCATTCAAATTACTTTTTCTCTGAAACGCCTGCATCCATGGTTCTCAAATTTCACATGCAGCATGATCAGACTGCAGGGCTTCAGAATGGTAAATTTCAGTTGGGTCGAGAATCCAAGATGGCTGCCATTACTAAAAATAGCAAAACCAATAAAATTGAGTTTTTCTCCAGAACCACTTTGTATATTTTACTGAAATTATGTATGAAGCATAAGTTGGACCTTGGTATTCAGAATTATCAAAATAAAAAACATCTGTAGCAGAATTAGGTCACAGTGACCTTACGTCGACCCTAGAAAAATATACTTCGACTCTAGCATTTTAGTCCATTCAGATAACTTATTCTCTGAAACCACTGCATCCATGGTTCCCAAATTTCACATGCAGCATGATCAGACTGCAGGGCTTCAGAATGATAAAATTTGGGTTGGTTGAGAATCCAAGATGGACGTCGTTACTAAAAATAGCAAAACCAATAAAATCAACTTTTTCTCCAGAACCACTTGGTATGTTCATTGAGTTCTTCATGTGAAGGCACACAGTAGGTGCGACATAGCATTCCGCGGAATTCTTGTTTTACTCATGCACAAGAATAAGAATGAGTTGGGTTTTTTTGAGAAATTTATGAAAAAGTAAAGGTCAGTTATCACCCCAAACTTTGCCTTTCCCTTTCCCTCAAATTTTGTCTTGTCTGAAGCTGTAGAGCCTCTTTGATAAAAGACATTGTCACAGACATATACAATATCACAGTGAGCAGGTTTGGATATATTTTACTATTTCTTCTATTATAAGACAATGTTTTCTATCTCTGGGATGACCCAGAATATCAAATCCTGCTATAACATGGGGATTGTCCTTCTTAAACTCCAAAAAAAATATAAATCCATTTGATAAGATGGATCTAGATATTTCTGATTGTTTTAGAAGGAAAACAAAAAGAAAGAAAAAAGGAAAAAAGCAGTCTTATAAATGAAGAAATACAGTAGTGATTATAACAGAGTCATCATTATCATCTCAGAAGTGCTTGAATTTTGGATGAATAAGGGGCTAACTGTACTCAAAATTGTCATTTGGGGAGGTAAATCGTCGGTTTTATGGTCGGAAATTTCGTTTTACGGCGATGCGCCAGCGGAGCAGTAAAACGCAATTTGCAACCATAAAACCGACGATTTACCTCCCCAAATGACAATTTTGAGTACAGTTATCCCCATTCTAATGCACTTTTTCACATTTTCACCTTTCAAAGTGTACTGCTTTGCACCCATCACAAGTACTTTCAGCAATTTAAAACCAGATGTCAACCAATCAGAAGCGACGTTTTATAATGACGGCGGGTTTGCAACAGTGCATTAGAATTGGTTTTTGTCTTCCCTCTTTCACTACTTAACAAACACATATGTTCTTGGATCTCAAAAGTATTAACTTACCAAATTTTATAGACATGAGATATAACTATATTGTTTGTAGAGAAGGAAGAAAACAAATTCTTTAAAAATTTTGGCTGATTTGATGGCCAATTTAATGATGGTAGTATAATAGTTTTGAAACGCCTTGCATTCCAATACAGTATTAATTACCGTATACAAGGTAATTTTCGCGGTGTTCCATTTTTCGCGGTATTTCGCAGTCACTTAGAAACCGCGAATATTAAAATCACAAATAATTTCCAGTTTCTTACAAAGTCTCTTCTGTAGACACAGTGTTCATATATTTTGTTTCTGTTGCCTCGGAAGTTGCTGGAATTTTTCACTTGAGCCAGTTCTCTCATTAACCTGCTGTGGCCCTGCCGCAGGTTAATGAACGAACTGACTCAAGTGAAAAACAAATAGTTTTTCATTTTCGCGCATGTTGCTAAGCGCGAAAATTAAAAATCGCGCAAATTTTAGTTTATGTTTTCGATCCTTAACGGCGAAAATTTGAACCCGCAAAAATTACCTCATATACGGTATCATCTTGTGTTAAACTGCATGGCAGCTCTATGTTTAGGGTTAAAATTTCACATTTTTGTCCAGTTCTGTTCACATTTTGCAATTCCTAAGGTTTTTGTGATAATCTCTTTGGAAGATGTTTAATACACTCTGATTACACAGTTTCCTGTTTGTGTCAGTGTTCCAGCCAAACAGAATCTATAGATCCTGAAGAATTTGTGAAGCAAACTTGACATTAGATTAATTGTAGTGGATGAACTTATGAACTGAAGTTTTACTTTCACAATGTCAGTTTCATGTCACGATGCTGGCAGTTATTGTTTGTTGGCAGATAAAACATTTGCTCTAAACAGTTTTGTTTAATAATGAAAGTCAGTGGCAAGTGTTAATGTTTTGACTCCATGCTTTTTGGCTCACATATATAATGATTTGTTGAAACTCTTATATGCGAAAAGTGCAAAAAAACTCAAATGTACTGACATAAACCATTTGTAAAATTGAAAAGCAATATGGTATATATGGCTATTTCTATGTTAATTATGTAACATCATGTTTTTATATAGCATTTCAGATTGTTGTTTCTTACCTTCACTGAATATTTGAATAGGTGTACAGGAACAGTGTTGCCATGACTACTGTGCCAGGTGTCAGCACTGGTATCCACAAGGAGTGTGCTGTCTGCTGACTCACCTGTACACTGCTGTACAGGAACAATGTTGCCATGACTACTGTGCCAGGTGTCAGCACTGGTATCCACAAGGAGCTGCTGACTCACATGTACACTGCTCCAGATAAGAAAGGGTAACACAGATAATTTACAGATAATTTTCTGTATTTTTTGCTATAAAACACTTCACCAAGACATTTCTAATGAGGTGTCACAACATACATTTTTGTTTAGAAATAAGAAATGTTATCTTTGAATTATCCTCAGTACCCTCCCTTGTCTGAAGCTTTAGCTGTTAATGTTTTCCGCAACTGACTTAGTCATTTAATATTTCATATTTAGTATATGAAGTGAAAGGTTAATTATTAATTGGTGCATTCATTTGTTTTGTGTTATTGTTCTCCATGATTACATTCCAAACATCAAAAGATCCAGGGCAGCTCAGTCAATGAAGCACTGGCTTACTGGACTGGTAGTACTTGGTTAGGAGTTGTGGTCGAGTGATTAGAGACACTCGATTATGGTGCAGAAAGTTGCCAGAAGGTCGTGAGTTCGTGGTTACCACCGACTGGAAAACTCTATCTGTCAATCCAGCAGTAAATGGGTACCTTCTTTGAATCAGGGAAGGATAAGGCAGCGAAAGGAGTGGGATGGGCTCTGCCTTTCATCTGTTGTGTCCAAGATACAGTGGGTTTTCTGCTGTGCCCAAGATACAGTGGGTGTCTAACCCCCACTGCCCCTACAGCTGTTAGGATATTAAAATCCTTTACCTTTACCTTTTTATTACTTGGTTTTGATCCTGCTGCCGGTGAAATTTTTCCTATACTAAACAGGTTTTTATTGCACACAAAACAGTACAGGTCTACCTCATTATAGCGCTATCTTTGGGGTCCGTAGAAACAGACCGTGTTATAAGTGAAACCGTGTTATAATGAGGTTATTTACATTAGAACAATAGGAAAATAACCATTTGGGAGCCAAGACATGACCGTGTTATATTGAAATCCGTGTTATAGCGAGGGGAGTTATAATGAGGTAGACCTGTACTTCCATTATTGTCCTACCATCATTTCTATATGACTGCAATAATCTTTATGGGAACCTAAAACTCAGGTTTTATCTATTAAAGATGAAACTCTTGAGGATATGAGGAAGTGAAGATTGGCCTGAGTTATTTCTCTTGCAATGCAGAGGGCTGGTTAGAGATTATATTAGATATGTGAAGTAACAAGTACCATATTCATTCAGTAATTAGACAGGGGTCTTTTCCCTTCCAAAATGACCCCATATACACAGAAATGTATCTCAATCGGTATTGTATTAGTTTTGCTCTAGGTTTTTTTACCTTCCAAAACAATCCAAAAATCTTTGTCTTATAAGATGGAGCTTATTTGGTTGTTTTGAAGGTGGAGGTTGGGGGTTCCTGTCTTATTAGTCTTGTTACTGACTGAACATGGTACAGTGATGATTGGGTTGAAAATACTTGTGTAATCCTAAAGCAAGAAAAGAATCATGATGTCAGCACAACCTTAGGATTGGAGTCAATAGTTTTTACTACTTGCCAAAAATGGCCACACTACAGCCAACATGACCAGACTTCAGTCACTGAGTATTTTACAGTGTCTTTATTTTGCCTTGTCATTTTGACTACACGGAGTATGAGGAATATGATTTTTATATGATTTTTTATATGTATATCAAGCATATTTGTCTTGACCTAAGAATTCAGACTCATAAGTCTATTATTCACATGTTAAGAAGAGATTTATCCGTCCATATTTATTTATTCTCAAAATATATTTTATTTTCCGATTTATTTTTTGACAAATGGATCTGGTAATGAAAAAAGATATTTGCTTAGATGTTAATGTGATGTCTTATATCTTATTCTTTTAATTTTTTTTGAATGATTATGCATTGTTATGTTTAACAGGAAGGAAAATCTGTTCTCACTATTTTTCATAAATTTTCAAATCCATCCAGCTTATAGGCCCTTGGATGTAAAGGACCCCAGACTTGGATGAGCATGAATGATTATGAGTTTTGAATGCCTCATATGTAACGTCTGGTTTTTGTTTGCTAGCAGTTAAAGCTATGACCATCAGACATGTTTACAATCATAGAACAGCTTTTAATTAAAAGTGCTTATGCGCAAGTTGATCAGAGTCTTGCTTTGTTGCAGATGTCTAAAAGTGTCTTTACATAGTCTTTGGCTGAGTAATTGTTAAAAATAGGGGTAGCTGAATAATAATGGTCTCACTATCTATTTTCAAGCACCAATGAACAGTCCATCATTGAATTTATGCAGTTCCGAATGTAACAATTATAAATGTCCAGACGGCATTGCAATTTACAAGCCCTGTTAATGGCACCCCTAGGACAAAATCTATATTTTGATGGTCTAAAGCCAATCTTGGTATTTTGGCCACGGTTTTATTTTTTCCCTAGAAAAAGTAAGGAACATTTATTAGTTAGTGGGCTTATATGGTAGATGCTGATCCTAAGCTTTTTTCTCAGGTTCATCTGACTGGTATGCTTTAGTTTTTAGCTCGCCTGAACGAAAGTTCAGGAAGAGCTATTGTTGTCACCACAGCGTCGGCGTCAGCGTCCGCGTCCGCCTCGGCGTCCGGATTGGATGTTTTGGTTAAAGTTTTTTAAAGACCTATATCTCCTTAACCCATGGATGGATTCTTTTGATACTTGCACTGTAGTTAGATATTGGTCTAAGGTTTAACAGGGTACCACCCCCACCCCACTCCGTGACCTTGATGTCAAGGTCAAGGACTTAGAAAATTGGTATTTTTTTTTGACTGGATGTTTTGGTTAAAGTTTTATAAAGCCCAATATCTCCTTAACCCATGGATGGATTCCTTTGATACTTGCACTAAAGTTAGATATTGGTCTAAAGTTTTCGAAGGTACCACCCCCACCCCCCTCTGTGATCTTGATGTCAAGGTCATGGACTTAGAACATTGTCTTTTTATTGATTGGATGTTTTGGTTAAAGTTTTTTAAAGACACATATCTCTTGAACCCATAGATGAATTCTTTTTATATTTGCACTGTAGTTAGATCTACAGAGTACTACCCCAACCCCGCTCAGTGATCTTGATGTCAAGGTCAGGGACTTGGGAATTTTTTGTCTTTTTAGCTCGCCTGAGCACGAAGTGCTCAGGGTGAGCTTTTGGGATACCCTGATGTCCGTCGTACGTCCGTCCGGACGTCCGTCCGTCCGTCAACTTTTGCTTGTGTACACTCTAGCGGGCACAGTTTTGATCCAAACTTTCTGAAACTTTGTCACAATGTTTATCTCCATAAAATCTAGGCCAAGTTTGAAACTGGGTCATGTCGGGTCAAAAACTAGGTCACTAGGTCAAATCTTAGAAAAACCTTGTGTACAATCTAGAAGGCACAGTTTTCATCCAAAGTTCATGAAACTTTGTCAGAATGTTTATCTTTATAATATCTAGGACAAGTTCGAAACTGGGTCACGTCGGGTCAAAAACTAGGTCACTAGGTCAAATCTTAGAAAAACCTTTTGTACGCTCTAGAAGGCACAGTTTTCATCCAAAGTTCATGAAACTTAATCAGAATGTTTATCCTCATAATATCTAGGATAAGTTTGAAACTGGGTCACGTCGGGTCAAAAACTAGGTCACTAGGTCAAATCATAGAAAAACCTTGTGTACGCTCTAGAGGACACAGTTTTGATCCAAACTATATGAAACATTGTCAGAATATATATCTCCATAAACTCTAGGCCAAGTTTGAAACTGGGTCATGTAGGGTCAAATACTAGGTCACTAGGTCAAATCTTAGAAAAACCTTGTGTACACTCTAGAAGGCACAGTTTTCAGCCAAAGTTCATGAAACTTTGTCAGAATGTTTATCTTTATAATATCTAGGACAAGTACGAAACTGGGTCATGTTGGGTCAAAAACTAGGTCACTAGGTCAAATCATAGAAAAACATTGTGTATGCTCTAGAGGACACAGTTTTGATCCAATCTTTATAAAACATTGTCAGAATATTTATCTCCATAAACTCTAGGCCAAGTTCGAAATTGGGTCATGTCGGGTCAAAAACTAGGTCACTAGGTCAAATCTTAGAAAAACCTTGTGTACGCTGTAGAAGGCACAGTTTTGATCCAAAGTTCATGAAACTTTATCAGAATGTTTATCCTCATAATATGAAGGACAAATTTGAAACTGGGTCATGTAGGGTCAAAAACTAGGTCACTTGGTCAAATCATAGAAAAACCGTGTGTATGCTCTAGAGGACACAGTTTTGATCCAATCTTTATGAAACTTTGTCAGAATGTTTATCTCTATAAACTCTAGGCCAAGTTTGAAAGTAGGTCATGTCAGGTCAAAAACTAGGTCACTAGGTCAAATCTTAGAAAAACCTCGTGTACGCACTAGAAGGAACAGTTTTGATCCAATCTTCATGAAACTATGTCAAAATGTTTATTGTCCATATATATATGCCCCTTATGAAACTGAGTCACGTCAGATCAGAAACTAGGTCACTAGGTCAAATCTAAGAAAAACTTTGTGTACACCCTAGAGGGCACAGTTTTGATCCAATCTTCATGAAACTCTGTCAGAATGTTTACCTTTATGAAATATAGGTAAGTTTGAAACTGGTTTGTGTCGGATCAAAAACTAGGTCACTAGGTCAAATATAAGAACGACCTTGTATACGCTCCAGAGGGCACAGTTTTGATCCAATCTCAATGAAACTTTGTCAGAATGTTTATTCTTACAATATCCGGTTTGAAACTGGGTCATGTCGGGTCAAAAGCTAGGTCACTAGGTCAAATCTAAATTAAGTTATGTTGCAAGAATCAGAACTAACATTGCAATGATGCTAGCCACAAACTCCTTGGAATACATTAGTTTCACCACAGTGAGATAATGATGCTACCATTCTATCATCTGTGTTTGCCTAGTTAAGTCTAGTTCAAATCCATCAAAGGAACTCAACATGAACGGGAACTTTTCGGAAAAGCGACTCTGCCATTTTCAGCTCACCTGATCGAGCCTTACAGTATTGGTGTTAGCTGCCTCTTTCATCCATCCATAAACATTTTCAAACATCTCTGAAACCACTGGGCAGATCAAATTTCATATGGAGCCTGCACATGGGTCAAAGGATTGAAAGTTCTTCAAATGATCTTGGTCACATGACCAAGGTGGCCGCCATTCCAATGTATGGTAAAAACTCTTATAAATCTTCACTAGAGCCAGTGAACTGATTAATGCTCAGGTGAGCGATTCAGGGCCACCATGGCCCTCTTGTTTAAAGTTTTGTAATTGCATACTGATTCATAATGCTTTGCAGAGATTTAGTTTATACTTGAACTGATGTTAGACTCTTTTTTGAGTTTTTACAAAACACCTTATACTTACCCCACCACTGGATGACCTTGAAGTCAAGGTCATCGACTTAGAATTTTGTCTTAAAGATTTTGGTTAAAGTTTTATATTTATGAAGACATAATTTCACAGTGCCACGATGATGGACTCAGTTGATACTAATACTTGGACTGATGTTAGATAATGGTTCAGGGTTTTGATACATCCTAGTAGCCCCCCCAACCCCCCCTCCCCCCTTCCCCCTACCCGTCAGTTTTTTTACCTCAAGCTCATGGGCTTTGAAATTTCATTTCATTTTCTTTTTATTTTAATTTTATTTTTAAGACTTATTTCTGAGATAGCTTTTGTTTATAAATGTGTTTTCAGTATGGACATGCTTGCCTGAAGTTTTATGCATAGCAGTCCACATAGCCCCCCCCCCCCCCTCCCCCTACCCGTCAGTTTTTTTACCTCAAGCTTATGGACTTTGAAATTTCATATCATTTTTTTATTTTAATGTTATTTTAAGACTTATTTCTGAGATAGCTTTTGTTTATAAATGTGTTTTCATTATGGACATGCTTGCCTGAAGTTTCATGCATAGAGTGCACACCACCATAGCGGCTGTGTGATGGGCAAGCACAATTCAGGCGAGCTATGCTGTCAGGCGACAGCTCTTGTTCATTTTAATGTTGCTGGATGATTTAAATCACTGGCTTATAATTACAGTTATACTTGATAACTTCTGACATTAACACTGTTTCATCCTAGGTGATCTCTGTTACCCTTACTTTTGACATTAAATTGTGTGACATTATGCTTAAAATTTCATTCTATTTTTCAGTGTTTACAACATTCCGTCCAGATCAAAGCATTTGACAATTTTACGAGTGGGTGTAGATATTGTAAAGGCACCTTCTATCATGTACAAACATCAAGGAATAAAATCAGTCTCTTCAAAACGACAAGATGATCAGTCTTTCATTTTTGAATAAACAACCTATAAATCCTTGGACATCTGCAAAGTGAAAAGTTTACACAAATTTGTTGGCTGATGTTAGCATTTGCTGAATGTACATTTTCATTCAGCACCACCCAAAATGCTGAATCTATTTTCTACCTTTGAAATGGGACAAGGCCAATCCCTGTGTGGGAGTATTTAAGGCCTTCCATAAAAACTGTTGGTTTTCTGTGTCCCAGGCATTACCCAAACCATTCGACCCCAGCAAAGGAGCAGACAGAACAGTCAGTTTGCTATTTTCTAAATCCCTTTTTGCAAGTCCGTCCAAGACAAAAATGGTAATTAGCTCCTACCTTGATTTTTTTCAGTGGTTAGATTTTTTCCAGGTGCCAGGTTCTTTTAGTGACCAAAATGCATTTGCAAACTGTGTAGATACTGGTCATACTACTCTTACTGCCAGCACTTTCAGAGTCAAATGCAGTAAAAAAACTGAAATAATTTAGTATGTAAGTTAATTTGACAGGCATTTTAAACAAAACTTTTTCTTCAAATGGCAAAATTATAAAGAATGCTTCTTGCAGTTTTGTTGAACAAACCTTTTGCCCAGATTCCGAGGTATAGGAGTGCATCTTGGATCTTTAAGGCTGACAGCTGTAAAATAGTTAAGTTAAACATGTTTTCATTGTTTCATACATGTCTTACATTTACTTTCAAAGTTATGGATGAATAAAATGGAGAATTCATATCCTCTTGTTTGTATTTTTTTTTGTATTATGCAGTAACAAAACTGAAACAAAACCAAAATGCATTTGCAAACTGTGTAGATATAGGTCATACTACTCTTACTGCCAGCACTTTCAGAGAGAAATGCAGTAACACAACTGAAATAATTTAGTATGTAAGTTAATTTGACATTCATTTTAAAAACAACTTTTTCTTCAAATGGTAAAATTAAAAAAGAATGCTTCATGAATTTTGGTAAAGAAACCTTTCACTCATATTCAGAGGTATAGGAGTGCATCTCAGATCTTTAAGGCTGACAGCTGTAAAACAGTTAAGTTAAATGTTTTCATTGTTTCATACTTGTCTTACATTTATTTTCAAAGTTATGGATGAATAAAATGAAGAATTCATATTCTCTTTTTTGTATTTTTATACCTCCCCACATGTGAGTGATGGGTTCATGGAAATGTTGTAACTGACTGTATTGAGTATATCTTGCTTTAGATTTTTCTGGTGGAGTTACAGCAGTTGTCAGTGGCCAAAAAGTGCCTTTTGACATGTAGTTCCTTTATTATTCAGAATGTCTTGTTGAAAATTCTCAGAAATGATGGTGAGTTACAGAGTAACAGAAGCTTTCTGTTAAAGTCAGAATTTCATCCCTGGGATTTTCTGCTCTTGCCCTGGAACTACATACAAAAAAAAGTCATGAAAAATGTTTATATAAATCAGAGCTAACAGAGATTTTCATAAAACTTACATCAAATGATCAATTTAATTAAAAGCTTCCTGTCATGATCAAATTTTTCTGAGAATCTTATACCCCAGATATATGAAGTATATTGGAGGGTATATATAGTTTTGTTATTTTGTCCATATCTGCCATTTTGTTAACTTCTATACATGTCAAAGTTGAGCATTAAACCTTTGAGATTGGTGATATCTCTGTTACTGTATATCTTTTCAGCTTTGATACATGATATCACTATAGCATCACCTTTTATATGGAATATCTAAGCCCCTTGAAAGGGCAAGGAATCCATAATTTGGACTTAGACAGTTTCATTACTTGATTGCCAGTATCTCTGTAACAGCATCTCAGATTCTTTTCACATTTTTGATAATTGTTTCTCTGTAGCATAACCTTTTTTAGGGAATAGCTAAGCCTCTGGGGTGGGGCAAGGGTATCAATATTTAGGACTGTTTTATTTGCTTATATTCTAATATTCTTGATATACACTACTCAAAATATTTAAAGGAGCACCTAATGATTTTTCCATAGACGACAGTGCAACGCATCCCCACTTTGAGAGTCATTTACTTTCAATAGATGAGAACACAGAGTTTGCTATCAATTTGCCAATTTTTAGAGAGGATCTCGAGGTTACTGACCACTAATTTTGATCCAATATCTATCCTGCAATTCTCCATGGACTGATTTTTGTGAAAATTGGAATTTTGGTAAAACCTTGTAATTTTTAAAACAGTTGAAAATCATGAAAATTTTAACCACAATTGAAAACAATCATTTTGTTTACGAAACTGAATGTCTTACAAGGTGACCTGTTTGAAAGCATCAGTTTTAACTCAAGTCTATGAGATAAATAGACTAATAGAAAAATGCCTCGATTTCAGAAAATTCGAAAATTTATAAAAGTTGTTACATGGACATGATTAGGGCATCAGTTCTATTGAATTTCTTGTTGTCTTAAACTTCAATCCTTCTTCAAAATGCTGCAAAAGAATGGAAAATTCTGGGCCGCTGGCGGTCGAATTTATGGGCCGTTGAACTGGGTATATATTGTAGTAATGTCTATGGGAAAATATCAACTGCTCCTTTAAATATTTTGAGTAGTGTATTACAAGGTATACTTCTAAGTTGAAACTAATTAGTTGACATTATCTAGATGGTGCCACTGACCAAAGGTCAAGGTCACAGACAATAAAATGTATGTAACATTTAAGGTCATTTTCATTAGAAGCTGGCATTGACCTAGGTATATGTGAGCCACAGGCTCTAGTCTGCCCCTTCCTAATCATGAAAAATCTACATAAAATCAGAGCTAAATGGATTCTCCTGAAACTGACAGAAATTACTAAAGTAATAAAAGCTTGTGATGTTCGAAATTTCGCTATACTTGGGTTGTCTATAAACATGTATAAGATCATGTATAAATCAATCCTAATTTGAAATACAGTTCAAAGGGATTTTTAAACCTTACAACAAAATGTTAATCAAGCTTCCTATGGTGTTTGAACTTTTACTCCATGGTTGCTATTAACCCCTGCCTCAGGAATAGAGAAAACAATATAAAAGAAAGAGTTACAAAGATTCTTCTGAAACTTACAAGTGATCGAAGTAATAAACTCTTCCTGTCCGGATAGAAAATTAGCTACATGATTGTCAGACCCTGCTACTGGGAAATAAAGAAATAAAGAAGAAAAAAAGACTACCAACAGGTAAAATGGGCTAACACTGGCAAGGTATCACCCGGTCAATTGCATGCTTGTGTTTTAACTAGCATACCGGTAACTTAATTATTTAGACATCTTTACAAAATTTTGCTACTATTTTTGACTGCATCCGTATGCCAGCAGGTTGACTACTCAGTGTTCAAAAATGCTGGTGGGGGGGGGGGGAGTTTCGGTGGCAGGACAGCTGCAGGGGTTTGGACATTCGTGTAGTCTGACTTCATTGTTAATTGGTGCGCTATTTTTCCGTGAAGACCTTGATGAGGATGGCCTAATGAGACTGCTAATGCCCAGGGGGTACACAAAGTTGTAACGATGTCGATGAGACACCACGTTTCATCGGCGTCAGTACAACGTCATGACATCGTGCCCGCTTAGTGACAACTGCTCTGTTTACAAACCACCAAGAAGAACATTTCACACATATGATCCTTGTTTTCTTTTGTTTTAAACTAGAAAATTGTCTGGTGACCTGTGCCTGTCACAAGCCAAACATCTGCCCGTCCACATCTACCATTTATTGAGGCGGAGGCCACATTCTCTAAATATGAAACAATACCGGGCACATTACCTCCGAGTGTCTTGAGTTTAACGTCCACATGTACAATTTACCTGGTGAAAACTTGCAATCACTGACCGCCTCCCTGATACCATTTTTTTCCTGCTCAGAGCACACTGGGTGCGGATATCCTTTTGTGTCGGATTGAAGAATGCTGCTTAGTTTCAAAGAGACTGGCTGAAAACTTTAAAAGCAAATAATTGCATGAGTTTACTACATATACGGCGAATAACCAGTGAAAGAAAACTTATGTACATCCTAAATAGGCTATAACGTATGCAAAGTTTCCAATCAGTGGGAGCAGATGATTACACAATCCTGCCACCCTAAATTAGTTAGGATTTGAAACCCGTAAGTTTGTCAAATCTTTATTCTTGACCTTCAAAAAACCACGCATATCTTCAAAATGCCGGTAACATGCATGTATACGCGATGTTTCTAAACAATCAGTTAAGAAGTCAGAAGTTGATCACACACAAGTAAGGAGGAAAATTCTCAGGAACTGACACAATTTAATTTCAGATCCAACCCAAGACACCATGTGGGAAAGAGACAACACAAAACTAGTCATCACTAGTCATCACCAAAGACAGCAGCAGCAGCTGGAGCTTAAGCCTTCAAGGCGCGCCAAGTAGGATAATCGGTTACCTATTACCTGGAGCGAGTATTAATGTGAATGCAGTTATTTCCCTTAGACCCGCTGAGCGTTAGGCATTAATCGATATTAGAAAGGTAATATCGACTCTATATCTCATGCGTTTTACAGGTTTATCAGCATAATAACAATACGAAAGAGCGGGATGGAGACATGTTAAATTTTAACAACTTTCTTTTTCTCAGATAAAATCATTTTTTCCCGATTGCTGATTTTCGGTGTAATAAGTCTGAGTTTCATCGGATTGTTTTAGTTTCTGACATCAAAAACATAAAACAATATTTTTAATAATGAAATAATAATAATATATTTCGATCTCTTTGAGGGTCTCATCTTTATCCACACACCATAGTTATATAGGAGCAGCTGTAGTTTAGTGAATACACACCGGGCTATTAATCCAGGGGTCGCAAGATCGATCCCCCGCTTCTCCGGTCTTTCGGATGAGACTTTAAACCGAGGTTCCGTCTCCATATGGCCTCGTTGTTGGTGGGACGTTAAACCCGAGTTCACTCACTCACCCATAGTTATAATTATTTTCTTCTTTGACCCGCCCATCGCGGCCCGCGAAATAGATTGGTTGTCGGCTGGTGCTTCTGCAGCAGAGCTGTTAAACCTGAGTGTCATTTATCTCAGGTCCTACAGATTCAGAGGAAACATCTCGACATGACTGAGATATTGTTTACTGGGACGTTAAACCATATCTTAACGGCAAAGAGACAACACAAAACTAGTCATCACTAGTCATCACCAAAGACAGCAGCAGGCGACAGCCATGTGAACAGAAATTTCCCATGTAGGTGGTAAACGGGCTAGCCTGAACATCAAACAATATATCAATAACAGACATGGCGACTAACAAGACATAAAACAACCAAGAAGAACCAAAGCAGAACTGCCGCCTTGGGACGACATTACTGGGGGTGGGGTGGGGGCTCAACTGGCCTGCAGCCGACCAACCCTCGCCTCCCCCCGGCTCCGCCCCGGCTCATCAGATACTTAACCGTTCAACCCAACAAAAGCAACCACCTACACAACAGTCTTACAAAAAAAAGTAAAAAGTATGCAAAGACCAGGAACTGAAACAATCAAAATCCAAATCCAGCCCTCAAACCATAGTTGGAAACAACTAAGATTACAAATAATCAAGATACAGAGAACATATGGCCAACCGAGTGAGCAGCTTGATCCCAAAAGGTGGCCACTCAGCAACCCAAACCGAACCAAAAATAATAATAACATACATAAGGTAAAACATCACAGAAACTCTGACACCAAAAACAGGCAACAAAGAACCACAACAGAACTACCGCCTTGGAACGGTCAGTAATGAATTACTGGGGGGCTTAAATCGATTTTACAGGCCCAACCTCACCCTCAGTTTCTGAAGTGGTACAAAACATTTAGTTGGTTGTTCGGTTCGCATGATAACCCTCTAACTCGTCAATGAATCATCACGGTAAACACATAAATCAAATTTCAACACCATGAAGAAGCAAAGACGAGGACTCAACAGATACAACGGGCCGTCTGACAGGTGGAGATCCCTGTCCTGCCAAACAACCCCACTGGAAATCTGAAGCAAAAGAAGGTCACCAGTTGAGCCCCGGTGGACCAAGCAACAAACAAAAAGGCTCCGGTCCCAACCAACTAAAATATATAGCTTTAGGTCGGGGCCATCATAGAGTCTGACGACCGATCCCCCGGTGTGCAATTAAAGAGTGCAGCAAAGCTATCAACCGTGATTGGGTTAATCACTAAGCATGCAGACTGTCGCATAACATTTAAATTATAGCCAATACGTTTGTGACGTATTATTATTTTTCGGAATTGATCAGAAAAATCAGTCCTACCCTTAATCTTTTTGAATTTGTATACTAAGTCACCATAAAATTCTGGTTCCGATAGGCCTTGGTGTAAAAGAAATTTTAATCCGACATCAAATTTTGAAACCAATTCATGGTGTCTGCGATAGAATTTAGAAAAAGCCTTTCTAAGCTTATGATACCGATAGCCCTGTTGAAGAAGTTTAGCAGTTAAACATTTATTACGAGCATTAAAGTCATCTACATGACTACACACTCCAGCAAATCTTATAAGTTGAGAAATATACACTCCATAAGAGGGACGACGTGGAACGTCACCATCCAAAAATGGAAAATTGACTATATCAAAGTCAAAGTCATCACGTTTATCATAAATTTTAGAAGATACAAAACCGTTAGAAATAGATAGATGTAAATCCAAAAAGGGGGCCTCGGTATCTGAAGTATTAGCTTTATTCAATTTAAGTTCAGGTGGGTAAATTTGGTTAACCATGCTTTCAAACTAAGGATTATCAATATTCAGAAGATCGTCTAAATATCTAGAGGTTGAGTTAAATGCCTCAATGATATCAGCTTGATTATCAACAGAAAGAGAAGTCCTGAAATCTCTTTCATAACAAAATAAAAACAAATCGGCCACAAGAGGAGCACAATTTGTACCCATCGGAATACCAACAATTTGTCTGTATAACTTATTACCAAATCTGATGTAAATATTATCTAAGAGATATGATAAGGCGTCATATACAATCTGACATGACAAAAGACTATATCCTCTATATATTTTACGGTCAGTAGAAGTGAAAAACGCTTTCTTATCGTTACAGGCAATATAAAGGGTATCTTCATTTTTGGAGAACTTTTTGAAGGCCCTCTCAATCAAATCAACAAGTTTTTCCTTTATTAAATTATGGGGTAATGTGGTATAAAGAGTAGAAAAATCATAAGTGGACAAACTAGTCGCACGGAACCCTCTTGACTTCAGTTTACTAAGTACCTCACCAGAATTTTTTATAGACCAAAACATATTTTTCCCTGACCTCTCATACGCTGTCTCATAGTACCAAATGACACGATATTTCACAGCAGTGAGGCAAGAAGTTAATAATTTAGATAATTCTGTAGTAGTACAAGAGCTAGAGTTGGCAATGAATCTAGCTTTATACGGTTTTTTATGAAGCTTAGGTAACCAATACATCGTAGGAAGTTTGTCTTGGCGTTCCTTAACGTTAACAGCAAACTTTAAAGGCAAATTATTTGAGTGGCTATTAACGACAGTCTTCTCATCTGTAAAAGTCTCTTCGTAAGCCGTGGTGCCGTTAAGTTCCTGCTTCAAAGTGTTAATATAGTGCATCCGACAAACAACAACAATGTTGTTTGCGGCCTTGTCAGCAGGAACCAAAACATACTTCCTATGAAAATCCTGGATACCCTGCTTCAAATATCTAAAGGAAGATTTAGGCTTAGGAGGTAAAAGATTAGTATTGTGTGAATAAAACTTTATACGTTTATCCACAATATTAAAGATACTTAGTTTCCATTTCTTTAAAGCGTTACTTTCAACACCCTCTCGTTTACACCAACGATTACCAAAATCATTTAATGCAGATGCAATTTCTTCCCTACATCTGTTGAAATCGATATGGGAAGGGAATCTATACTTAGGACCCTTAGAAACAATGTTACGAATTCTAGAATCCGGGATGATCTTCAAATTTCCAGTCACAACATGACCTGCTGATGGGTAAATAAATTTGGAATCTTTACAATCTCATGAATCAGGAGTATTAGCATCGATGTCAAGATCAGACACAAGTTTATTGAAATTAAATATGATACTTCTAATCGGTTTGTTATACCTGACAGCACCAACCCTGACAATAAGAACAAATTATACGTAAAATATTAAACATCTATTTTCACCTATTATCAATTTTATAATGTCAGAGCTAGCCATATATCAAAACAGTCAAAGCGACCACCAACACAAGAAACAACTTAGAGCAACCAAAACAGAAGTGCTGCCTTGGGACGGCCAGCAATAAAATTACTGGGGGGGGGGGGGGGGGGGCGTTCAACCGGTCTGCGGTCTAGCCCTTGGTACTGCCTAGGTTCATCAGACACTTAGTTGTTCGGTTTGCGTGGAAGATTCCGAACTCATAAGTATAATATCTAGGGAACGTACAGATCAAAATTAAAACTAAGATAAAACAAACATGAGGACTCACAGAAATGGCAACAATGAAATTCCGGAGCAAAAGAAGACTACCAGTTACACAACGGTGGGCCCGACCCAAGACGTCCCGGAACGGGTGTCAGGCGCCAACCGTCAGTGTTACTATTAAGTTATCAATTATTATTTGATTGATTGATTGATTGATTTGATGCTTAACGTCCACGGTAAACAACTAAGGTCATGTCGGGACGGTCAGTTAACCTAACCACACTATTCCTGGGCAGGCTTAGACCTCCTAAGCGTTAACCAGTACTAAGTGCACATACTTTCGCCAGTAACTGACAACTGCCCTTCTTGAATCAGCGGAAGGAGAAACGAAAGTATGTGGCCAGACCGGGATTCGAACCCAGGACCTCTGACTTTACGAGTCAGGTGCCCTACCGATTGCGCTACCCGGCCCGGCCAATTATTATTTATCAATGTAAGAATCCCGTAAGTCGGCCAAAATTAATGTTTGATCAGAAAGCTTCAAGCACATCTTCAGTATATCTGTAAAAGGTGTGCAACAGATCAAACACTGTGTTACGGTTTATTAGTGAATAAAACCTGAAAATATCAAAACACTTCAAGACATGCTCATCTTAAATCCACCATAAACTTTGGGAGGAGTTGATTACACATTCAAACCTAAAGCACGACGGCGAACGGAGAGAGATAAATATATAATGTCTCATGACTATCGTCACGGGGAGGGAAATGGGATTAACGGTTTAAAGTTGGTAAAACATCAATTAACACTGTGTCCGTCATTAAGCAGATCCTTCCATCACTTCTAATGTCCAGTTAGGCTATTGTGACAGTGACGTCACTGTTTGTTTACTATTTTGGACAATGCCTATTATTTAAAACGGGGATGTTAAGTTTCAATATGAGCGATATAGATATTATTTACAAGCACTTTCGGCAAATAGGAACTGTGGCCTGGTGGTTACATTAGAGAAATGAGTGCAGAAGTTTCGGTTTTCCAAACAAGAGAATGCAGGTTCAAATCTTGGGAATCATTTTCTTTTTTATTTATTTATTGTTTTATTATATATTTTTATTTATGTGTATGTGTGGAAATATGACGAAAGGGTTATTCATTTTCAGCACATGATGGCTAAAACCCCTATTGCTTTGCCAAAATAAATGAACTAATCAGTTACATCAGACGAACAGATGTTGTTAAATGAACACAATGGGGGGGGGGGGGGGGGTCATGGCCGGGCGATGGTGCTGGGTAACTGTCAGTGACGGGGCGTCCTAATTATTTGGGTAATAGAAGTACACGGGCCTACTGTACTTGCAGTAGGTGCGGGTGGTGGTGGTTTGGGCATTTTCCTCCCGCTTATCAGACCCCTTTTATTTCTCACTCTCTCTCTCTGGGAGACGGCTCGACATAGACTGAAATACTGTTTCAATGAGTATGTTTGGAATGAAACATAAAACAAATCAAAATTAAAATAAGAGACAGATAAGAAATTAAAATCTAAGACTGGAGAACTGTAGGCATCAAATCTTAAAGTTTCATTTTAACAAACAGAAAGAAAAAAAATATTTCAAGCTAACCGAGTTCGAACCCGCAATCTTCTGTCTGCAGTCGTAGCGTTACCTTTACACCACACAGCATTGCTTTACAGAGGACAGTCAATTTAATACCTTGTTAAATTAACGGGCTGAATATTCTACGATACGCTACGGTTTCACCTATCCCAAAGTAATGGTTCAGTCTGTTTACATTCTGAATATCCTAACTGGACAGTAGCTAGGTTGGTCTCTGAAGCTGCCGAAAATTCTTTTTTAAACAAATAGTTAGTTGAACAAGTGATTTTTTTTCTATAAATCACATATCAGTCTTTTACAACGACAATGTCAATGATTTATAAGCACGTATTTTATAGGATAGACTGTAGTCTATCCTTCAAAATACATGCTCAGTTTTGTCATTCTTAATTAGTGCTATTCTCAGGACTGTACAAACTGACTGACTGACGTCTGTTGAGTATGTAATGAAACTTACAGATGCTTCATGCAGCAGCTGTTGAAGTTGTTGACAATAAACCGCGGTCAGCATTATCGCTGTATTATCAGTTTCTTCAGAATGTGACGTCAATAGATCATGCCACGTAACTTCGTAGTTCCAGTCCTACCCGAAGCTTAAAAAAAGTGAGTATCTACAAATAGCCAGAATATATTAATCTATACTACTTGCACGTCAGAACAGCATATTTGTGCAAAATGTTTGCTTTGAAGTAAAAACAAAATTAAATAAAAATTCTATTAGCTCCGGAAAATGGCAAAACCGAAATTTTGGTCGGCCACTTTTAGGATTTTCTTTAGAACTCCGCCGGTTTATCTTTCAGAGGGCTGAATTACATGCTTTACATATAGTCAAAAATAGCATCATTATAGATTGACTATTTGCAGACGTTTCATTGCGCATTTACCAGGGTGTTACAAAAGAATCACGACAGGGAAATGTGACTATAAGATGTGTGAACAGTGAACAAAGACCATTCATGAAATTTATCAGAGTTTATGAATTTGATTGTTGCCACGTGCAGGCTGTGTGGACGCAGAAACTGATATGACGCCCTGCTTCTGGTAATGCAGTAAACCAGCTCCCCATCGGGCTGTCATTCTTAATAATGCACTTCTAAACTCGGATTCTGATTACCTCATAGGAAATTTAAAGAGTAACTACACTTCAGGAACTGACTGAATCAGATCCCAAACCCTATCCACAACATCAAAGGGAAAGATTGACAAAGACATCCCAACAAACAATAAATTACAAGTGATAAGCCGAGTCAGCAGCTCTTTCCCAAATAGATGGCAGCTCAGCTATCTTTATTGAACTAAATAATTTAGACCAAAAGACAGGTTACAACGGACTAAGCAAATTATATGAAAAACATTTAACAATTATTTTTACCTATTTTCTATTTTTATGATCGAAGGATTAAACTGAGAACACAATAAATTAAACAGCACCGAACATAAAACAAATGCAACCGCAACAAAAGTACCGCCTTGGAAGCCTTCGTTTACACAGTCATAGGGACCGACCATTTCTTTCTCTCATTCTTTTCTTTAAGCTCTCCTGATCCGAAGGCTAACAGTTGAGCTTTTAGTACAGCCATGGCCCATTCGTCCGTCCGTCCGTCTGTCGTCAACGATTTTCAAAGATCTTTTCTAAAACCGCTTGACTACAAAGCCAAATTTCATATGGAACCCCGGTGGGATTGGGGGACGAAAGTTTGTTCGCGGACTCCGGGTCAGATGACCAAGATGACCGCCACACCAATATATGACAAAACCCTTAAAAAACTTCTCCAGAACCGAAAGACCAATGACCTGGAAACTTCAAACTTTCTATGTAGCATTTGGGAATTGAACCTACCATAGTTTGTTCATATGATGACCGTAGGTTGACCTTCACCTAATTTATGGCAAGGTCAATTTAGTACGTTATGCTTTCGTATGGGAAAATGCTTAAACAGTGGAATTCTCAGAAACTATTTTAGTTAAAGGTAAACAAATTGGTTTATATGGTGAACTGAATGATCAGAAGAATATACAGGTAGCCCAAGGGCAACGACCGCTCACCTGAGTTCTAAAATGTAAGCTTCCAGCTCAGGTAAGCTAATAAACAGGCTGCAATTCTATAGGATTCTATGACCCCATGGGGTGTGGCAAGTTTGGACCCCTAGGGGCTTGATTGGCAGGATTTATGTAGAGGACCGCTATACATTGCTACATACTAAATACATAAGCTCTTGGCCTTATGGTTTCATAGAAGATTTTTGAAGGTTCTTCAGCTATATAGCTCTAACAGCCGGGCCGCGTAGCACAATCGGTAGGGCACCTGACTCAGAAGTCAGAGGTCCTGGGTTCGAAACCCGGTCTGGCCACATACTTTCGTTTCTCCTTCCGCTGATTCAAGAAGGGCAGTTGTCAGTTACTGGCGAAAGTATGTGCACTTAGTACTGGTTAACCGCTTAGGAGGTCTAAGCCTGCCCAGGAATAGTGTGGTTAGGTTAACTGACTGTCCCGACATGACCACAGTTGTTTACCGTGGACGTTAAACAATAACACAACAACAACTATATAAACAAACACCCCCCTGGAGTGTGGCCAGTTTGGACCTCAGGTACTTGATTGGCAGAATTTATGCAGGGGATCACTAGACATTGCTGCATGCTAAATATGTAAGCTCTGAGCCTCATGGATTTTTGAAGTCTTTCCCATTATAAGTCTATGGGAGCAGCATGGTCAATGTGGACCCTAGGGAGCATGGTTGGCAGGATTTAAGTTGGAGACCACTAAACGTTGCAACATACTAAAGAAGTCAGCTCTGGGCCTCATGGTTTAAGAGAAGAAGATTTTCCCATTGTAAGTCAATGGGAGCTAATGACCCAAAGGATGTGGCTAATTTGGATCCCAGGGGCATGGTTGGCAGGATCCATGTAGGGAACCACTAGACATTGCTACATGCTACATATATAAGCTCTGGCCCTCATGGTTTCAGAGAAGATATTTTAAGGTTTTCCCAATGTAAGTGTATGGGAGCTAATGACCCCCCCGGCGCGTGGCTAATTTGGACCCCAGGGGCATGGTTGGCAGGATTTATGTAGGGGACCATTAGACATTGCAACTTGCTACATATACAAATGTATAAGCTCTGGGCCTCATGGTTACAGAGAAGATTTTTTTCAAAATTTTCTCATTGTAAGTCTATGGTAGCTTATGACCCAGGGGCGTGGCCAATTTGCATCCCAGGGGCATGGTTGGTAGGATTTATGTAGGGGACCACTAGACATTGCCACATGCTACATATATAAGCTCTGGGCCTCATGGTTTCAGAGAAGAAGACTTTTTAAGGTTTTCCCTTTGTTAGTCTATTGGAGCAAATGACCGCTGGGGCATTGCCAATTTGGACCCCAGGGGCATGGTTTGCAGGATTTATGTAGGGGACCACTAGACATTGCTACATGCTACATATATAAGCAGGTCCTTATGGTTTCAAGGAAGAAGATTTTTTAAGATTTTCCCATTGTAAGTCTATGGGAGCTTATGATCCCGGGCCATGCCCACTTTGGGCCCCAGGGACATGGTTGGCAGGATTTATATAGTGGACCACTAGACATTGCACATGCTACATATATAAGCTCTGGGCCTCATGGTTTCAGAGAAGATGATTTTTGAAGAATTTCTCAGTGTAAGTCTATGGGAGCTTATAACTCCTTGGGTGTGACCAGTTAGGACCCCAGGAGCATGGTTTGCAGGATTTATGTAGGGGACCACTAGACATTGCTACATGCTGCAGATATAAGCTCTGGGCCTCATGGTTTCAGAGAAGAAGATTTTAGAAAATTTTCCCATTGTAAGTCAATGGGAGATAATGACCGCTGGGGCATGGCCAATTAGGACCCCAGGAGTATGGTTGGCAGGATTTATGTAGGGGACCACTAGACATTGCTAGATGCTACATATATAACTTCAGGGCCTCATGGTTTCAGAGAAGAAAATGTTTGAAGATTTTCCCATTGTAAGTCTATGGGAGCTAATGACCCTCGGAGCGTGGCCAATTTGAGACCCAGGGACATGGTTGGCAGGATTCGTGTGGGGAACCACTACACATTGCTTCATACCAAATATATAAGCTCTGGGCCTCATGGTTTCAGAGAAGAAGATTTTTGAAGTTTTTCCCATTATGAGTCTATGGGAACTTATGACCCCTGGGGCGTGGCCAATTTAGACCCCAGGGGCTTGGTTGGCAGGATTTATGTAGGGGACCACTAAACATTGCTACATACTATATATATAAGCTCTGGGCTCCATGGTTCTAGAGAATAAGATTTTTGAAGGTTCTTAGGCTATATAGCTATATATAAACAGATGACCCCCTTTGGGCGTGGCCAACTTGAGCCCCGGGGGCATGGGTGGCAGGATTTTAGTAGGGGAGCACTAGACATTGATACATGCAATTTATATAAGCTATGAGCCTCATGGTTTCAGAGAAGAAGATTTTTGAAGATTTTCCCATTGTAAGTCTATGGGAGCTATTGACCCCCGGGGCGTAGCCAATTTAGGCCCAGGGGCATGGTTGGCAGGAATTATGTAGGGGACCACTAGACATTGTTACATATTAAATATAAAAGCTCTGGGCCTCATGGTTTCAGAGAAGAAGATTTTTGAAGTTTTTTCCATTATAAGTCTATGGGAGTTATATGTTGCCATGGCAACCAGAGTTCCAATCCAACTGCCTTTTAACCTAATGCAGTCAATTCCCCACCCCAACAATGCTACACATAAAATTTGATCAAGATGGGCCGGTTGGTTTAGGAGATATTGGTGTTTAAAAGTTTGGACGACGCCGACGACGACACCGACGACGGACGACGGACCAAAGCTATACTATAAGCTCACCTTGACTAATAATGTTGGTAAATTTGACCTTTGTTCGAGGTAACTGAGATTCTGTCGCCTATCAACATTTTCAAACATCTTCTACTTGGAAGTCACTGGACCGATTAAAGCCATAGTTCATATGGAGTTTCCTTTGGTCATGGAAACAAACGTTTTTTTTTTTTTTTTTTTTTTTTTTTTCAGATTGTTTTGGACACATGACCAAGAAAGCCACCATGTCCATATGCGGTAAAAGCCCTTCAAAAATCTTCTCAGAACCGACAGTCCAATGACCTGGAAACTTTGTATGTATCATTTGGGGTTTGAACTCATAATAGTTTGTTCAAATGATATCCGTGCTTTGACTTTGACCTAATAAATGACAAGGTCAACTTAGGTAAGTTATGCTTCTATATGGGAAAATGATTAAATAGTGGATTTCTCAGAAACTGTTTAAAGACCTGGATTTTTGTCATTAGTAAGTTATGTAATCCTTATCTAATCCAATAAACAGTCTCCTGTGGCTAAGCTGTCTTCTCCAGACCAGTGTCCTAGCAGTCTCTTACGGAGGCCCGAAATGGGGGAAATCAATAACAGAGATACCTTGTTTTAATTACCGGCATTAATATTCATCAAAGTTTGATGTAGAAAATCATTTTAGATACATATATTCTGGTAATGTTTACAAAATCTGAAGTTCACATCAATCCTTTTTCACAATCAAAATTCATTATTGGAGAAGCCAAAATAAAATAATATACTCTGCATGAGGAAACAAAATATTGATAATGATAAATCCATAGTTGTCAAATTGCAGTCTAAAACCAACAAAACTACAGTGTCAGTTCTTGTAAAAACAAATGAACTTTAACCAATTCACTGTTTTCAAAGGTGTGAAAAACATGTTTAATGTCACCAAACTGCTCGAAACATTGGTTTCACAATCTTAACAAATTGAAGTCTTTTGGGTCTCTGATGTGATCCTTGAAACAAAATTTCATCTTCAAATCTGGCTTTTTTTTTTTCTTCTTGAGATTATTATAATGGTGAATGTATTAAAATACAGAGCATTTGACTCACTTCACATACACACACAAAAAATAAATAAATAAAAAAAAAATAAATTATAAAAATAAGTACATGTAAATAAAAATTAAGAACATAAAATTAAAAATAACATATTGAAATATATATATAAAAAAAGTTAAAGTATTTAGTGATGATACAAGACAATATTTTTAAAATATATTCAATTGTTTTTTTTTCTTCCTTAAGTTCTTTTTTTATTCATTTTTTTTACCTTTCCTCTTTTTGTCTTTCATTTATTTTTTGAATTAATATTTGAGTTTTCTTTGACTGCTTATCAGCAAATTATATTTTACAAATTACAGAATATATTGTTCTGATCTCGTACATTTTGACTGATGCGAGAATTTATCCCACTGGAGCCCCACAGGCAGGCAGCGGTTTCAGCACTGCACTGTTTTATGACCCTAATAAATGAGGTGATTAGGAGGTGCCTTTGATTTTCTTATCACTTGTTTATTGGAGGGGATTAGATTGGGGGGGTCAAAATGATAGAACAAAATCCAGCCCTTTAAATGTTAGGTATAATATTGGTAAATATACATGTAATTAACTAAATCACACCCGCTTAACTATGTTAACGAAACGATAAAGAGTTGTTACGAAACGAAAAATAATTCCAAAACGCCTTGGTCATCGTGGCTTAACAAACCACCCTCGGTCATGGGAACGAATGTTTGTTCAACTGGTATTGGTCACATGACCAAGATATCCGCCTTACCCATATATGGTAAAAAATAACTTTAAAATCTTCACCTGAACCAAAAGGGCAATGGCTTTGGAACTTTGTATGTAGCACTGGGGAATCGGGCCCTACAAAGTTTGTTCAAATGATAACCCGGTATTGACCTTGACCTAATAAGCGGCAAGGTCAAGTTGGTACATTAGCTTTTGTATGGAATAAAGCTTAAATAGTGGATTTCTCAGAAACTATTTAAGTTTAAGATACAATGTTTGGTGTATATATGGTTATTTAAATAAGCAGATGAGGACCGTTTAATGCTTAAGGTTAATGTCATTCTTTGACTCTTGATGAAGGCCACAACCTCTGTCAACATTTTCAAACATCTTCTCTGAAGCCACTGTGCCTAGTGAATTTAAAGAGTAACTACACTTCAGGAGCTGACTGAATCAGATCCCAAACCCTATCCCCAACATCAAAGGGAAAGATTGACAAAGACATCCCAACAAACAATAAATTACAAGTGATAAGCCGAGTCAGCAGCTCTTTCCCAAATAGATGGCAACTCAGCTATCTTTATTGAACTAAATAATTTAGACCAACAGAAGGGTTACAACAGACTAAGCAAATTATACGAAAAACATTTAACAACTATTTTTGCCTATTTTCTATTTTATGATAGAAGGATTAAACTGAGAACACAATAAATTAAGCAGCACCGAACATAAAACAAATGCAACCGCAACAAAAGTACCGCCTTGGGACTTGAAGCCATGTATCATATGGAGTCTCCTTTTGTCAGGGAGACAAAAGTTTGTTCAGAAAGGATTGATCACAGAAAGAGGTCCGACATGCTTATATATGGTAAACCCTTCAAACATTTTCTCCAGAACCGGACTCGAGTCCTGATAGTTTGTACAAATGATGACAGTAGGTTTACCTTGACCTAATCTGTGGCAGTGTCTACTTTGGTACGTTATGCTTTTATATGGGAAATTGTTTTGATAATGGATGGTTAACTTAACGACTAGATGAAGATTATATGTCGCAAGAGGTCTGGTCTTCGTTCAAGGTCACTGAGACTCTGTCGCCTGTTAACATTTTTAAACATATTCTTCTCTGAGGCCACCGGGCTGATAGAAGCTATATTTCATATAGAGCCTCCCTAGGTCAGGGGAATGGAAGTGTGTTCGAGTTGTCTTGGTCACATGACTAAGTTGGTGGCCATGTCCATGAACGGTAAACACCCTTTAAGAACCTTTTTACCCTGAACCTTTATGCCAATTACCTTGAAACTGTATATGTAGCATGGGCGACTTGGGCCCTATAAAGTTTGTTGTTTGTTCAAATGATGGCCCTGCAATGAACTTGACTTAATTTATGGCAAGGCCAACTTTGATACATTATGCTTTTGTATGGGATTATGCTTAAATAGTGGATTTTTCAAGAGCTTATGTAAGTCTATGGTAAAATATTTGGTATATATGGTTAACTAAAAGAACAAATGAAGGCATTATGGTGCTTAATGTCAAGGTCATTCTTTGACCTTTGATCAAGATCACTGAGATTTTAAAATTAACTGAGCACCCCTCTGAAGTCACTGGTTTCATTTATTTTACAAATGAGCTAAGTGACAACTTGTATCTGTTGACAGTAAGATATCAGGTGAGCTGCAGGACTATTGGTCTCTGTTTTTTTTTCTTTTTGACATTAAAGGAAAGCACCTGAGCCAATGACCATTTTGGTGCGTTAAACTTTAATATGGCAAAATGATTAAATATAGGATTTTTCTCAGAAACAATTTCAGTTAAGGTATAAAATAGGTATATACAATAAACTAAATAAGTAAACCATGGTGAGGTAGACAGGACAAGGTGGAAAGGGATTGTTTCGAAGTCATCTGTGGTGCCCCAACGACCTAAGGTTATGGGATAGAATAGAATAGAATAGAATAGAAATAAGTAAATAAAGACATTATGTTGCTTAAGGTCAAGGTCCTTCTTTGACCTTTATTCAACATTTTCATCTCTGAAGCAACTGGGCTGATTGAAGCCAAACTTCATATGGAGTCTCAATTTGATGGAAGAACAAACCTTAGTTCAGGGAATATCGGTTACATGACCAAATGGCCTCCACGCCCATATATGGTTAAAAAACCTTCGAAATTCTTCTTCCCCAGAACCAAACGTACAATGACGTATAGTGGCTTGATATGTTGTGTTTGCGACTCGGGACCATCATACTTTACACAAATGATGACCGTGCGTTGACCTTGACCTGATTTCTGGCAAGATCAGATTTGGTACGTTATGCTTTTATATGGCAAGATGCTAAAACAGTGGATTTCTCAGACACTATTTAAGTTTAGGAATACCTTTTTGTGTATGTGGTTCACTAAAGGAGCAAATAAAGACATTATATTCCTAAAGGGCAAGGTTATTATCTGACTTTTGTTCAAGGTAACTGAGATTCTGTTGCCCGCAAATATTTTTTAAAGATTTTCTCCTCTGAAACCACTGGGCCAATGAAGCCAAATTTGATATGGAGTCTCAGTGTGATAGGAGAATGAAAGTTTGTAAGCTTGGTCCTGGTAACATGACCAAAATAGCCGACATGCCCATATGTGGTAAAATCCCTTAAAAAATTTTCATCTTCATCTCCAGAAGGAAAATACCAATGACCTTGTGCTTGTTATGTAACTTTTGGGACTCGTTCCTATCATAGTTCATACAAATGATGACCGCGCGTTGAACTTGACCTAATTTATGGCAAAGTAAAGTTTTGTACCTTATGCTGTTATATGGCAAAATGCTAAAACAGTGGATTCTCAGAAACTATTAAAGTCTAAGGTATAATATTTTGTGTGTATGGTTAACTTAATAAGCAAATAAGCAAATGAAGGCATTATGTTGCTTAAGGTCAGGGTCGGTTTTTGACCTTTGTTCAAGGTCATTGGGATTCTGTCGGCCGTCAATGTTTTTCTCTGAAGGCACTGGGCTGATTTAAGCCATATTTCATCTGGCGCTCTACTGGGTCAGGGGAACTAAAGCCTAGATAGTCTCGGTCTCATGACCAAGATTGCCGCTATGCATATACATGTTAAAATCCCTTCAAGAATCTTCCTCCCCCGTACCTAAGGCCAATTTACCTTATGCTAGGTATTCAGCATGGGAAACTCCGGCTTATCATAGTTTGTACAATGATAACCATGCATTGACCTTGACTTCATTTATGTCAAGGTCAACTTTCATACAGTATGCTTTTATATGGCCAAATGCTTAAACAGTGGATTTCCAAATTACTGTGTAAGTCTAACGTATACTGGACAAAAAAGTTAAGGATCAAACATTTGACTGAAGCTTAAATCATGAAAAATAAATTCTCAAAAAATAATTTTCTTTTAGTCCATACATCTGTTTAAGAAGCACAGGACTGCATTAAAATATTGGAATCGGGTCACGTGACACACCAGTAGAAACGAATGAACAGATATACCCCTAAAATAGAAGTGAAAATTGGCATCACCACAAAATTGAATGTCTATAATTACTGTCTTTATCCATGCAAAATCATATCCAGTGCTCATCGATATCTCTTGTGGACTGAATAACTTCATCACTGCTACTCGGTTTGCTTTTACTAAAGCGCTAGAGGCTCATTTGGGGACTCGTTTGCCATTTTTCATGAAGGGTCTGAATAAGATCTCCAGAAGGTTTCTGAAGCCTCTGATGAATAGAATTGATGTGTTGCAACATCTGTTAAGCATGCTCAACCTGATTTGATACTTGCAATTGACTTGACCTGTCCATACGGACGATTGTCTCTGTCTCAAGCTACTGGTTCATCACAATAACACTGTTAGGATGTGCAATCTTTGTCCATTAAAATGTTTTATTCGGCTGATTTAAGCAAAAACGGTTACAAACAGACTTTATACAGCTCAATTGTGCGATTTCATGTCGGTAATGAGTCCAGGTTCGACGCGATTCAATAGAAAAGCGATGACAGTGGGCAACAGGTGATGCAAATTCGCAACTTGTTCACTAAACCCATGTTCTTTTCACTGGTGAGTCCAGATTGTGTGTAGATATCCACGATGATAGAAGAAGGGTGTGATGCCTGTCAAGCTCACGTCGGGTAGACTATAACTCAAATCTTCATGTGGAATCTGACATGTTTTGAGGAGGGTGGGCGGCGGTATGGACCGGCATCTAAACTGGCAGCTGCGTGGACTTGCGCATGCCAGCCAGAAGCGCTATGACTGGGGTTCGATGTACGATTGACATTATTTGTCCAGTTACGAGACTGTTTGCTGAAGTTTATGGCCATGGCACCATCGAATCACGGAGAAAATGTGGTGGACCAGAACCTTCCAACAGAAACAATCATCTGCATTGACATGACAATTCCATCACAAGATTTAAATCCAATTGAACATGCTTTAGACGTGTTATACCGCCGATTCTAATCACCAGAGGTTTACTGAAACTCACGGAGAGCTCATACAGGCCTTTCATGAAAAATGGCAAACGAGTCCCTAAATGGACCTCTGGGGATTTCCACAAGCATACCGTGTAGCTATCATGCAGCTATTCAGGCCCTCTGAAGTCTCACTTAGAACCGAAACTCATTTTGCATGGATAAAGCCAAAAATAATGGACATTCAGATTTGTGGTAATGCTTATTGTCACTTTGATTTTAGGGGTATGCCTGTTTATTCATTTCTGCTGGTGTGTCACGTGATCCGATTCCAATATGTGTCATGCAATCTTGTGCACCATTGACGGTTGTATTCAACAGAAGAAAATAATTTGTGGAGAATTGTTTTTTCGATATAAAAATTTCACACAAATGTTTGATCCTTAACTATTTTGGTCCAGTATATAATATTTGGTATGTTTGGTTAACCAAATGAGCCAATGAAGACGTTATGTTGTTAAAGGACAAGGTCTTTCTTTGACCTTTGTTCAAGGTCACTAAGAATCTGTTCCCCGTCAACTTTTAAACATCTCCTCTGAAGCCACTGGGCCAATTAAAACTATTTTTTATATGGATCTTCACTGGGTCAGCAGAACGAAAGTTTTTGCAGATGGTCTTGGTCAAATGACCTTAATCACAGTTGTCCAACTCTGTTACTACGTAAAAGGAAATTCAACGACTTTTGTTACAGGTGTAAGGGATACATATACTAGGCAAGCAGAATTCTCGGTTGGAGGAGAATTGTCACATAAACGGTTTATTAGGTGTTGTAATAGTCTCCCTTGAGCTGAATTGAACAGAAAATTATGTCTGGAAAGTGCTATATATTGTGCAGTCTGCAGGTTCGAAAGCCGTTCTTTAATCAGCAATATAATCTGTCTGAATTATGTATTTTCTCAGGTGCTTTCAGTTTGTGTTGTTAGTGTAATTTAGTTTCAACGGCTGAGAATTGGAAATATGCTAATGAAGATGGCATTTGTCTATAATATCTGTTTGCTACTTAGTATATAATTTATAAGCCACAGTCAAGTGTGACTGTATATTCTGATACAACTAATACGATTTTCAATAGGTACCAAGTTTTTACCTAAGAAGTCGTTTTTGGGACACAAGTACCATGTTTTGCTTGATCTCAAATATCTAAAATCTAAACTTGGCTAAGTTTCCTGACCCCCTAACTCTGGGGTTGGGCTGTAAAATATGCACATTTAATCTAAGATAAATTTGCTAAATATTGTTAGGCTGTAGAGGAAACATAATCTGAAATCATGCCATTTTTTTCATTAATGTAAATAAAATCATTCAATACAAATTACTTTTTCTTTCATATTCTCAAACAAGCTCAAAAGAAGAACCCGTAGGGAGAAGGTTTGCTCTTGTTCGTCTGTCCGACTGTCTGTCCTCGACTGGGACTGGTCGTCCGTCTGTCTCTCCTTATCCGAGTCTGTTCGTCTGTCTGTCCGTAGGACAGTATTTGTTCGTTCATCCGTACAACACTAGTGTCCGTGTGTAGTGATTAACAGGGCTAATTGACCTGCCCGGGTGTGCTGATTGGGGCTGAACGGACAAATACTTATGCGAATAAACTTGTGTGCAAAGTATAAGAGAACCAACATGATAGAACAAGTAGTGTAATATACTATTTCAGGACAATTTAACGCTTAAGTTGAGTAACAACAGTTAAAGTGTAAGAGCTCATTCCCTTCATATTATTAAGGGACTCATTCCCTTACAATTAGGGATCTAGTCCCGTTACATTTTGGGGGCTCGTCCATTCTTTTGAGTTAAAATATGTCTGAGGATAAGAAAGTGAAAGATATATATCCTGACCTTGACCTTGAAGCACTACAAACCATGCATTTCCCTAAGCAATCTCAGGTTCAGCGAGTAAATACTGCTAATACAAGGGAAAGTCATGAAATTAGCCAAATGCACCCAACAAACACGGGCGCTAGGCCAAAGCAATATACATCTACTCCTGCAAGATTTTGTGCTGAAGATAGTGTTTTTTCTAAAACAAGTTTTGAGCAGAAAAGTAAGTCAGATTTAGACTCTTTAATTAAGCGGCAATTAGAGAAAATAAATGCTGTGACAGAAAAATATGAGCAAATTGCCTCGTCAAAATTAGGTCACTTAACATCTGAGCAGTTACTTAGTTTGTATGGTGAATCAGAATTTCCATCGTCTCATACTTCCGTCTGTGAGGATGATATAGACAATTCGCTCATTGCGCCTCAGTTAAAACCTGTCTTAAGCACTTCCTCTTCAAAACAACCCTTTTTGGCTTCAAATGTTAGGTTTCAGACAAGTAATGCAACATACAAAGAAACAAGACCAATACTTAAGAGTGATAGGTCACAGTCCACCAACTCTAATGAAGTTTTAACTTCAGAACAAGCTGCGTTGACTTCAAATGCAATGTTTCAGACTACAAATACAACACAAATAGAAGCAAAGCCAACCTTCAATTACGACAGGTCACAGTCCACTAAACCGAATGTAAGTTTTACTTTTCAACATGGCCTAGGATATGATGCTCCAAGAAATAATATTAACTTGAAAAGCCATACCACAGAAGTTATCAATCCCCCTCTGCAAAGGGACAGAGTTCCCTTTTCCGTTTCAGATGAATTAGGGCCCACATATCCTTCTGCAAATGAGCAACATTTTTTAGGGTCTGATACCACCAAAGCAAATGAAAACTTGCCTATAACTATGCAATCAAGCATAAATATTCCAGCTGATAGTTCTACTACTGGAAGTCAATACACGTTTAGGTTGCCGTCAGCCAAGCAAAGTGATACACTACCTTTCACATTGTACACTAGTTCAAATGCACAAAAACTTACAACAAATGTAACAAGTGAATTTGTGTCTGATGATAACATACACCAACCATCTACTTTGAAAAATAGGTCACAGACAAGTGAGGCTACATTTCCGTCAGCACAAGTTACACAGTCACATGACTTGACTGGTCATCATACTCAAAACACAACAATAACAAGGTGCACCACAGTTCCATTTACATGTTACACTTCCTGTCAATGCGCTTCAAGTTTAGAAAACGCAAATACGCCTTCACTAAGACCTTTCACAAGTAGAAATTTGACTTCAACTTGTGCAAATAATCCTGTCTTGAATACAAACGTGCAACAAACAGGGCACATCACAAAAAGGAAAGAGAAAGAGCCTGACAAATTTGATGGTAGAAATGTAGAATACAGAGATTTCATTGCCCATTTTGAAACAGTTGCATTATGGAATAAGTGGGATCAAACAGAAAAGGCACAACAACTTGCCATGTGTTTGAGGGGGCAAGCCCAAAAACTTCTCGGTGAACTTAAACCAAATGAACTTAATGATTATGACCACTTAAAGAAAATACTGTCTCAAAGATATGACCCTCAAGAACGCAGTGTTGCATACCGCTGTGAATTCCGTTCACGAAAGCGACAGAAAAATGAAAATCCATCTGACTTTGCATACGCACTAAAAAGACTGGCTTGTTTAGCCTACCCAGAAATGCCGTATGATTGCAGAGAAATTAATGTTCTTGAACAGTATTTAAATAATGTAGGAAGTTCAGAATTGAAAGAGCATGTAATTTTTCGCCATCCTAAGTCAGTTGATGAAGCTATTGCATATACCGTAGAGTACGAAGCAGTAAAAGGCATTCAAATTTTTCCTTCAAAACCAAAAGCTGAACAGGAGCAAGGATTTGTTCAAGCACTAAAGTCAAATCAGAATTCAAAATCCGAGACAACACCAGACATTCAAGCATCATTAAACGACTTGTTACAAACACTTAATGTTTGCATGGAAAAATGGAACAAAACACTGCATGACTTACAGTGTGTCAACAAAAGCAAAGCACGCAAACGAAATTCAGATTATTCAAAGTACACATGCTTTTCTTGTCATGAAACTGGTCATATAGCTAGATCTTGCCCTAATAAGCAAACCAAGAAAGCTGAACAAAATTCTGTTCCTCTTTCGGAAAACTAGGAAAGGCTGCCCTTGTGGCCGAAAGGCCAGCCTCTCCTAAAAGCACTGAACTGAAAAGGCCACAAATTAACAAGTTGTCAAACTCAAGTTTACTAGCAAAGGTTGTTATTGATGAACAAGTACATAAATTAATGGTAGATACAGGTTCCTCATCAAGTTTGCTTTCTATTACAGTAGTAAATCAGCTCCTAGGTGATTTTAAAGAGGTACAACCGACTGATGCCTCCTGCAGGTTAACAACAGCTGATGGTACTCCTTTAGATATTATAGGAAAAATAGATTTGCAATTTTTCCTTGGTGATCAAATGTTTGAACATGAGTTTCTGGTTGCTAATATAGATTTGCCAGGCATCTTAGGTTTAGACTTTTTGGAACAATATGACATTGTTATCAAGGCGGCTAGTGCATCATTACAGGTAGGAGACAAAATAATAGAGTTAGAACGTGAAGATTCTGTCAAATGTGCAAGAGTGAAACTGTCTAAAAGGGCAATTGTTCCTCCTGAATCTGAAATGGTAGTTAAGGCTTATGTTAAAGGTCAGTTGATTTCAGATGGTGAGGTTATGTTGGAACCCTATAAGACTTTAGGTATAAAGGGTCTTCTTGTCTCGAATTCACTAGTACAACCAGATAATGTATTAGTGTCTCTTGTCAATGTAACAAAGAAGCCGATTCACGTAAAACAACATAGTTTGGTAGGTAGTTTGACACCAGTCGTTAGTAGTGAAGCATTTCAGTCAGTGAGTGACGAAAAGACTAGCATGTCTACAGGTCTCACTGAAGTTCCTGAGCACCTACAAAATCTGATAAATGGTGCTAGTGATAACCTTACTAATGAGCAACAGGAATCATTAAAACATTTAATAGTAGATTATCAAGATATTTTCATGAGTCCTGATGGTAAATTAGGTAGGACAGATCTAGTTAAACACACCATAGATACTGGAACGTCAAAACCCATAAAAATACCGCCAAGAAGAGTACCTCAGAAACAAAAACAAATCATTGAGCAAGAACTTGACAAAATGTTACAAAATGATATCATAGAACCTAGTACAAGTCCTTGGTCATCTCCCATTTTATTAGTTACCAAAAAGGATGGTTCCATACGCTTCTGTATAGACTATAGACGTTTAAATGCAGTTACAATCAAAGACGCATACCCATTACCTAGAATGGATGATTCATTAGATGCTCTTTCTGGCTCCAAATGGTTTAGCACAATTGACCTAGTTTCTGGCTATTGGCAAGCAGAAATTACAGAATCTGATAGGCCAAAAACAGCATTTTCTTGCCATAAAGGACTTTTTCAATTCAAAGTCCTACCTTTTGGACTTTCAAATGCCCCTGCAGTCTTTGAACGCCTTATGGAACTGGTCCTTAGAGGTCTGAATTGGGAAAAGTGTTTATGCTACTTGGACGATGTAATTGTATTTGGGAAAACTTTTCAAGAAGCACTTGAAAATCTAAAGACCGTGTTTCAAAGATTTAGGGATGCCAATCTAAGATTGAAACCATCTAAATGTGCACTGTTCAAAACTGAAGTCAGCTTTCTAGGACACATTGTATCAGAAGCAGGAATATCGTGTGATCCCAAGAAAACTGACGCAGTACAAACCTGGCCTGTTCCAATGAATGTATCAGAGGTCAAAAGCTTTTTAGGCTTAGTCGGATACTACAGACGATTTATTAAAGACTTTTCGACGCTAGCTTTTCCTCTAACTGAATTGACTCATAAAGCAAAAAGGTTTATTTGGACAGAAGCATGCCAAGTAGCATTTGAAACGCTAAAATCCAGCTTAGTTTCTGCTCCCATACTAGCCTATACAACAGAAAATGGAAGCTTTATTTTAGACACAGATACTAGTTTACATGGGATAGGTGCAGTCTTATCACAAGTACAAAATGGCGAAGAAAGAGTCATTGCCTATGCTAGTAGGACACTCAGTAAATCTCAGCAAAGGTACTGTACCACGTACCGTGAACTGCTTGCTGTAGTTACTTTCATTAAGTTGTTCAGGCATTACCTTTGGGGACGTAAATTCGTAGTTAGATCAGATGGTAGCACTAGTAGATTGCTGGTAACACCTCCAGAAATTAGAAAGGTAGTTTTTCAAAAGCTACACTCAGATAAAGTAGCTGGTCACTTCGGCAGAAGACGTACTGTTGATGCTATACGAAAACGATTTTTCTGGCCTGGCATGTCTTCTAATATCAGACTTTGGGTCAGGCAATGTGACTTGTGTGCCCGTAGAAAACCAGGTCCCGGTAAAGGAAAATCGCCCTTACAGCAATCTAAGTCATGCTATCCTTTATCCCGTATAGCTATAGATATCTTAGAATGTCCACAATCTACCAATGGTAATTCATATATTATTGTAGTATGTGACTACTTTACAAAATGGACCGAAGCATATCCTGTTCAAGATCATACAGCTTTAACAGTAGCTGATAAACTTGTAAGTGAATTTATAACAAGATTTGGAGTACCTGCTGTTATTCATACAGATCAAGGGAGAGAATTTGAGTCCATCCTTTTCTCTAGGCTCTGTCAAGTATTACAAGTCATGAAAACAAGAACTACCCCATATAGAGCTCAATCTGATGGTCTCGTAGAACGTTTAAACAGAACGTTACTTCAAATGCTGTCTATGTATGTTAACAGCAACCAGTCAGACTGGGATGATCAGTTACCATTCGTATTAATGGCGTACAGGTCTACTGTCCATGAGAGCACTGGATGCAGTCCAAATTTGCTAATGTTGAATAGAGAATGTTCATTCCCAATTGACATTATAGCAGGAAATTCCCCAGCTCATCCCCAAACAAGTTGTCCGGTTCAGTATTTAAACTGGCTTACGTACACTGTAAATAAAACCCACGAATTTGCATTCAAGAACCTTAACCAAGCTGCGAATTCGCAAAAGAAATACTATGATGTTGGCTTGAAAGTCAGAAAATACAAACAGAACGAGTTTGTATGGAGGTGGTATCCACCTTTAGCAGGTTTAAAGCTTGGTTTGGGTTGGACAGGTCCCTACAAAGTTATAGATAAACTGTCTAGTGTCACATACAGAATTCAAAGAGATCCAGCATCAAAAACATTAGTTTCTCACGTAGACCATCTAAAACCTTACCAAGGAGATGGCACACCTAGAAACTGGCAAGTATCAGACACAAATACTGAACAAGACACAGAACGTACAGATACAAAAGTGTCTGACACTATAGCTGACGATACTGACAACACAGAAACAGTAGTGTCTAACACAATAAACGACGACACACATGCAGAAGCATATCGCACTAGATACGGTCGAAAAGTAGTTCCACCATTAACATACTGCCCTCTATGAAATGTTTTGGTAATTACAGCGCGTAACATGAGACTACATGTTTATCAATCTTCAGTGACCTAGAAGATTAAACCATTTTATGTGGCTGTTTTTAAAATTTTACATATATATTAAACACGAAATGTTTAATATATTGCTCATAATTGCTTCATTTGCCCAGAGTAATATGAATAAAGAACAGTAGAAGACCAAGATTGTGTTTCCAATATAGCCTAACAACATTTTTTTTTTCTCACTGTTTATAGCCCATTGATTTTGTTTTTCGATCATTTCAAGTCATTTCAATTCATTCTCTCAAATACAGTCACCCTCCTACATATGAAATATCTGTGCATACCCTAGTGCACTCTTCTTTATTACTTTAACTTTACCTAGAAGTATCAGACTTCTCATGTCTGACATTTGTTTCATTCCCACTAAATGATTCTATTATACTTTTCAACAAAATATATTCATACATTCTTATATGGTAATGTTTTGTTTTTGTGACTAAGCTTCACTTGACAGTCAGCTATCATTTGTCCATATATGGTTTGATGTTGTTTACAGCTGATGGTTCACTTGAAAACTTTGTCACTTAAACATATACTTGCTGAGTCTGTTATGAGAATCAGTTTTATCTGTTTAAAGTGTAAAATACAGATAGTCGGCATTAGCCGTTCCATTACTTAAATATGGATAAAGGTTGTGCATATGTCAGATGTTTCTGTATTTGTACTTAACATACCTCTTTGGATCATATTTAATTTACAGGTTGCAGGCTCTGATTGGTAAAGACACCATATGTTGACATAAGTAAAGTTATTTTCTTGAAGATGAGATACATTATGTATGTCGTTAGACCGGTCTGTATCTGCAATTTGGAAGTTACCGTTTCACTTCAGTATTTTTTTTTTTTAGAAATTCACATATTTTGGGTACCCTGTTTGTGTTAATGGGTAGTTGCACTTTGTGTCTGAATATGTGCTAGTTAAAATGTGTGAATTTCAGCTCGTTAAATTTGATCCAATTCCCCTATCAGTCAAACTTTTGTCCTTGAAGTCTGTAAACAGCATTGTATGATTTCATATAATATGCCCGTCACATATCTGAGTCAAAACCATGCTGCAGAAAGAATTCATAATGCTTATTTCTATGTATTATTATCAGAAGTTTCATAGATATTTTGTCCGCCTCGTTTCAGATTCAGAATGTCTTCCAGATCAAAAGATCCGCTGGGTCTTGAGCTTCAGTTAAGTGTTGACGAGGATGACCTGGATTCCTTGGACAATGACTTACGTCCAATGTTCGTATCGGGTATGGCGTGTCAGGTATCAGCATGTTCCAATCATCCGTACTACAGCATTAATACGTTATGGAAACATTGGAAGAAAGTTCACAGGCCTTACATTCCTCTGTTCAAGTGCATGCATCAAAAGTCGGACGGATTGTGTGGATTCACAGCGACCACTGTTGGTGTTGTGAGAAAACACTGTATAAATGCTCATAAACTAGAACCTTCGAAGTTCAAAATTATTAAAGACATGGTTCTAAATAAAAACTATGTGAATCCAAAAGAAGTAAAATGTCCTAAGAGACCGTCTTCTATCAACGAGGAAGGCAGACAAGCTGCAGCTGCAGAGCGCCACTCGAGACCTATCTTGGGTCAAATTCAGACTGGAGAAAATGTGAACAGAGACGAAACAGTAACGATCATCAAACATACAGTGTCAGGAAAAACTCAATTCAAACCTCACATTTATCAGAAACCACATTGGAAACCTAATCCCCACCGGAAGTAAACAGTCATGATTTACATTTTGTAAATCTTATTTTTTGTCTTCTTTAGTGGTATTATTGTTTGTTTTCTGCTTGCCTTCTTGAAGTCTTTTACAACCTTTTTTAAACAAATGTTGTGTCTACTTGCAATATTTGTTTGGAAGGGGGGAGTGTAAGGGATACATATACTAGGCAAGCAGAATTCTCGGTTGGAGGAGAATTGTCACATAAACGGTTTATTAGGTGTTGTAATAGTCTCCCTTGAGCTGAATTGAACAGAAAATTATGTCTGGAAAGTGCTATATATTGTGCAGTCTGCAGGTTCGAAAGCCGTTCTTTAATCAGCAATATAATCTGTCTGAATTATGTATTTTCTCAGGTGCTTTCAGTTTGTGTTGTTAGTGTAATTTAGTTTCAACGGCTGAGAATTGGAAATATGCTAATGAAGATGGCATTTGTCTATAATATCTGTTTGCTACTTAGTATATAATTTATAAGCCACAGTCAAGTGTGACTGTATATTCTGATACAACTAATACGATTTTCAATAGGTACCAAGTTTTACCTAAGAAGTCGTTTTTGGGACACAAGTACCATGTTTTGCTTGATCTCAAATATCTAAAATCTAAACTTGGCTAAGTTTCCTGACCCCCTAACTCTGGGGTTGGGCTGTAAAATATGCACATTTAATCTAAGATAAATTTGCTAAATATTGTTAGGCTGTAGAGGAAACATAATCTGAAATCATGCCATTTTTTTCATTAATGTAAATAAAATCATTCAATACAAATTACTTTTTCTTTCATATTCTCAAACAAGCTCAAAAGAAGAACCCGTAGGGAGAAGGTTTGCTCTTGTTCGTCTGTCCGACTGTCTGTCCTCGACTGGGACTGGTCGTCCGTCTGTCTCTCCTTATCCGAGTCTGTTCGTCTGTCTGTCCGTAGGACAGTATTTGTTCGTTCATCCGTACAACACTAGTGTCCGTGTGTAGTGATTAACAGGGCTAATTGACCTGCCCGGGTGTGCTGATTGGGGCTGAACGGACAAATACTTACGCGAATAAACTTGTGTGCAAAGTATAAGAGAACCAACATGATAGAACAAGTAGTGTAATATACTATTTCAGGACAATTTAACACTTAAGTTGAGTAACAACAGTTAAAGTGTAAGAGCTCATTCCCTTCATATTATTAAGGGACTCATTCCCTTACAATTAGGGATCTAGTCCCGTTACACAGGAATTTACTGATTAAGCTGTCAGTGATACAGCTATTCAACGACTGTTACGAAAATTCAACGACTGAAAACATTGAGAAAAGAACTGAAATGTAAAAATTCTCAAGTAATGGCAAATATATTTCTTATTTTTGATAAAATATGACAGAGAATATGACACAGTACTTTTAAGATTTAAATAATATAAATTAAGAGATAGTTTTGTAAAAAAGTAATAAACTCACAATGGCGTTAGTTTTACAGTAAATGGAGACTAAAAATAATTTTTGTTTTACATTGTATATAGCATATGCTATTCTATAAATGTGACTACAGTATATTATTAAAAATCACCCATAGATGTAATCAGATTACAGTCAAACGTGAGTTACTGAGATTATGTGTTACAGAAATTAGCAGACCTTGTTACAGTTATTAACAGACTTTTAAGAATAGGTTACAGTTATTGACCGACTTTTACAGTGTATTATTATGGTCTAATAACAGAACAATGACCTCAAACAGATTTTAGGTCTTGTTAACTCCAAGTAACATGTAACATTTGTCCGCCAGTCATGTATGTATAGTCAGAACACACTGCCTGATATATAGATTATTTTATTACATTTCCATTTGAAAAAAAAATGTTAAATTGATTTTAAGAAAAGTCAAATCAACTGATGCAAGTGCCGCATTCCTTTTGTCTATTGGTTTATTGTAGAATGTTTATTTAAATACTGAAGACCTGTTCTTTTATAAAAGAAATGAGTAAAAATCTATAAACTCACTTAAAGACTATTTTGTCATGCACAGTTTCTTTGATGATAGAGGATAATGTATTTTCAAAATAGAGTAACGAAAAATCTGATTTTGTCACACTGAGATGCCACTATAATAATTGTCAATTTAAGTCAGGTGACCCTGATGCAGAACTCCAATATTCAATACAAAGGCATATAAATGAGAGGCTTGCAGTTGTTTTGCCTGTTACAAATGGATAAAATCCTGACTACAATAAATAGAAAGCTACAGCCTCAACATTCGTGGAAGAGACAAATACAATTTGATGCATCAGCCATTTTCCCTGATATCATATCTGAAAAACTTCAGATTCTTGTGACAAATTTATTCAGTGAAAGTTCTATGCACAAATTAAAAAAGAAATAAAGACACCAAAAAATGAGAAAAATTAATAAACACATCAACACATAGAGTGCATCAGGAGAAGAACTAAATAAGCATTTATGCTTCCGTTCTGATTCTATTGTTTGTTTCATGTTTATATTGTATATGCAGTTTACTCGTTAAGTTTAGTAGTTTTGGTCTGAGTCCTTGTTCCATGCAAAATTTATTTGATTCATAGGTGGTTATAAAAGCTAAAGAACATTACTCAGACAGCGATCAATAGAAAGTCTGTCTCCTGACCTTGAATCAGTCAATGTTGAATGTCCTACCCTTTGTAGTCTAAGGGAAGAAAAAAAAGACACTTGCAAACTGTTAACAATCTGAAATAATATACTCTGTCTTGTTGAAAAGCTGTAACGTAACAGATAATTGCTGTAACAAAGAACATGGAGTCGGTTAATTTCTGTAACATAGCAGAGAATTATCAAATAGGAAAGTGAATGAAAATATTCCACTACCTATTTTTCTGTCTTGGAAATCATAGGTGTAGAGAAAATATACAACCTCATTAAAATACATACCCATAAAACGAATAAGAGTGGAAGCGTCTGCAAAAGTACTTGTTTGATAATTACTGTTACAAAAGTCGTTGAATTTCCTTTTATGTAGTAACAGAGTTGGACAACTGTGTTAATAGCCGCCGTGCCCATATATGATTAAAACATTCTAAAGATCTTCTTCTCCAAAACCAAATGACCAAGAGCCCAAAGAGTCAATTTCACAGAAAACATTTAAGTCTAAAATATAATAGCTGGCCAATTAAATTAATTAAATGAGATGATGAAGACATTTTGTTGTCAAAGGTCAAGGTTATTCTCTGACTTTTGTTCAATTTCACAGAGATTCTGTCGCCTGTCAAAATTTTCAAACATCTCTTCTGAAGCCACTGGGCCGATTGAAGCCATAATTACATATGGAGCCTCCCTTTTTCAGGGGGACAAAAGTTTGTTCAGATGGTCTTGGTCAAATGACCAAAAAAGCAGCAATGCCAATTTATGGTAAAACTACTCCTTTTATACATAAAGGAATTGATTTTATTGACCTACAAAGTATTTTTAAGGATCGGTCTGTAACTGCATCGATCCCGGATTATTTCGTCAATAAGGAGCCACCTATCATATGTTATAAATATGACAAACCAATTAGAAACACTATATTTAACTTTAATAAACTGGTCTCAGATCTTGATGTTCACACAAATACCCCCGATACAGAAGATTGTACAGACTCCAAATTTATCTATCCTGCCGCTGGCCATGTCATTACAGGGAATCTTAATATTATGTCTGATTCAAGAATTCGTAACATTATTTCGAAGGGACCAAAATATAGATTTCCTATCCGTATTGATTTCAAAAAATGTAGGGAAGATGTAGCCTGTTCTTTAACTGATTTTGGTAATCGATGGTGCAAGCGGGAGCATGTTCAGTCTGATGCCTTAAAGGAATGGAAGGTGAACATTTTTAATGTAATGGATAGACGTATTAAATTCTATTCCCAAAACACAAATCTTTTGCCGCCTAAACCTTAATCAACATTCCGTCACCTGAAGTTGGGTATCCAGCAGTTTCATAGTAAAAGTAAAACGTATGCAAAGACCAGGAACTGAAACAATCAAAATCCAAATCAAGCCCTCAAACCATAGTTGGAAACAACTAAGATTACAAATAATCAAGATACAGAGAACATATGGCCAACCGAGCGAGCAGCTTGTTCCCAAAAGGTGGCCACTCAGCAACCCAAACCGAACCAAAAATAATAATAACATACATAAGGTAAAACATCACAGAAACTCTGACACCAAAAACAGGCAACAAAGAACCACAACAGTAAGTATGTACTGGTTCCAGCAGACAAGGCTGCAAATAACGTTGTCGTTGTTTGACGGTTACACTATATTAACACATTAAAACAAGCACTTGGCGGCACTAAGGCCTATGAAGAGACTTCAGAAGACGAAAAGTCTGTTGTCTTTAGGAACGGCAGGACAAGCTTCCTACGATGTACTGGTTACCTAAGCTTCATAAACGATCATATAAAGCCAGGTTTATTGCTAATTCTAGTGCTTGTACCTCTACTGAACTTTCCAAATTATTAACTTCTTGCCTTAAAGCTATCAAAATTCATGTTATTAGGTACTGTGAAAAAGTTTACGAACGGTCAGGAAAAAAATTGATTTGGTCGACTAAAAATTCTACCGAGGTTCTTGATAAAATGAAGTCTAGAGGATATCGCGCGTCTAGTTTGTCTACATACGATTTTTCTACACTCTATACAACTTTGCCCCATAATTTAATAAAAAAGAAACTAATAAATTTAATTGAGACTACTTTTCAGAGAGAGGGTGCTCTTTATCTTGCTTGCAATGATAAACATGCTTTTTTTAACTTCCGATGACCCAAAAAAGGTTTAAAATGTGGTCTTGCCAAAATGTTTGTGATGCTTTAGTATATCTTCCAGTTAACATTTTCATCAGATTCGGTTCTTAGTTACACAGATAAATTATAGGGATTCCGATGGGTACTAACTGCGCTCCTCTTGTAGCAGATTTGTTTCTATTTTGCTATGAAAGAGACTTTATGATGTCTCTTTCTGATGATACTCAAGCTCATGTCATTGAAGCATTCAACTCAACGTCTAGATACTTGGACGACCTTTTAAATATTGACAGTCCTTATTTTGAAGGAATGGTTAGTCAAATTTATCCTGCTGAATCGCAGTTAAACAAAGCAAATACTTCTGATACCGAGAGGCCTATTTTTGGATTTACATTTATCAGTTTTAGATGGATTTGTTTCATCTAAAATTATGACAAATGCGATGATTTTGATTTCGACATTGTTAATTTTCCGTTTTTGAATGGCAATGTTCCCCGCGCCACGTCTTATGGTGTTTACATTTCTCAGCTTATTCGCTTCGCTAGGGTGTCTAGTCATTTGGCTGATTTCAATGCTCGTAATAAAAGTTTGACTGCCAAGCTTTTACAGCAGGGGTATCGATATCATAAACTTCGGAAGGCTTTTCTAAATTTTATCGTAGACACTTTGAATTGGTTTCTAAATATAATACAGGGTTAAGGTCACTTTTGCAACAAAGCCTATCGGAACCTGAATTTCATGGTGACTTAGTATATAAATTACGCAAATTCGTAGGGAAAACAGAATTTCCTGATCAATTTAAGAAAATTATCATACGATTCAAACGCATTGGCTATAACATAGATGTAATGCGACAGTCTGCATGCACAGTGGTTAACCCAATCACGGTTGACAACTTTGCTGTCCTCTTTAATTGCACGCCGGTGGGTCGGGGTTCTCTATGATAGCCCTTACATAAAGCTATATATTAGTTGGTTGGGGCTGGATGTTTGTCTGTTTCTTGGCCCACCGGGGTCAACTGGTGGTCTTCTTTTGCTTCAGTGCTCCAGTGGTGTTGCTGACGCCCCAGGGATACCCAGGTGTCTCAACACGTTTCGGCTGTCGAGTCCTCATCCTTGCTTCATCACGATCTTTTCTTGATTTAAATTTTTGACCGTGATGAGTCTCTGATGAGTTAGGGGACCTCCATACTGACCGAACTACCAACTAATTGTGTGCACCGTAGCGGAGGGTGAGGGTGAAGGTTTGGGCCCAGTAAAACCGGTTTAAACCCCCAGTAGTTATTACCGACCGTCCCAAGGCGGTACTTTCGTTGCGGTTGCATTTGTTTTATGTTCGGTGCTGTTTAATTTATTGAGTTCTCATGTTAACCCTTCTATAATAAAAATAGAAAATAGGCAAAAATAGTTGTTAAATGTTTTTCGTATAATTTGCTTAGTCTGTTGTAACCCTTCTGTTGGTCTAAATTATTTAGTTCAATAAAGATAGCTGAGTTGCCACCTATTTGGGAAAGAGCTTCTGACTCGGCTTATCACTTGTAATTTATTGTTTTTTGGGATGTGTTTGTCAGTCTTTCCCTTTGATGTTGGGGATAGGGTATGGGATCTGATTCAGTCAGTTCCTGAAGTGTAGTTACTCTTAAAATTTTAAAAATAGTCTTCTCAAGAGCCAAAGGGCTAATGACCATGAAACTTTGTGTGTAGCATTGGGAACTCGAACCCTATAAACTTTTACAAATTATGGCCCTGCATTGACCGCGACCTAATCTATGGCAAGGTCAACTTTGGTTCCTTATGTTTTTATAGGAGTAAATGCTTAAACAGTAGATTTCATGGAAACTTTTTAAGCTTAGATATAGTAAGAGTAAAATATGGTTAACTAAATGAATACATAAAGACATAAGGCCAGTTACGCTCACAGACATTCTGTGAACTTTGCTCACTGTCGCTGAGATTTTAGAATTGAAATATGCACTCGGCGGAGGGTGAAGGTTTGGGCCCAGTAAAACCGGTTTAACCCCCCCCCCCAGTAGTTATTACTGACCGTCCCAAGGCGGTACTTTCGTCGCGGTTGCATTTGTTTTATGTTCGATGGTATTTAATTTATTGTGTTCTCATTTTAACCCTTCTCTAATAAAAAAAAGAAAATAGGCAAAAATAGTTGTTAAATGTTTTCCGTATAATTTGCTTAGTCTGTTGTAACCCTTCTGTTGGTCTAAATTATTTAGTTCACATAAAGATAGCTGAGTTGCCACCTAATTGGGAAAGAGCTGCGGACTCGGCTTATCACTTGTACTTTATTGTTTGTTGGGATGTCTTTGTCAATCTTTCCCTTTGATGTTGGGGATAATGTTGGGATTTGATTCAGTCAGTTCCTGAAGTGTAGTTATTCTTTAAATTTTAATTAAGATTTGTATCAAATGAGGGAAATGACAAATTCTGTCTGTTGACTGTATGGTATCATGTGAGGTACAGGGCCATTGGTCGTCTGTTTTCTAAAAATGTTTAAAAATATCTTGAAATCCAGCGGTACCATTGTAACCGTTCTTAACGCACTGTATACGGATGGTATGCTTTGTACACATTTATTGGAGTCGCTGAAAATTTAAAAAAAAATCCGGCCTAAACTTGTAAACTTTTAAACGTTTGCAAATTTGCCTGAATATACACGTAAGTGAACGCGTAGGAGTAATAATGGAATGTTTTGCTTTTAAAGGTTAAGTCGGTAATTCATATTATATGAAATTGCTAATATTTCTCATATAATGTTTTTCGAGGTCTGAAAACACAATAATTTGTACAAAAACAAGCTAAATTTGACAAAACATTTCGATGAAAATCGCTGGATTATTTTTATATGATGAAGTTTGAGCTAGGTCAGGAGAATAACTGTTAACAGCGAAGATTTAGAGCAACATGCACAGCTGTGCAGTATGATTAGATTTTTTATACATCTTTGGAACCTGGGGGTTTATATATGCATGAAGCTGGTTTGTGTCTTTGATGTTCGAACATGATTTCAACTGCTTTTAATTCTTCCTTCTCTGTGAGTTGTAGCAATTAATCTGAATATTGTAAGACAGCACAGTCTAAACAAACAATGACCGATTCAGTGTTCATATCCGTTTGGTCTTTATTTTCACAGCATCACGCACCATTTACATTCATTTTAAATGGAATGTAAAGTTGCTTATGAGGCATGTCTAACACTTTATTAAAAGTATGACTATTCAACGCTATAAATAAACTATTCAAAGAGTCGTGACTAAAATATTCTGTGGAAATATTCCAACATATAGTGGAATAGTTTAAAGTATTATTAGTGATTAGACTCATTTTCAACACCATTTTTATCATTAAGGGTTTTTTTTGCGGAATAGATGAGACAAAGACATAGTTAAATTTATCCAGCAGCTAAAATGGAGTCTCGGGCTCGAATCCGCGACATCTGAAAGATGAGTCTTCAGCGTTAACCCCCTGCTAACACGACTGGATAGTCTAAGCGAACCAGTGCTGAAGATGTTTCCAGATTTCAAACAAATGCTACATGACAATGCAGCGGCTTATACCTCTGAAATCGTGTGTAGGGAAAGTTACCGTCTTGTCCTCGATAACTGAACATGTAATCAGTCAAAACATAAAATCTTGGTTCAGACACTAACCAGCGCTTCAAGAGTTCACTCATGTAAATCAGCCTAACGTGAAGCTTTCCGAATGTAGACTCGCATATCTAAACTGTGCATTTTTCTAACCGTGCGGAATATTATAAAAGATTGTGAAAGAAATTTCTATTCCCCGCGGGGCTTCAAGGAACCAGAAACAGTAACTTAGCTTACTTGTTGAAGATACTTTTTAGTACCAAACCGATGATATGTAAAACAAGTATGTCTGTTCTTTCTTTCGGAAATGCTTTCATTTCAGCATTCTAAGTTATACTAATGTTTGATAAACGACTTACAAACTTAAATATTGGAAGCAGTATGAGCCAAGTCATTTGTTGTACAGTAGCAGTAGAATACAGTCTACCATGTGGAAGTATTATATCAGTAAGTTCGCACCATTAAGCACCTCTGCGTAAGTTCGCACCATTAAGCACCTCTGCGATCGAAGTGCAAACCAGATGAATAGCAGCACAGGAGAGTAGTTCAAAACAACAGTTGGAGTTAAGCAAAGATGCTTTTTTATTCACCCTCTTCAACATGTTTCTCAAAAGTATTATAAATGTCTTATGCTCTGGAAGAACATGATGGAAAGGTTAGCAAAGGCAGCAGAACCATCACCAATCTGTGGTTTGCCGATGACATTGATGTTCTTGCTGAGGAAATTCAGGAAGCCAAAGCCCTAGTTGAAAAACTTGACAAAATTAACACAAGATATAAAATGGAGACAAATGCTGAGAACATGAATCTGATAAACAGCGCCAATAGCATGCAAAGGGATATCAAGGTAAACGGACAAAAGTTTGGAACTGTAACAAGCTTCAAATATCATGGTGTAATTGCCTCACTTGATGGCCTAAGGTCGGAAGCTCTCGCAAAGATTGCACACGCCACTGTAGCTCTAACAATGCTGACGATAATAACATATTTCTTGGGTCAAAGATGAAAATATGCCCCTTTGTCATATCCACATTTCTGTCTGCCTGTGAATCGTGGACATTGGCAGCAAAGTCAGAGAAAAGAACAAATGCCTTTGAGATGAGATGCTATCGAATGTTATTTAACATTTCTTACACAAACTTCGTAACTAATGAGGATATTCGCAGAAAGATCATAGCAGCCATTGGAGAATATGAATAACTACGATCAAGAAACGGAAACTAAGGTCTCTATGCCTTCAGGCTTTGCAAAAACGATTGTGTAGGGCACGGTGAAAGGAAAAGAAAAAGAAGACAGATGTAGAGGTGGGAAAACAATATTAAAAAGTGGACAGGGATGGGTGCAGCTATGGGAAGGGATTGTTGCAAAGTCATCTGTGATGCCTCAACTACCTTGCAAGGTTATGGGATTGGACAGAAAAGAAGTCGCAAGACTTTTCAACTACTGTATCCTGTGTATAGAGCTATGTTGTTTTGAGATTGTATTATTTATATTTTTCCGTATGTTGAATGAAATATTTAACAGGAAATGACTTACATATATCAGGGAATGGAGCTGATCCAGTAATCTTTTGCTGGCCATTCCAAGGCGGTACTTCTGTTGTGGTTCCTCAATATTACATGTTTGTAAGACCGCTTGTCTATGGTCTCAGGCTGTCTGATCACCTGAAGAGCTACCCATTCTGCTTTCTGTTTTGTTTTGTTTGTTAATTAAAATAAAAGTAGGTGAAAATAGATGTTGCTTTTGTTTGAATTAGGGATGCTGAATAACCTGTATGATCATTGCCTATCTTTTTACCATTCATACATGCGTTACGCTTACTGTCAGATGTTTGATTGTGTTATTTATATGCATGCATAAATTATCTAAATAAAATATTGTTTAAGCCAAAATATTGTTCCTACTAAAGAAATCAGATTTTCTGCTGTAGGTTTCTGATATGAAATTATATTTGCTTGGCGTCGCGTGTAAACGTACCTTTGAGGTACGACACAGATAAGCAGTCTGATAAGAGTCTTTCCTTTTGGCTTACAGTCTTTGGATCTTGAGGAATATAAAATAAGACAAGCGAAAACTCTGATCAGCCTGAGCTGATACGCAGACTGATTTTAATATTTACAATATGCACATGCCGAAAGTCCTTTTTCGTGCAACTCTGATCATTTAAAAAAACAAACCAATACAAATTTCATCTTTTAAGAAAAAATCTCGTAGAATAGTATATTTTACGAGATACCTAAAAGTCACTATGAAAATCCGCTCAGTTCTACATTTCTCATAAACTTCCAAACTCAAACAGTAAATTGTTCAGAACAAGTTAGATTTGACAATAAACTTCAATAATTATGAATTACTTGAGCGAAAACAGGATGTAACTGCAAGTAATTTCTCCTTTTCCATCAGATAAATCCAAAAATAAACCAATTATGTATCAACTGGAATCTCTAGTATGACTGTTTTACCACATGCGGCTTGTCAAAGGTCGACCATGTGCCTCGGTAACTCAGTTGAGTGCTCGCACGGTGCGCGAGAACCCGATCGGTACACGATTTTCACTCCCTGTGACATGTGGTGGGCCAGTAAAGGTACACGGATGAAATTGGTTCCGCCATGGTTCCGTGCAGATTCGGAGACGAATCCAATAAAGTAGGTTGTAAAAGGTAAAGGTCGACCATGTTGCGCAGAAGCGCGTACAGTTGAAAGAGACCATGTGGTTCCCAAGAACCTGGTAGGGCCATACTGTTACCTATTATTCGCCAGTGTGAGTCAACGGATAGGGCAGCGGTTCCTTTGTTGTTCCGAGCTGATATGGTCTTGTGAAACAGGCGCTGAAACCATGGCTGCAGAGCCATATACAGTAATCTGTATTGTTGAGGGAATCGACCTCAACAGCAGTCCTCACTCAATTTTGTAGTATGTATAGCCTGTCTAGCCTTGCGTCTTCGCTATGTTGGTACAGAAAGCAGTAAACCAGTCGAATTTTTACCATCTTCAGAAATCGTAACTTTTTTAAACGAAACTTAATGGAACGATACACCGAAACACCGAAGAGAAAAACAACAGACCAATATATAGGAGGGTTGCTATGTACGCAAGCCGTCGTACGTTTTCGTTCTTGTATCGCACTGCAACGCCTATAATTCTCATTACAATATAACACGCCTACCAATCGCTCTCATGCGAAACCACGGTTCAGAACGTCAATCCATGAGAGGAGTTTCCGGTTTTGCAGTAGGGGAGCCAAAATCGTAAACAAATTTGATATCGGCACAAGATTTGAGATATTTATTTTCTCTGAAAACTATTTATACAAAATATAGCTATTTTGTCATATATAGATTGTTTCTTCGGCACATGAAAGGGTTAGGCACATTGTCTTGCATTTTTCGAGGTATGCATTAAGTACGGCGGAGACTGTGTTTAAGGTCAATCTCGGCGATATATATGTGTAGGGAGAGGTCTCATTCTCTTGCTTGATTTTGAGTCTCTGACCTTGTCAGTCGCAAAGAAGTAAACAGAACTACTGTATGCGTGAATCCAAACGTTGGAAGTAAGATTTCCGTGATGGACAGTTTAGCATATAGAAAATATACGCAAAAACTTGGCGTCGTCAGCCCGGTTCCGCATGAGATAATAGAAATTCTAACACAGTGCGCCTATAGAAGCCATGGAAAGTTACTGTGTTTTATTCTGCAACAATTCACTGTTTCCGAGCGCGTGAGTCTAATTGCTGACGTCACTGCAATTACTGACATAATTTTGTGACGTTTTGAGACGTTAGACGGTGTAACGTCTCTTTTTCTTTCTAAAATTGCAATGAAAACGTACATTTGTCTTAGATACAGTTTAGAATATTGGCGGGAGTATGATTGCGCTGGCAGGAAGGTTGGGAGAGCTTAATGAAAAGAATAGTTTTTTGGCGTTTTGGGGTGTTAGAATCGAAATAGTTCAGCTCTAGCATTGAATTGTTGAGTAATAATTCACTGTTTGTCGGTCAGTTGTAAGTAGATATTTCACTCGCGCTCCGCGCTCGTGATATGATCGACTTTACAAATGACCACCAACCAGTGAATGATTACTCATCAATTCACTGCTAGAGCTGATATATTTCTTAAATATAAGGAATTTTTATGAGAAACAAAAACAGTTTCTGAACAATAATTTAATCAAAACTAACATGAACTCTGTGATAAATCATTATTTCATACATTGCAGATGACCACTTTTACGCTATTATTATTCCCCGCTTGTCTTTTTTAGGCCTTTTGCAAACCCTCTTTCAAACCCTCTTGCATGACTCAAAAACAGACAAACGGGGATTAAAACAGCCAGAATGTCATTTGCAATGTATAAATAATGATATATTACAGAGTTCATGTTAGTTTTGATCCAGTTATTGTTCAGAATTCAGATTATGTGCTTTTCTCGTTGATATTGGTAGATCTATCTTTGCTTCTTGTCTTTTTCCACTTTCGCTTTCGGCTCAAGGGTCCTCGTCTTGTAGCTTGTATGTTCTGCGGGGACACTTGATGCATAAATAATTTCGTGTTTTTTTTTCGTATTTACACTAGGATAAAAGGCATGTTGCAAAGGCAGAATATGTTTTGTTTTGCTGGGCTTGGGTCTGATCTCGAGCATTGGCTGGATGGTGGGGTGGAGCCTGATGTTTAGTAATTGAGATGCCACTCGCGAAGCGCCACCATCTAGCACAATGTCTTAGCATACTTATTCTGATCAGGCCCTTGCCGAGCATAGTAATAATATAACACTTAAATATCAGTGTAGTGTCTTTTGAGCATGTACTGTTTTAGTATCCTTTATATATCTTATATGTTTTATATGTATACACTACTGTCTTATCTCTCTTACAGGTTTTACATGATCCATGCATGTAAAAATGAAAATATTGATATAGTCTCTTATAATGCACATGTATATTTTATATGTTAAAAGTAAAAAGTATGCAAAGACCAGGAACTGAAACAATCAAAATCCAAATCCAGCCCTCAAAGCATAGTTGGAAACAACTAAGATTACAAATAATCAAGATACAGAGAACATATGGCCAACCGAGTGAGCAGCTTGTTCCCAAAAGGTGGCCACTCAGCTTAGTCGGTCTCATAGCTATTCATAGCTAATGTTACTTGTTATGTAAACACATCCGACTTTAAATAAAATTTGTATCTGTATCTGTATCTGATAAAAATTTCTTATATTTTCTTTTATCTCATGCGGATCCGGGCTGATGACGCCAAGTTTTTGTGTATATTTTCTAAAAACTAGACTGTCCAACGCAAAAAGCTTACTTCAAATGTTTGGATTCACGCATACAGTAGTTCTGGTCACTTTTTTGGAGCTGACAAGGTCAGAGACTCAAAATCAAGCAAGAGAAAGCAAATTTTCCCTACATGTACATATCGCCGAGATTGACATTCAACACATGCTCTGCCGTACTTAATGCATATCTCGAAAAATGCAAGACCATGTGTCTAATCCTTTCAAGTGCCGAAGAAACAATCTATGTGTGACAAAATAGCAGTCTTATATTTTGCATAAATAGTTTTCAGAGAAAATAAATACCTCAAACTTTGTACTGATGTCAAATTTTACGATTTTGGCTCCCCTACTGCAAAACCGGAAACTCCTCTCCTGGATTAACGTTCTGAACCGTGGTTTCGCATGAGAGCGATTGGTGGGTGTGTTTAAGCAATATTAACTATGAATGTATTAAAGTAGAAGTGAATTCTAGGAAGATGGTGCATTTCTAATGTTACAAGGATTAATGTGTAAATTTTTATTTTTAAGCATGTAGTTTAGTTTGAACATATTTGGCGGAGGGTGAGGGTGAAGGTTTGGGCCCAGTAAAACCGGTTTAAACCCCCCAGTAGTTATTACTGACCGTCTCAAGGCGGCACTTTCGTTGCGTTTGCATTTGTTTTATGTTCGGTGCTGTTTAATTTACTGTGTTCTAATTCTAACCCTTCTATAATAAAGATAGAAAATAGGTAAAAATAATTGTTAAATGTTTTTCGTATAATTCAGTTTAGTCTGATGTAACCCTTCTGTTGGTCTAAATTATTTAGTTCAATAAAGATAGCTGAGTTACCACCTATTTGGGAAAGAGCTGCTGACTCGGCTTATCATTTGTGGTTTGTTGTTTGTTGGGGTGTCTTTGTCAATCTTTCCCTTTGATGTTGGGAATAGGGTTTGGGATCTGATTCAGTCAGTTCCTGAAGTGTAGTCACTCCTTAAACTTTCAACAATATCATCATTCACACAGATATAATATACATTCTCAGTAGGATTAGAACGAAAGCGTTTGCTTATTTAGTTCTTCTCCTTCTAATGGATACATTTTTCACAAATAATGGCGGACAAAACTGTATGTTACTGTTGTTGAAAAATAACTATGATATTCAGGCACATACTTAGGCAAGTGATACTTAAGCAAGACAGTCCTACTAGAGATTCAGCTTAAAGAAACTCTTATATGGTTCGTGCAGTTTGTACTCCTACATAGTGAGCATTGCAAATTCTAGTTCTTGTACTACAACTGAACTTTCTAAATTATTAACTCTTGCGTCACTGCTGTCAAATCATGTCATGAGGTACTGTGAAAAAGTTTATGAAAGGTTAGGTAAAAATTTCTTTGGTATATTAAAAATTCTGGTGAGGTGAGTGATAAATTGAAGTTGAGAGGGTTCCGTGAGACCAGTTTGTCAACTTACGATTTTTCTACACTCTATACTACTTTGCCACATAATTTGATCAAGGAAAGACTTATAGATTTAATTGAGTGGACCTTCCAAAGGGAAGGTTCGCCTTTTCTTGCCTGTAACAAAAGAAACGCTTTTGTTGCTTCTAAACACTAAAACCGATGTAAACTTTGGTCGTGTCAAAATATGTGTGAAGCATTAACAGAACTTTTAGATGATATTTACCTGTAGATAAGATTTGGTACTAAGTTATACAGACAAATTGTTGGTATTCCGATGGGTACTAATTGTGCTCCTGTTGTAGCGGATTCGTTTTTCTTTTGCTATGAAAGAGATTTCATGGTTTCTCTTTCTAATGATAAACAATCTGAAATTATTGAAGTTTGTAACTCTACAGCTAGATATCGAGATAATCTTTTAAATTTTGACAATCCTTACTTTGAAGGCATGGTGAATGAAATTTAACCATCTCAGCTGCAGTTAAACAAAGCTGATGCAGCCGATACTGAAGCCCCATTTTGGGATTTATATTTATCTGTTTCAAATGGATTTGTTTCATCCAAAATTTATGATAAACGCGATGACTTTGATTTGACAAAGTAAAGTTTCCATTTTTGGATGGTGATGTTCCCCGTTCTATCTGTTACGGGGTTTTCATTTCTCAACTTATCCGGTTTGCTAGAGTGTCTAGTCATGTGACTTACTTCAATGCCCGTAATAAAATTTTAACTGATAAGCTTCTCCAACAGGGCTGTAGATATCATAAACTTCAAAAAGCTTTTTCAAAATTCGCCGACACTATGAATTGTTTCTAAATTCAATGTCGGATTAAAAAGTCTTTTGCAACAGTGTCTATCGGAACCAGAATTTTATGGGGACTTAGTCTATAGATTCAAAAAAATTGTCCGATTTTTCTGATCAGGTCAAGAAATTTATCGTTCGTCACAAACATATTAGATATAATATAAATATAATGCTACAGTCTGCATGTTTAGTGGTTAACCCAATTATGGTTAAAAACTTTGCTTCCCTCTTTAATTGCACGCCGGTTGGTCAGGCATCAGACTCAATGATGGGCCCGACATAAAAGTACTTAATTTAGTTGGTTAGGGCCGGAGTTTGCCTTGTCTGTTGCTTGATTATTCGGCATTCAACTGATAGTTTTCTTTTTCTCTGGTATTTCAGTGGTGTTGTCTGACTTCGCAGGGGTCTCCTGGTGTCGAAATACGTTCTTTAAGTTGAGTCCTCATCTCTGATTCATCAAGGGCCTTCTCCGTCATTTGTTTGTTTCCGGTGATGATTCATTGATGAGGTAGGAAACCTTCATGCGGACCAATCGGCAAATTCAATGTTTCAAACCACTGCAGAAGCAGAGGGCGATGTTTGGGCCCAGTAAAACTAGTTTAAGCCCCCCCCACACACACACACAGTAGTCTTGTGCTAACCGTTCCAAGGCAGTACTTCTGTTGCGGATTCCTTGATGTTTTATTGTTCATTGTCCGCTTGTCTAGGGTCTCTGGCGGTTTGGTCACCTGCCCAGTCTACCTTGTGTTTTGTTTTGTAATTCAAATTAAAAAATAAGTAAAAATGTTGATGCTGTTATTGGTGTAGCTGAATGACCATCTGTTTGGGAAAGAGGAAAGAGCTGCTCCTTCGCTTTACTGTGCGTGTTTTTCGTAAACTTGTGTCAATTTTTATGTGTATGTGCTTCTTTTCCTATTGGTTTTGTGAGCGGAATATGGGATTTAATTGTATTAATTCCTGATCATTGCCTATCTTTTTACTTTCCAAAGGGGTCTCCTGGTGTTGCAATACGTTGTTTCCGTCGAGTCCTCATCGCTGAATCAGCGTAGGTCTTTTACGTGATTCGTTTGTTTCCGATGACGTTTCATTGATGGGTTAGGAAACCTTCATGCGGCCCAGACAGCTAACTAAATGTTTCGAACCCACTGCAGAAGCAGAGGGCGAGGTTTGGTACCAGTAAAATATGTTTAAGCCCCCCCCCCCCAGTAATCTTTTACTGACCGTTCCAAGGCGGTACTTCTGTAGTGGTTCCTCTATGTTACATTGTGTTATGTCCGCTGTCGCTTGTCTATGTTCTTGGTAGTTTGTTCACCTTTTTACTATCCAATCTGTCTTTGTTTTGTTTTGTTTTGTAAGTTAAAAATAAAATAGATAAAAATAGGTGTTGATGCTGTTTTTGATTAGGGTAGCTGAATGACCATCTGTTTGGGAAAGAGCTGCTCATTCGGTTTACCGTGCGAGCCTTTCGAGAACCTGTGTCAATTTTCCGTGTGTGTGTTGGTTTTGTGAGCGGGATGTGGGATTTGATTGTATTAATTCCTGGTCAGTGCATGTCTTTTTACTTTGATAGCCTTTACAATATACTTTTGGAAAATTATAATGCAGAAAATTCCCTGTGGGTGGGGAGGGTTCACCCTACTGGCCATCGGCCTCATAATGTCTCAAAAGAAACTCATCATTCCATTTGAAATGAATGCAAATGGTGTGTGGTATGACAATGGTTGCTTGCTGTGAAAATAGAGACCGTACGTTTATAAAAGTAAAAAGTATGCAAAGACCAGGAACTGAAACAATCAAAATCCAAATCCAGCCCTCAAACCATAGTTGGAAACAACTAAGATTACAAATAATCAAGATACAGAGAACATATGGTCAACCGAGTGAGCAGCTTGTTCCCAAAAGGTGGTCACTCAGCAACCCAAACCGAACCAAAAATAATAAGAACATACATAAGGTAAAACATCACAGAAACTCTGACACCAAAAACAGGCAACAGAGAACCACAACAGAACTACCGCCTTGGAACGGTCAGTAATGAATTACTGGGGGGCTTAAATCGATTTTACAGGCCCAACCTCACCCTCAGTTACTGAAGTGGTACAAAACATTTAGTTGGTTGTTCGGTTCGCATGATAACCCTCTAACTCGTCAATGAATCATCACGGTAAACACATAAATCAAATTTCAACACCATGAAGAAGCAAAGACGAGGACTCAACAGATACAACGGGCCGTCTGACAGGTGGAGATCCCTGTCCTGCCAAACAACCCCACTGGAAATCTGAAGCAAAAGAAGGTCACCAGTTGAGCCCCGGTGGACCAAGCAACAGACAAAAAGGCTCCGGTCCCAACCAACTAAAATATATAGCTTTAGGTCGGGGCCATCATAGAGTCTGACGACCGATCCCCCGGTGTGCAATTAAAGAGTGCAGCAAAGTTATCAACCGTGATTGGGTTAATCACTAAGCATGCAGACTGTCGCATAACATTTAAATTATAGCCAATACGTTTGTGACGTATTATTATTTTTCGGAATTGATCAGAAAAATCAGTCCTACCCTTAATCGTTTTGAATTTGTATACTAAGTCACCATAAAATTCTGGTTCCGATAGGCCTTGGTGTAAAAGAAATTTTAATCCGACATCAAATTTTGAAACCAATTCATGGTGTCTGCGATAGAATTTAGAAAAAGCCTTTCTAAGCTTATGATACCGATAGCCCTGTTGAAGAAGTTTAGCAGTTAAACATTTATTACGAGCATTAAAGTCATCTACATGACTACACACTCTAGCAAATCTTATAAGTTGAGAAATATACACTCCATAAGAGGGACGACGTGGAACGTCACCATCCAAAAATGGAAAATTAACTATATCAAAGTCAAAGTCATCACGTTTATCATAAATTTTAGAAGATACAAAACCGTTAGAAATAGATAGATGTAAATCCAAAAAGGGGGCCTCGGTATCTGAAGTATTAGCTTTATTCAATTTAAGTTCAGGGGGGTAAATTTGGTTAACCATGCTTTCAAAATAAGGATTATCAATGTTCAGAAGATCGTCTAAATATCTAGAGGTTGAGTTAAATGCCTCAATGATATCAGCTTGATTATCAACAGAAAGAGAAGTCATGAAATCTCTTTCATAACAAAATAAAAACAAATCGGCCACAAGAGGAGCACAATTTGTACCCATCGGAATACCAACAATTTGTCTGTATAACTTATTACCAAATCTGATGTAAATATTATCTAAGAGATATGATAAGGCGTCACATACATTCTGACATGACCAAAGACTATATCCTCTATATATTTTACGGTCAGTAGAAGTGAAAAACGCTTTCTTATCGTTACAGGCAATATAAAGGGTATCTTCATTTTTGGAGAACTTTTTGAAGGCCCTCTCAATCAAATCAACAAGTTTTTCCTTTATTAAATTATGGGGTAATGTGGTATAAAGAGTAGAAAAATCATAAGTGGACAAACTAGTCGCACGGAACCCTCTTGACTTCAGTTTACTAAGCACCTCACCAGAATTTTTTATAGACCAAAACATATTTTTCCCTGACCTCTCATACACTGTCTCATAGTACCAAATGACACGAGATTTCACAGCAGTGAGGCAAGAAGTTAATAATTTAGATAATTCTGTAGTAGTACAAGAGCTAGAGTTGGCAATGAATCTAGCTTTATACGGTTTTTTGTGAAGCTTAGGTAACCAATACATCGTAGGAAGTTTGTCTTGGCGTTCCTTAACGTTTACAGCAAACTTTAAAGGCAAATTATTTGAGTGGCTATTAACGACAGTCTTCTCATCTGTAAAAGTCTCTTCGTAAGCCGTGGTGCCGTTAAGTTCCTGCTTCAAAGTGTTAATATAGTGCATCCGACAAACAACAACAATGTTGTTTGCGGCCTTGTCAGCAGGAACCAAAACATACTTCCTATGAAAATCCTGGATACCCTGCTTCAAATATCTAAAGGAAGATTTAGGCTTAGGAGGTAAAAGATTAGTATTGTGTGAATAAAACTTTATACGTTTATCCACAATATTAAAGATACTTAGTTTCCATTTCTTTAAAGCGTTACTTTCAACACCCTCTCCTTTACACCAACGATTACCAAAATCATTTAATGCAGATGCAATTTCTTCCCTACATCTGTTGAAATCGATATGGGAAGGGAATCTATACTTAGGACCCTTAGAAACAATGTTACGAATTCTAGAATCCGGGATGATCTTCAAATTTCCAGTCACAACATGACCTGTTGATGGGTAAATAAATTTGGAATCTTTACAATCTCATGAATCAGGAGTGTTAGCATCGATGTCAAGATCAGACACAAGTTTATTGAAATTAAATATGATACTTCTAATCGGTTTGTTATACTTATAACAAATAATAGGTGGTTCAGAATTTTGAAAATAATCAGGTATGGAAGATGTAACAGATTTATCCTGAAATATACTAGGTAAATCTATAAAGTCAATACCTTTGTTAATGAAAGGGATTTTAATGAAATTTCTTTTATGATTGATTTCAGAATCAATTAGTGGACGGAGAGCGTGTTGAGTATAACATCTAGTTAGAAGTGCCGCTTCGTACATTTGGTGATTTCTATCGTAAAACCTATTAGCCTCTATATCCAATTTGCGTAAGACTGGAATGGGTAGGGAACTAAGAATTGAAAGCATAGCATGTCGGCCATGTTCCAATAATTTTGTTGATAAATCATTAAGAGAAGTGTTAGATTTTTTGGCAGCACATCTTTTACGTTTATCATTTCCTTTTTGTCTTATACCATGAGATCTGGATTTACGTTTTCGAATTTCTAAAAGAGAAAACACATCAAAATCTGGCATTTTAGAGATATTTCCCTCATGGTAGATGTTATCGTTAAAACCAAGTGGAGAAGCTGATTGCAATAATTTTATCCATTTCAATTCAGTTTCAAATCTTTTTATGTTATTGAATCGAGCAGAAGAATTATGATCATATGATAACTTCTCAGATATTTGTACTGAAACATTATCAGGAGAATGACCAGTACGCTTAAAATGTTGGTATAGAAAAGTATCTATCTTTTTAGCCTTTAAAATCTTACGATAGTGCTCACCAAATCTAGTCTTCAGCTTACGACAAGTTTGTCCAACATATTGCATATTACAGTTCTGTGTGTTTCAAGTTAAAACATATATCAGATTCTCTGATTTTCAATCCAAATCAGAATCGTTAATTACTGAAAAAGTCCTACCATTCACAGATGAAGTGATAGTAGAGTCGGTACATAAATGTTCACAACAGTTGCAACTCTTGGCATTGCACTTAGAAATGCTAGGATAAATACTAGGTCTTTTGAACGGATTAGGGTATTTACGTAAAACTGGTGATTTAATTGGGGACAACCTTACTCGTAGATTGTTGCGAAAAGTGTTAGCATTTGATGCTCCATGTAGATCGACAGATGATACCGAAAACAAATTTAGAGGTCTCATTCTAACTGTAGGTAATAAAGCTCGAAAGCTTTGAGTAGAATTGGGAATCCGTACAGAAGACGCAGCATGTAACCTTAGGGGAGATATTGTAATTCTTAATCTGTTTGTAATAGTCATATTTGTGTATAGTGGGTTGATACCGTCAAGAAAAGCGCGACATTCACACCGGTTATTAAATAAAACAGACATAATTTTGTTAAAGCAAACTCCCTCTGAAAAGGAATGGTATAACAAAGACCCACATCTCAAATCTATGTCTAATACAAGTTCACAGACAGAAACGTAAGAATTAGTTATACAACGGGGTGCGAATATCGGTCAATTAATGACCTTCAATTCAGTATCGAAATGGAATGGAATTAAGGGACATGAATAATGGAAAATGATTGCAAACAACCCCTGAGGATTGGAAGAATAAGAGCATTAAATGGATGTGCGGGGAGACTTTTTGGGGCCGCCACACAGCACAACCACAAGAACTCTGATAATAAACACTGCATAGACCTTTGTTTGCTCGCATAATTTTCAGATGAATTGCCACAATTCACAGATGAGGGACAATTTCGCTGAATGAGTCAAAGCAGGTGGAATAATGTTCTAACAACAACACAAAAAACCCGGCTAAACGCACTTTTATACCCCAAGACTCCAAAGATGGGTAAATGATCTAATCATACAGCACAGCTGTGCATGCTGATCTGAATTTTCGCTGTCAACACATACTCAAAGTCTCATGTACCTCTGGCGTAGCTCAAAACTACGTCATGTGAAAACTTGAAATATTCCAGCAATTGCAAATTTAGCTTGTTTGTGCAAAATTATTGTGTTTTAGAGCTCCAAATATGTTAAATGAGAAATTAAAGCAGTTTCTTATAATATAAACTACCAATTTATTTTATAATAGCAAAACATTCCAAACAGTCTCACTCCTACGCGTCCGCTTATGTGTATATTCGGTCAAGTTTGGAAACCTTTAACTTTTTCAATTTTAGGTCGTTTTTTTTTTTTTTTTTTTTCTAAATGTGCATGGTCAGCGATTCAAAATACTGTGTACTTAACATACCATAAACAGTGGGTTAATAATGATATAAATGGCACAGCTGTATATTCTGATATTTAAAAAGTATATTTTAAAAAGTATGCTTAATCTTAGTCCAAAAAAGTCTGGCTTTGCTTTGATGGGGGGAAAATAGACCAGCTTTGTGAAGACAAAAAAGTAAAAAGCTGGGCTTGACCGGCTCTGAAAAAGAAGTGGTCGGTCTCCAAGACTGTGTAGGCTTCCTATGAGATTATTAAAATCTGGGTTTAGAAGTGCATAGTTTAGAATCATAGCCAGATGGAGTGTTGGCTTACTACATTCCAACAGTATCATCAGCCTTTGCGTCAAGACTGTTTGCAAAGGGCAACAATCAAATCAATTTATTAAAAAGGGAACTAACTGTCTTTGCTTACTGTTCGCACATCCTGTAAAGTCTGATTTCCCCGTCGTGCAGTTCGTATGTAATACTTTTGGATAACCCCTGGTTAACTCACCATGAGACTTGTGCAAATGGGTTGTCAATTTTGCCTTCTAAATGATAAACTGCCGGAGTTTTCGAGCAGTTCCTGAAAGCGACCAATCCGAACGCTTTTATGAGATAACTCCATTTTTACTACATTTCATACGTGCAAGTAGAAAATACTGATATTTTTGTAGAAACTTGATTTTTTAAATTTCATGAAGGAATGGAACTGCAAATTAATCCAGCGCGGTCTGTTGAAGTTAAATGCTGAAGGAAAGTGATGACAGAGCGATAAAACTGATCGCGGTTCAGTATCAATAACAACACCAGCTGCTGCATGAAGCATCTGGCAGTTTCATTATATACTGAATTGACGTAAATCAGTCCGTTTGTACTGTCCGCAGGATAACACCAATTATCGATGACAGAAATGAACATCAATTTTGAAAACTACAGGTTATCCAAGGAATACATGTAAACTTCGAAACTTTGAAACTTTGGAAAAAGGCAAGTATGTGACTTTACAGAAATACAGAAAATAGTTCAGAGTTATTAACAATTCATTCACCAACAAATGAGGAAAAAGAACTTACCAGCAGCTTCAGAGACCAACCTAGCCAGACTTGATTGAAGTGCCTGCTTAATTTTAACATGACGGTAACATTGTTAAGCTATATTTGTTTTACCAACTTTGAACAGTTGATCCCATATACGTCTCTGTGACGATAGTCATGAGACATTAAACTTACATGTGTCCGTTTGCCGTCCGCCGTGCTTTAGGACATTCAGGTCCCTAATGGTCTGCATGGCGATTTGACATTGCTGAAGGAAGTCTGAGAATTTTCGCAAACCCGTACCATCTCTTGGTGAGATCTTGGGCCACTTCTCTAATATGTCTCTAAATGCTTTAGAGATAATAAAGGGATTTCCGTACCTCTTATCCAATATGTTTTGGCCTCTTCAAAAGTAAAAAGTATGCAAAGACCAGGAACTGAAACAATCAAAATCCAAATCCAGCCCTCAAACCATAGTTGGAAACAACTAAGATTACAAATAATCAAGATACAGAGAACATATGGCCAACCGAGTGAGCAGCTTGTTCCCAAAAGGTGGCCACTCAGCAACCCAAACCGAACCAAAAATAAAAATAACATACATAAGGTAAAACATCACAGAAACTCTGACACCAAAAACAGGCAACAAAGAACCACAACAGAACTACCGCCTTGGAACGGTCAGTAATGAATTACTGGGGGGCTTAAATCGATTTTACAGGCCCAACCTCACCCTCAGTTTCTGAAGTGGTACAAAACATTTAGTTGGTTGTTTAAAGGCTCTGTCTGATGGAAGTAGAAAGTAACCTTCTATTGCATCCCTAACAGGACTAGAAACATACCGTTTAAGTTAGTGTACCCTTTCTGACGGAGAAATTGGCCTCTGCTCAATGAGAATCTGGAAAGCAGATTCCAACCAGGATAAGTAAGAGGATCGCCTGAACAAATACATGGTTCTGGAGAGGGGAGGCGACTCAGATTAACTTGATAAGCCAATGTTTTTGCTAGTTCCATCAAACCCTGTTCTGTTTTACTGTGGGTACTAGACAAAGTACTGCTTGGAATAACAGAATTGCTTGAAAATGTAGCACTGCTTTGAACTGCAGCATTATCTATAGAAGAAGTAGCATTGGTAGAACTGCTTGGAAGATTAGTAGAAATGCCTGAAGATGTAGCACTGCTTTGAGCTACAGCATTATCTAAAGAAGTAGCATTAGCAGAACTGCTTTCAACCGTTCAATGACCCTTTTCATTACTGGTGAAGGAGGGCATGATAGAATGGCTCGTTGCAGGGAGGACATTGTTGTATATCCATGAACTCTATACAGTGGCTGGTTTAGCAAGTGAAGGCACAAATGACAGAACCAATGGATTTAAGACAGCAACACTAGTACATGTAGTTTCAATAGAATGCGCAACACCAGATGTAGGAGGCATAACTGAACTAGACATAGCACTGGGGGCTAATGGAGCAGACATATCTTGATTTGCCTGGCACATGTTCATAAAAAATGCATTAGACTGTGGCTCAGCAAATGAGGTAAGACGATATGGGTTTTCCTCAAGAAAATGACGTTTTGGTTTTGGCGTGTGTTTCAACATAGCTTTTGACAGAATCATTTGTATCACGTTAAGGCAGAGATATTGGCAAGTTTACACCAAACTTAGTCTCAGAATGATCCAGCACTTTTGCCAGAGCTGCCTGTTCAGCTCCCTCTATTTCCAATTTCTTTAATGGTTTCGATTTTCTGGAACTCTGCTTTAACTTTTGACTCGATGTCGATAAGCTTTATCAAAATTTTATCGCCAACACTATGATCTGATTTTTAAATTCAAGATCGGATAAAAAAGTCTTGTAACAGGGCCTGTTGGAACCAGAATTTTATGGCAGAAGCAGAGGGTGAGGTTTGGGCCCAGTACAACTAGTTTAAGCCCCCCCCCAGTAACTTATTACTGACCGTTCCAAGGCAGTACCTCTGTTTGTGGTTTTACATTGTTGTTCCTGTGTCTGAGTTAATTTGTTTGTGGTCTGCTAGCATTATGGCCACCTGGTGTTTCCGCAGCTGCCTGCTTTGCTTCCTGTTTTGTTTTATAGTAAAAGATAGAAAATAGGTAAATATAATTGTTAAATCTTTTTCGTATAGTTTGTTCAGTCTGTTGTGTGGTATAAGCGTTTTATTGTTTGATTGAACCATTGCGGAATCTAGGGGCGAGGTTTGGGTCCGGTAGAACTAGTGTAAGCACCCCCCCCCCCCCAAGTAATCTTTTGCTGACCGTTTCCAAAGTGGTACTTCTGTTGCAGTTCCTTGATGTTAGATTGTGCTGTGTCCGCTTGTATATGGTCTCTGGTGGTTTGGTCACCTGTATTGCTGCCCAATCTGCCTTCTGTTTTGTTTTGTAATTAAAATAAAAAAATAAGTAAAAATAGATGTTGATGCTGTTATTGGGATAGCTGAATGACCATCTGTTTGGGATAGAGCTGCTCATTCGGTTTACTGTGCGTGTCTTTCGTAAACTTGTGTCAATTACCGTGTGTATGTGCTTCACTCTTTAATTGCACGCCGGTTGGTCAGGTATCAGACTCAACGATGGGTTCGACATAAAATTACTTATGTGATGTTGATGCTGTTTTGATTAGGGTAGCTGAATGGCCACCTGTTTGGGAAAGAGCTGCTCATTCGGTTTGCCGTGCGTGTCTTTCGTCACTTGTGTGCCAATTTTTCCGTGTGTGTGTGCTTCTGTCCCTATTGGTTTTTAGAACGGGATGTGGCATTTGATTGCATTAATTCCTGATCATTATGTCCCCCCACCAAATGTGAGGGGGGACATATTGTTTTCAGTGCGGTTCCCGGGCGTCGGCATCAGCGTCGGCGTCGGCGTGACAGTTTCTTGTGTGCGCGATATCTCTTGAACTGATGGATGGAATTTCACCAAACTTGCATGGATACATCATTGGGACAAGTTTAAGAGCTGATTAGATTTTGGTGACCTTGACCTCATTTTCAAGGTCACTGGAGGACTTAGATGATAATTTCATGTACCCACTTTGCGTGCATGATATCTCTTGAACCAATGGATGGAATTTCACCAAACTTTCATGGATACGTCATTGGGACAAGTTTAAGAGCTGATTAGATTTTGGTGACCTTGACCTCATTTTCAAGGTTAGTGGAGGAGTTAGATGACAATTTCATATACCGATGTTATCTCCTAAACCAATAGATGGAATTTCACCAAACTTGCATGGATACATTATTGGGACAAGTTTAAGAGCTCATTAGATTTTAATGACATTGACCTTATTTTCAAGGTCACTGGAGGATTTAGATGAGAATTTCTTGTACCCACTATATCTGCTGAACCAATGGACAGAATTTTATCAAACTTGCATGGATACATCATTGGAACAAGTTTAAGAGGTAATTAGATTTTGATGACCTTGACCTCATTTTCAAGGTCACTGAAGGACTCGGATGTCAATTTCTTGTACCCACTATATCTCCTGAACCAATGGATGGAATTTCACAAAAATTGCATGGATACATCATTGGGACATGTTTAAAGGCTGGTAAGATTCTGAAAACCTTGACCTCATTTTCAACGTCACTGGAGGACTGAGATGACAATTTCCTATTAACACAATGTCTCATGAGCCAATGGATGGAATTTCACCAAACTTGCTTGGATACATCACTGGGACTAGCTTAAGAGCTGATTTAGATTTTGGCAACCTTGGCCTCATTTTCAAGGTCATTGGAGGACTTAGATGGCAATTTCTTGTACCCATAATATCTCGTGAACCAATAGATGGAATTTCACCAAACTTGCACGAATACATCACTGGGACTAGCTTAAGAGCTGATCAGATTCTGGTGACCTTGACCTCATTTTCAAGGTCACAGGAGGACTTCATTATAGGGGATGGAAAATGGGCTGGTGGGGGGACATCAGTTTTTCTCTGAAAAACATTTCTAGTTACCTATCTTTTTACATTAACTTAGTCATTAAAGCTGCCATTCGCGCAACAGCATCCGATATATTCGAAATATCCGATTTTTTAGAACTACGCGAAGATGTCTTAGTGTTAACTTACTGGTCACATTCGACTCAACTTCATATTTCGGACTTTCTTTTTCACGAATGCATAATGCTTTGCATTAATCGCTGATGATGTAACTCTACCTGCTCAAGTTTTTCAGTTTCTGCATGTACATGTTCTTTTACACCTTGTTATTGGTGTAAATTAATGATAAGGTCTTCTAACGCCTCTTCTACTAGACCCCTATATTCTCTTAATGTATTTGCATCTTGGCAGTCAGCCAAGAGAGCTGATAACTTATTTGACCTACGTCGCCAGGCAGTCACTGCAATTTTAAAATTGCTTTCAAGAATGGATATTCTAAACGCACAGCCCATTTCTGTAAGATTTTGCTCGCGCGTTTCAGGGTTAACAACCACTTGGTCGCAGGGCTACTTTGTTACTCTGTCTACTCAAAACCTTCGGAGGCTCGGACGACATTCTAAAGCAAGGTTTGCTAACTGATATAAGGTTCTGACAATATTCAGTGACTCACAATTTTACACTAGAGCCAGTGACCAGGGGCTCACGTATTCCCCCCGACCACTGCCACCGCCTAATGAAAGCAAATGTTTAACACAAAACTTCAATGCAAAATACATGTACAAAATTTAAAGTCTGTGACCTTGACCTTCAGCCAGCAGCTCCATAAGATGTAAGCAAGTATGAAATAAAACTAGTCAAGCATCATTAGGTTACATTCAAGTATATTAAAACAAGTAAAAAAACCCACAACAAATGGCAAAGTTATTGACCCCTGGCCCCACCCATGAGCCTAACCCAGCAGCTGTTTGAGTCTACATCAAAAGCAATGCTACAGAGATATCATGAACCAAATATGGAAGAAATCTTAAAAGAGTTACAGAGCTGTGAGCAATCAGATAGGTTTAACATAAAACTTTGACATATGCTGAAGTTCTAGTTATTGACCCCTGGCCCCACCTTAGAGTCCGACCTAGTGTCTTAGATAACCCAGATCAAAGGTAATGCTAAAGAGATACCATGAATCAAATAAGAAAAGAATCTGGTCTGTGGTTACAGAGATATGAGCAATCCAAAAAGGTTTAACACAAAATTTGACGTAAAGTTGACGAATGGACGGACGGGACGGAAGGACGGACGGACTAACGGACGGAATGACAAAAACTGTATACCCCTGACATACTTCGTATGTCGGGGATATAAAAAGCAAGTTATGAATCTCTGGCTACAGCTCATTAGCAAGAAAAACCTAGTTATCAGTTACAAAGGAGGAGTTTCAAATCTGCCCACGCATGGATTTTTTTTATACTTTGCGTGTTTAATACCTTGAACCTAACAACCACAAATATGCATTTATTTATCTCACTATAGACTTTAAGGTCTCAGAAGAGCACCCTGAAGTACTCTCATTTTTTGTGATACCTGCTTCATAATTTCCAATCATAAATCATCGACTTTATTCAATTTAATAAAGAGTGAACAAGAATAGTAACTTAATAATAGTAATATTTAACTGCCATCGCTTTGATAATCTAAGACAGGATCTCTTTGACAAAATTACTCCTATTTGCCAGCCTACTGCTAACATTCTTCTTTACGGTAGTGAACACTTGACTCATATTGAAAATAAACAAATTTTCGCTGCTGTACAAGAGTTTCTGATCAAATCTAAACGATTCGAAATTGCATAAGGTATAAATTATGATTGTATAGATATATGAAACATAAAAAGAGATGTCAAATTTTGGCCTAATAACAATAATAATAATGTTGATAAATTTTAATATTGTATTAAACATTTTTTTATTTCCTGGCGACCAAAGCCGTGATATTATTGTTGTTTATTTATCTTTAATGGTAATGCAGAATATCTGATTGAAACTCACATTCCATTCCCCGTGGAGCCTTGAGAGACCAGTAATAAAACCTTGTAATCTTGTTGAATATATTCTTAAATTCGTAAATTTTCTAGTATGAAGAGTCTTCTTTTCGAAAATATCGATATTTGTGGTAGATTTGCAATTCCTCGAAGATTCTTCGATTTTCATACTAATGTTTGTTAAACCAGTTTCAAATTTAATAGTGGAAAAAAATGTATTTCAAATCACTTATTATATAGTACTTTATTTACAGTAACAATGGGATACAGATTATACAAGTCGCAAGACTTTCTTCTGAATCCCTTTCAAGCTACTGTAAAATAGGTTATCTTATTGTGAATTTGTATTGTTTTGTATATGTACAGTAATTTGAATAAAATATTGTTTACACTAATAGTAAAAGGACTCCATATGTATATCTTTGATACCATTGATGCTTATCTCAACATGCAAACAAAACTTTTTTTCAAAACATCAAATCAGAAAATCCTAAAAGGAACACTGCAAACATTAAAAAGAAGAAATGCATCCTAAAATTTAAGTACGTTACAGTCAATGTCAACCTTTGGAATTTCCCTAAAAACATGCCATATATTCCCTTTTATACCTGAGGAATTTCATGAAATTTGAAAGCCGGTAACATTGTCACATAAAGCATGATATAGTTGATCGTGATTTTTAGACAAAAACGCATGTCAGATTTAAGTGTTAATAAGTTTAAAAAAAACACTTCATTTTCTAGTAACATAAATAGTCATCTAAATTACAATCATGACAAGATGACTGAGGGGGTTATTCATTTATGTAACATGCATTACATATTTTGAGCTGATATAGGTGAAAGTCGGGTAAGTAAGTAAGTACTGGTGAAACACTGAAAAAGCTTCCTCAGGAACGTTGTGAATAGCTTATTGACAGGGTCATAAAACCACAAGCAGCAAACATACATATTTATACAGAAGTGTCTTAGGGATTATTAAAATCTTATTCATATTTTTTTATCGAACTGTATATGAGACTAATATTGGCCACATTTAAACTTTCTCTGTGGTGTAAAACAGTGTGCAGTTAATCTATTAAACATATCTAACTAACAGAATTGAAACACTTTGATTTTATTAAGGATTTGGTGATGCAAATTGATAATAAAATTCACTTAAAGTTACTAAATTATTAACATAAAAATTATCAGAAACTATATGCATTTCTAAATTTTGTGTGTGTTTTTTTCTCTGTTTACATTCAGCGTTCAAAAAACTCATGTTACCGGTTTTCATTTTTCAAGAAAGTCTATGATTATAATCTACACATGTATGGCCTAATTTGATATTAATTTGACAGGTTGACAAGAACAGCAACGTAACTAAAACAAAAAAAAAATTTTTTTTGAAAATATTTTTTGCAGCTAAAATTTGGGGGCATCTGCAATCAAATCAAAATTTAATACAGAAAGTTTTATGGTTTACATTTGATTACACAAGTGGTACATACGTGATCAAGAAATACTAGGAATCATTTTGAGAATGAAACACGACAGAAATTCAAAATTCCAATGGCTTTGGGCTGCTTTAAATTGGGGTGCCCCTATTTTTTCAACCGATCCAATAAAAATGTTGTAATTTAACGATTAAAACAGATGAAAGAGCAAACATTTCATTAAGACAACAGTCATGTCCTACTATATCATTATGCATAATATTACGAAATTCAGTGCGTGGGCAGAACCCTATGTAAATTTCCTATAGGGTGGAACTCCCCCTTTCAAAACATTAAGTCTTGAAAATGTTCTCCTCTAAATAAAGAGATACAAATTGTATAATCTTTTATTTCTTATCTATATGCACATGACTAGAAATTCAAAGTAAAAAAACATCCCTGATATTGAAACGCAGTCAAAAATTATGCGGATCCCTGTTTGCACATGACTGGGGTTCCCTGCCTATGCGCTAGTCAGTAGCAGCTTACATACAATCTTTATTTATATCCCGCTTGATTGGAGCCAGCCATGATCTGGCAAGCTGTGGGCCTGGGTAGATCCCAACTTTAAGCAGTTCGAACTTCATAGAGTATCTTTGTTTACCACCCTTTCTTTTTCTGCTGCGCTGTAAATCCTAAATAAATTGAGGAGTGTAAGAACCCAATTCTTTGTTAAGGCGGTCTATATGAGCATTGGCTCTGTCGACTCTTGACAACACTCTGTCATCATCCCTGAATGTTTTAGGGTTCTTATGACCGCTTATTTTGTTCCAAGCTTCAATTGAAGAAAAGGGCACCTGCAAGAATGTTGATTTAACACCGATTCTTGAGTATCTCAAGGTTATCAAAGTATAACCGTAATGTCTGATCTGTAGGGTTCTTTTTCAGTTGGATAAACCGTTTACCCTTTGAGGTGAAATCACATGTGCCTACAAATACATGCAAAGAAATTCGTCCATGATGGCGAAGCAGCGATCGCAGTTTATCAATTGACAAAACCCAAACTGCATCAAGCGAAGTGAATCCATTGCACCCTACCCACTGTATTTGGAAGTCAGTTCCATCAACTGTGGTATTATATTTCCGTAAGTGCTTCCCTTTACTGTCTGTAATTATCACAGGAGTCCAATTGAAGGATTTGGGGATTCTAGCGCTACGGTACTTTGCAACGTTAGTTTGCAGTCGTCTTAAACTCATCATTACCGGTAAAGAACAATGATTCTAATTCCAACATTGTATACAATCACACTGCATGGATATTGCAACGTTTTCTAACGGACTCTTTTGAAGCGGACGTCGCCAGAAGTAAAATGCTTACGTCCAAGGTCGTCAAAGCGCGAAATGTGCACGCCGAGTGTTAGAAACGTTATTTATCACAAATTTTCACCGGACGCCGTTTCCTATACGTTAACGTCGTGTTAGATTCAAATTTAAAGAGTAACTACACTTCAGGAACTGACTGAATCAGATCCCAAACCCTATCCCCAAGATCAAAGGGAAAGATTGACAAAGGCATCCCAACAAACAATAAATTAACTCAGTTTCCAAGTATCCGCAAGGGCTACAGTCTTCCAACTGGCTCCATACATAGGTCTGGAGAAGATCTACTGAAAACAGCGGTGCATCTTGTGCCATGGCCTATAATTTACGGTTGATTAACTAAAGAAAAATGATCACTTAGTCCGTTTAGCTCAGTTTCTAAGACATCGCAAGTGCTAGAGTTTGCAAACTCATTCCATTGATAAATCTGGGAAAGATCTACTGAAATTGGGGATGCATATGGGGTCATGACCTGTATTTCACGGTTGATAAACATGTAAATAAATATTCACCTTTTGTCTTGAACTCAGTTTCTAAAAGAAAACCCCCCAAAGCATGGGCTAGAGTCTTCAAACTTGCTCCATAGATACGTCTGGGGAAGATCTTCTGAAAGCAGCGATGCATATCGAGCAGTGAGCTGTATTGTTTTCTCCAGTGATCCTGCCTTATATCTCCAAGACTATTTGATGAAAGAACATGATTCTTGGGATAATAAGTCAGTATGACCAAAGTTTAACCTCAAACTAATAGTAGATCAAACTGACCAACATTTCATGGTCCAGTGATTTTGCCTTATATCTTGAAAACAATTTTGACTCAGTATGACCCAAAGTTTGACCTCAGTCTAACAGTAAGTCAGAGTGTACTAAATGACGTGGTACAGCGAATTTGCTTTATATGTGGAAGACTATTTCATGCACAAACATGATTGCTTCTGATGATGACTCAGTTTGCATGGAATAATGACTCAATATGGCCAGATGTTTGACCTCAAACTAACAGTAGGTCACAATGAACTAAATTTCATGTTGCAGTGGTTTTGCTTTTTAACTTCAAGACTTTTTGATGCCTTAACATGATTGCCGCTGATGATGACTCAGTATGACCAGGTGTTTGACCTAAAACCAAGAGTAAGTCACAGTGACCTTTATTACATGGTCCATTGGTTTTGCCTTATGCCTTACAGACTATTTGATGCCTTAACATGATTGCTTTAGATAATGACTGAGTATGACCCAAATTTAACCTAAAACAATCAGTAGGTCAGTTTGACCTATATTTCATGGTCCAGTGATTTTGCCTTATATGTTGGAGACTATTTGATGTACGAACATGATTGCTCCTGATAATGACTCAAAATTTAACCTCAAACTATCAGTATGTCACTTTGACCTATATTTCATAGTCCAGCAATTTTGCCGTAAATCTTGGTGACTAACTGATGTACGAACATAATTCTCCTGAAAATGATTCAGTATGACCCAAGGTCTGACCGCAAACAAACAGTAGGTCACAGTCACCTAAATTTCATGGTCCAGTGGTTTTGCATTATTGCTTGAAGTATGTTAGATGAACGAACATAATTGCTTGGGGTTATGACTCGGTATGACCCAAAGTCTGACCTCAAACAAACAGTAAATCACAGTCACCTAAATTTCATGGTTCAGTGGTTTTGCATTATTGCCTATAGTCTATTAGATGTGCGAACATGATTGCTTGGGCTAATGACTCAGTATGGCCCGATCTTTGACCTTAAACTAATAGTAGGTCACAGTAACCTTTATTGTATGGTCCAGTGATATTGCCCTTTATTACACTATTTCATGGATTTAAATTATCCTTCGATTGATAGTCAAGGTTACCACTGTAAGTGACCTCATACTGATTGTAGGTCAGTGTGACCCCTATTTAATGGTCAAGTGATTTTGCCTAATATTTATATCACTATTTTGTGGATTTGCATCAACATGTGTTGCATGGTTTGGGTCGACACTATGAATGATATCATCTTAGCTGAAGGTCAGCATGACCTATTTCACGGTCCAGTTTCATGGATATGCATTATACTTGCGTTCATGGTTTGGGCTGACACTGTGAGTCACCGCATACTAATTGTAGGTCAGTGTGACCTATAGTTCATGGGGTAAAAATTTTGCATCATATTTCTTACACTTTAACATGGATTTGCATTATACTTGGGGCATGGGTGCGGGCTGACACTGTCAATGACCTCATACTAATTGTGGTTCATGGTTCAGTGATTTTAGCCAATATGTCTGAAACGATTTCGTTGTTGTAATGGTACATTCTAATACCGTGATTAACTTCGTATCACTTCTAGATGACTGTGACCTATATTCTACTGTTCATTGAAATTGTCATATCTCTTGCAATATTTTGAGGTTTGTATTATTTTTAGGAGAACTGTTTGTTTTGACACTGCAGTTGATCTCATTTCACTTGGCTGGTATTGTACTTTGTGCTTGTTAAAGTCAGGCTCACGCAAAGTCGCACTTGATTGTCTTCTGACAATTCTTGTTTTATAGATATGGTACACAGATTTTATAGATATGGTACACAGATTTTATAGATATGGTACACAGATTTTATAGATATGGTACACAGATTTACTGTAGGTTAGTGATTTTGTAACCACAATGTAGAAAATATCTTGGTATAAAGGAAAATCAAAGAGAATAAGTACAGTCAGTTTAATTTCATAAGACCCACAGGGCTCGGTTGTTTAATAGTTAAATTAACCAAATAAATTGTGGTTCAAGCAAAAAACCATGGCTGTGTAATGCCGAAGAAGACAATTATGGCCATCGATACAAAATGTGCAATAGTGAAAGATGTAAACTTATATGAAAAATAGTGACTTACTAAACTTATAAATTTGTATGATACCTTCGTTACCAACAGAACACTGAACATCAAATTACAGTATATTAGCAAGTTGAACTAAGTTATCATGAACGCAGAGAAAAGTAAATAATACACAGTTAAGATAACAGTGGTCCTTAATGAAACTAAACCATTTATTTAAGACGGAGATACTTTCGTGACCATGATGAAACAGTCATTTTAATTTCTTCAACGGCTGGAATTACTTGTAAATACCTGTCTTTATTTCAAATGTACTAAATATTATCAACTGTCATAAACAACGTGTTCGAATTTACTTATAACGTTCTTTTCAGCCTGCTTTTTTTGTCTACATAAATTCTATATGAACATAAGACAGACTCAAGCAGTTTTCTTTTATATTCAGAAACGAAAGAAGTATACAGATGAGCAGTCATCGGTAAATAGGTGGATAACATTAACAACTTCAGTTAAGGAGCGATCAACATCTTCATTTAAACAGTGATACTTAAAAATATGATACCTTCGTTACCGTGATGAATGTAATATAAATCAACGACCTGCTTTGCATAATAGTGGCAAAACCTATTTTTAATTTGGCACTGCTTTGGACTGAATAATTCACAGTTTGAAACGTCTTGCGATCACTTGGTGAGTTTTTTTTTTTAATATTAAATTTGTGCTGAATAATGCCTGCTTATAAAGAAACTTATAAATAGTAGAAACAGGTATAATCAATTGCATAATTATAGTATGCACAGTTTGTCAGTTTTTCGAATCAATTGTTTTTCAATGTTCTCAGCTTGTGCAGATGGTTTAATGAATAATAATCTAACTTGCTAAATTCAAAATAAGCTTATTGACTTTGAAACACGGCACCGTTGATGGTTTGATATTTGATTCACATCTGTTTCTCTAAATATGCCTTAATATGTTCTTCTATTGAAATGTCAACTGCAACCTACGGATATAAAATTGATTTTTTTCTTAAAGACAGGACTTCCCTGCCGGGGGGTCTGGTTCCCATCTCATAGCAAATTTACCTGTACAGGTAAAGGTGTGAAAATTTATTCAACCAATCAGTGGACCAGAATTACCAGTTATGACCATTTTATTGGCTGACTGGAGGTGTTGACACTATGAGATCAAGAGACAGAATGACAATGTTGAAGTTAATCCTCCTTTTATAGTACCACCCCTGTCTTTAACTATACTCTTAAACTAATGTCAAATGCAAGCTGCGGGTAAACAGTAAATAAAAAATGGAAAGGAATTCTCAGAATGTCCAATTCAGTTTCAGTTTTGTAAACCGAAGTACGTCTTCATTTTATTTGTTCTAGCAGTCTCAGGTCCGATTCCCGCTGAATATCTTTTCAAACGTAAACGGGTTTCAATTCCACACAACTTTTCATTATCAACTCCAATCGTCCTTATATGACTGACATAGTGTTGAAAAGGACGTGTTATCGCAAGTCGTCTATCCATCTTAGTTGTTTCCAACTATGGTTTGAGGGCTGGATTTGGATTTTGATTGTTTCAGTTCCTGGTCTTTGCATACTTTTTACTATAATTGCATTGTATCTGAGTAAATGAAAACGTACAGAAATCATATGGGTTTTTTTGCGAACTCACATACTGTCATGCATTCTGACACTGACATGATTTCTGCCTAGTCTAAGCCTGTAAAATAGATAGATAAAGTGCAAATTTCATAATAAAGTAGATATAGGTTCATAAACTAACTCCAAACTAGATTAATTATTTCACAAATGCAAAACTTTAAATCTCGAATAGTGTGAGGTGGCAATGATCAGGAAATGATACATCAAGTTTCATATCCACGAATGGTCACATAAAGTTATAAATTCCCTGGAATGTGTGTGTGTGTGTGTGTGTGTGTGGGTATGTGTGTGTGTGTGTGTGTGTGTGTGTGTGTGTGAGTGAGGCGAGGGAGGGGGAACGCTGGGGGTAAACCGCTTTCTAAGGAGTTAAGAAGTTCAAGTCCTTCCCTTACAACTCCATTATTGTTTATGTGACATTTAGTTTTGTCCGCGGTTCGACACAGATATGTCAACAAAACATTAAAGCATAAAGCACATAAACACTTATTTTACCGATTTTCATTTTTTAATATAAATGCCTTAACATAACAAAAAGATATTTGGAAAACACTCATAAGAGAAACGGCCAAGCACCGCCTTGGAACGATCGGTATAAATGAGCCGTGACATGACAAAACCAACAAAGTGGCATGTACGCCCAGCGAAGGCTCAGATCAGCCTGGGCATCCGCCCAGTCTGATCAGAGTCTTCGCTGTCCGCATGGAGGTAGGTTAGCCCCTTAGCTACCCTTTAAGCGCAAACGAAGACTCAGATCAGTCTGGGCGGATGCCCAGGCTGATCTGAGTGTTAGCTGGGCGCACATGCCACTTTGTTGGTTTTGTCGTGTTGCGGCTCAAATTACTGAGTTGAGGGGCTGTAACCTCTTTTGCGTAAGTCGAGCCCTAGCCCTAGCTTCCATGGTGATTTATGTAACGTTTGCTTCGATCCGCATGGAGGTATTCTAGCTTAATAGTGAATCATTACAGAAAACATATGTACAGGAAACCAGAGAACAGGACCCCTTTGCTCAGCGCCTTTCATTATAACCCCTCCGCTGGAGACAACCAGCTTAACCACGGTGAGTCCGACCAAAGGCAAGAAAACCTAGGAGCCGACTAAGAATATATTGGAGCTGCGACACGACAAAACCCACAAAGTGGCATGTGCGCCCAGTGAAGACTCAGATCAGCCTGAAAATCAACCCAGTGTGATCAGAGTCTCCGCTATGTGCTTAAAGGGTCGCTTAGAGCCTAAGCTAGCTCCATGCGGGTAGCAAAGACTTTTCAGACTGGGCGGATGTTCAGACTGATCTGGGACTTTGATTGTCGTATCGCGGCTCATATAGCTTTAAGTCGGAGCCTTTATTTAGGCTGAGGTCCGAACAACTGGCGTGAAGTTAAGAGGAAAGCAAAATTATCAACATTGATTGGGTTAACAATCAAGAATGCAGTCTGTTGAATAACAGCTATGCTATCTAATTCTTCTATAACGACTGGCTGTTCTTCTTAACTAATCTGAAACGTCATTCCAGCTTAGGCCGTCGGCGGTCCATCATCCGTTGAAAAGCGGGCCCCTACCCCGCTCTGATGCTTTGTCGTCATCGGTAACCCGCAGGCGAACAGCCCGCACCATAAATAAAAATTGGGCGTGTCATCAAGCACACCGGTCATTAGCGGACCGTTAACACTGAAATTCGACTCATGAAAGTTTACGTAAACATAAAATTGCATATGCATAGTTCCAATTATAAGAATATTTTATTAAAAAAAAACCACACAAGAATTCTGCGGAAGACTAACTTGTTGGCGCGTTGTCACAGAGCAGAGGATTAAACAAAAATACTTACCGAAAGTGTACTCCGACGATGTCGGAAAAATAAACATTTGTCTGGCTTAGAAGCAGTTCGCAAGCGAGACAACAATAATAACTATCACCGTTTTTGTTTCCGCCGGGGCGGACCACTTACGGGTTGTGACGCCGATATACCACTGATATGCCGAAAGTGTTACAATGCCACTATGATGGGTGGGATGCTTATAACTAGTTCAGCGTAAAATTACTCAGGTTCAAAAATGCCTTCTAATATTACACTTAGATAAATAGTCCGGATGCCGTCGATAAAATTTTGGTAAAACGCTTGTCGAAGTTAATGATGCCGATAACTTTAGTTTGGCCGTGACACGCCCAGCGAAAGCTGGATCAGATTGGGCATCCGCCAGTCCCCCATGCCGATAGCTAAGACCCTCATCAGACTAAGCTGATGTGCAGGCTGATCTGAGTCTTCGCTGAGCACACATGCCACTTTGTTGGTTCTGTCGTGTCGCCGCTCAAGTATGATGTTGCCCTATGTTGGTCTGGTGGGTCTCAGTGTTATCAAAGTTGTGCTATGATGAACTGGTGGACTGGTGGATCTTAGTGTAACGAAGATGTGCTTTGTTTGACTTGTGGGTCTGAGGGTTATCGAATGTGTGCTTTTTTGGACTGGTGGATCTGTTATCAGTTGTACTATGTTGGACTGGTGGGTGTCAGTGTTATCGAAGTTTTGTTATGTTGGACTGGTGGGTGTCAGTGTTATCGAAGTTGTGCTATGTTGGACTGGTGGGTCTGTTATCAAAGTTGTGCTATGTTGGACTGGTGGGTCTGTTATCAAAGTTGTGCTATGTTAGACTGATGGTTTGTTATCAAAGTTGTGCTGTGTTGGACTGATGGGTCTGTTATCAAAGGTGTACTGTTTCGTTTTGTCGTGCTGTTTCTTCTCTGTCCATGCTTCTCGTCTTTGTCGTGGTGTAGTGTTCTCCTTCTATCTTATATATGTGTATGGATGGTAGATTGCGTTTGTAAATTAATAATAGTTTAAGTTTGTAATTATTTTTAGTAACTGCTATCATGTCTTACTAAACTCCGTTCATTAATTCTGAAACTGGGTTTTTCGCTGCTCATACTTTTATAATCTAACCAATCCATGTAAGACTGTGCATAGTCATCAAGCTCGACTTCCGCCGATTTCTCATACAGGTCTCATGTATCTTAGCCTGGCATCTAATGCTGCAGTTACATGCACGAAACAGCAAATTTCAAAAACCTGTCCGCAAACTAAGACCATTTGATGATAATTGACAGCCTAAAGTCATACATATTCAGATACGTTCCACGTGGATATCACGCTGGTCATTTGAGTAATAACTGTTGTCCTTCCAACAAAGTCACAGGAATAAGAAAAAACAAGCGTTTTGAAGTTCGGCTACATTTTAATACAGAAAAATACCAAGTTATTACATGAGCTACATTTTTTCAGTTTTGACAACTCTGGATTTCAGGATTGAAAATCAGACCCAGTTTCTTTACCATGTTTTGAACACTTGTGTTTGTTTTTGTCATATTTTCTCAGGAAAATATCAAAAGTAGATACAGATAAACAACGGGACATTTGTGTCATCCGACTCAGAAGCGAACTTCAAGCCCATAAATGTCCCTGCATTTCTCTTTTTCTTCCTTTCTATCATTTTTCTCATGGTGATGTTTCACGCAAAAATGTGGCATAATGTATCTGCTAACAGGAAAATGTCAAACCGGTCAGCTAGAGACTTTGTTATGTCCCTCTGTGTCCACACAACCACATATCAGATGTGCGAAAAGCGTATATACGGAAGGAAATACCACATGCATGCATGCGTGCGGGTTCACCTTTGTACGGCAATGTCTATGATTGATCGATTGATTGTTTTGGGTTTAATGGCCCTTTGAGACAGTATTTCAGTCTAGATCGGGCCGCAATGTCTATGAATACATTTTCTTGGAAGTTAAAGATTTGCACGCTTGTGAAAAGGTACCCTTATATTGCACGAACAGGGAGGAGTCAGATCGTGCAGTCGTATCAGAGTCTACATTTTTGCATAAACATTCTTGGATGATATAAAAAAAATTGAGCAGCCTGTACAGTTGAGTATTAACAGTATGCGCATGATCTAATATCTTCTTCACATGACGCAAGTCAAATATATTATGAGAATCGCTAAACAGTAACCTCTTGCATGTGTCTTAGCTATTCACTTCAAATCGGTACCGTGAGGTTGACTTCGACTTACGGTTGACTCTGATCAGACTACATCCTGTTTGCGCAAGCCGTAAGGTTCGATGATGTAGTACTTACATAAGGGTATTCCATGCGTATATATATATGTTCGTGTCGCGGGATAGAGGTCGGAGTGGTAGACTAATCGAGGAAATAGTTTGTTGAAAAGAAGTGGGGACGAGGGAGGGGATGGTTATAGGATGTGTGTCAAGAGACTAGGGTGGCGGTTTGGGTGGTAGATTGAATAAGGAGGTTTATGTTTGGGAAGCGGTCATGTCGAGGGGTGGGAGTCTGGATGGTAGACTAATTGAGGGGAAGGAGGTGTAAGTAGTGAAGGGGAGATTATTATCGTTTTTAGAGTGGGGTGGGGTGGGTGAGGGTAAGAAGGAGGAATATACTGATTAAAAGGAGCTGTAATAAGTATAAGTCCAAGTGCACGGTTTGGTCCTTTTTTCCTTGTATTTAACTTTAACATTGGTAAATTATAAATAATGTTTTGGAAATTTAGAATTTTATTACATACTGCGGAAAGCTGTAATATTTGCGTCACTTCCTTGTATTTAACTTTAACATTGGTAAATTATAAATAATGTTTTGGAAATTTAGAACTTTATTACATACTGCGGAAAGCTGTAATATTTGCGTTAAAATAACGCCAGTGAACATCATTACGTTGCACTGACGCTGATATGACGTTTAGACGTTGTTTGCCGGTGGCGATACTATGATGAAACACTGAAAACCTTGTCCAGTATCTGGATGACAAGCTTGTTGTCACGCTGACTGATTTCGCACGCACAGAACATGTGTTAGAATACTAACCCCACCCGTACACAAAACTATTTATAGTGACCGCTTTATATGGTATTAAAAGGCGTTACTAACCTGTCCGATGGACTTAGTCTCGGATTGAAAGTCTGTAATTTGCAGTTTTGTGCAGGTTAGCCCAGCATCGCACGAAGGACAGAGTCATAGGACACATAGATGAGAAATCGGCGGAAGTCTAGCATTATCACTATGCAAAGTCTTACCTGGATTGATTAGATTATAAAAGTATGAGCAGCGAAAAACCCAGTTTCAGAATTAATGAACGGAGTTTACTACATTTCTGTATAGATCTGATTGTACTAAAGCGTATGTTCGTTCGTTCAGTAACTTTAATAATAGTGCAACCAGACTTTACCGTGTCTGTCGTGCATCAGCTTATTTCGAATATAGGAAGAGGATGGGCATCACTTCACGTCGTTTCTAATGAAAATATTTTGATGAATGCACAAATAACACATTTACGTCAGTGCTGTTGATTCAGCAGATTCTTTAATTAAGCCTCCAGATGTGACCAGAACATTTTTATACATAATATAATTTTCCTAAATGCATTGGTAAGCATCAAACACACACGATCTTAAATCGTAGAATGCTGAAAATCTGAGCTGACTGAAAACGTCTTAGAAAAAGCAAGATTTGTAGATCATACCCATTTGTATAAGCTGTCATAAAGCGAACACAGCACCAATAACATTAGGCTGGGTTTAAACATATTGATGATATACTAATTTACAAAGTTATATTAACTTCAGCCTCTTGTACACACAAGGCAAATAATATACGGTGATATGTAAACAGAAACATATTAAGGGATCTGCAACAGCTATAAAGCGGACACCTGAGCCTTTATGCAAAGTCGTTTCTCGGAATCCTCAGGAAAAAAGTCTCACCTCTTCTGACTGTAGGTTCGATAAACTCATAAAGTTTCTCCTTATCATGCATCATTCAATTCGAGACTCTCGACCATTTTGAACAGTCCATTTGCTCATAAATTTAAAAGAGCTTCATGCAGTCATCCTGCAGGCATTATTCTGAGGTCAAGATTCTTTCTGCAGTTCTAGAGATATGTATTTTTGTAAGTCACGTGCATGTAAAAGGTGGCTGAATTGTAGGAGCAAAACAACTTTTGAAATTCGATAAATTCAAGGGAATGCGTATCAGTTTTTTTTCACGTGTACATATCTTGCAGAATAAAAGGCAAAAGACCAAATTTTCCCTGGGAAAATTTGATTTTGAAAGGTGTCATGGCTAGTTGAGTGGTGATCACAAGTGACAATTCTGACAGAAATTTCTGGTAGGTTTCAAACAAGTGGTCCCAATAAAATTTGATCAATATGATCATTTCTAAATGGTGATAACAATGTCCTGAAAGTTTGAAGAAAATCGGTTGAAAACTGAAGGAGGAGTTGCTTGCATAAGTTTCGACCAGATTTAAGAAGGGCCGTAACTCTAACAGAACAGGTCCAAAAATGACTCCAAAAAATGACCTACAACAAATGCTGATAACAATATCCTGAAAGTTCGATAAAAATAGGTTTTAATTTTGCTGCTTAATTTATTGTGTTGTCAGTTTAATCGTTCTATCATATAAATAGAAAATAGGTAAAAATAATTGTTAAATGTTTTTTTATATAATTTGCTTAGTCCGTTGTAACCCGTCTGTTGGTCTAAATTATTTAGTTCAATAAAGATAGCTGAGTTGCCATCTATTTGGGAAAGAGCTGCTGACTCGGCTTATCACTTGTAATTTATTGTTTGTTGGGATGTCTTTGTCAATCTTTCCCTTTGATGTTGGGGATAGGGTTTGGGATCTGATTCAGTCAGTTCCTGAAGTGTAGTTACTCTTTAAATTTAAAAAAAAAGGAAGAGTTGCGGCCACAAGACTTCTCCAGATTTACAAAGGGCCGTAACTCTAGCTGAAAGTGTCCGATCATAACCCCAATAAAACATGATCAACGTCAAACTGAGATAACAATATCCTAAAAGTTGTATGAAAATTAAATGAAAACTGAAGGTGGTGTTGCGGTCACAAGATTTGGCCAAATTTACAGAAAAAGGGCCGTAACTGGCAGAAAGGGTCTAATCATGACCATATAACTTGGTCCCTGCCATGTAATGATACAATATTCTGAAAGTTTTGTGAAAATTTGATGAAAATTCGGATAGAACCTATTGCTAACCCTTCGACTACGTCGGGGGACGAAAACGATGCCACCTAAAGCCATTTATTCAACGACAGAAAAGTAATTCATCTTGTCTATTTGGGCATATATTTACACATTTTTGACATCTGTTGGTTTGACACGCATGCACGTAATTGATTTTTGTAAACTACACATTCTGGAGAGGCATTAATTTTGACCTCATAACCAGCCCTGCCAGAAACAGAACATTAACATGCTGAGAGTTAATGCCATTAAACCTGTTTAATATAAGAGATTCTATCTGTCAAATTTCAGTTCCTATGTACTACTAATCCCTCCCGTTAAGAGCAAAGAACACATTCAAAAGAATGAACGAGCCATTCTTCGAAGATAAATCCTACCAGCACCAGAAGCATGCAGCTTTCAGTTTGACTGCAGTTGTAGTTATACTTTTCTTTTTGTCTGCTTGTGTTTAAAAGAGATTAAAACCTTTCCGAACTGTTTCTTTTTTTCAAATAATTCCGTCGCAATTCAGGTAACTTGAACAGCATATTTTTCGGTAGCTTCTTCGTAATAATGAATTCACTTGAGTAGCAATGGAGTATGGGTTACTCCAGTGCTACTCTGGAGAAATGTTGAGTTCTTTGTGGAAGTGCTGGATAAAGATAGAAAGTCGTATGCGCTTGTAAACTCCCAAGTATGCTTCTCAAATCCCTTTATGCCTTGAAAAGTTAATTGTCAACTTCAATGTCAACTTTTGAGAGAATTTTCCTTCTTCATGGATTGGTTTCTTAAAAGTGTTCTCATGGTGATAGACTTACAATGGAGGTGTTATCAGTCAGATAATCTAAATCTTTTATATAATGGTATAATTAAACATTATTTATGTAAGTTGTTTGAAATTCAACGGGAAATTATTCAGGAACCTCACTGATTGTTTCCAAAATAAACTCACAATCTCTCAAACCATCACTGAATATGAATTTAATCAAGAAGCAAAGAGAGTGATTTTGGAAGAGTTATTAGGTAGTGTTATTGTTAAGCAACTGTAACAGACTCTACCGTAAACACTCTTTATTTTGAAATAGAATAGATGGACAATCCTCTTGCCTTACTGACAGATGATACAATGATGACATATAGACACTGCAGACCCATATCAGACTGACCATGCAGAGGAACAGTTTGATATAGGCCTGCACTGCTTTAACTAAGACCGTTTATGGTAAATGCTGCAAATACTGAAAGAAATATATGCGCTATGATCGTCCTTGTAAGTGTGCTTTAAGCAAAGAAAGAGAAGTGAAATTACGACTTATTGGTTCATTTTCATTCTTCTACTAGCCACGGGTTTGCTTGTTTATGGAAAATGCCGACTTCCAAGGTAAAACTAATTATAGATATTGCCTCAAAGCTAAGAAAGCTTTATTTTCTTATAAAAACAAATGATTGATGTCGTATGGAAAGATGCCTTACAGTATAAGTGGAAAGGAAAGAACTTAGATCAGCCTGTACATCCGTGCAGCCTTCTCTGTCCATATGTATACAATCTATGAGCCCTGAAGAAGAAAATGACTGTTAAGTCTTAGCGATTTAATTGAGCCGCGACACGACAAAACCGCACAGAGAAGACTGATCATACTGTGCTTAAAGGGTAGCTAAGAGTCGAAGCTAGCTCTATGCGGACAGTGATGACTCTGATCAGATTCCCGGGCTGATATGAGTCTTTGCTTGGCGCACATGCCACTTTGTTGGTTTTGTGGTGTTGCGACTCAATTAGGATACGCAGATGGCTTAAGGTCCTTCTTCACGACAGTTGAAAAAAGGCAGTTCTTCTAAGATTTCAAACACAAAGAACTCTTAATTTGGTCTAGTAGCTAGTGAGCATGCAGTGATCTTTTATAAACTATGACTTCTGTATATGCTAGACAAAGCGACTGATCTGAGAATCCGTATAGCATGGACTACTTGGCGAACGCTTCTATACAGGAAATTGGGAATATTCGCGTAAGTTTAATTTTCGTGCAAGAGTTCGGCACTAAAACTACTGCTAAAATGAATATTTACTTTATGCATAGAAATAATATAGAAATCACAAATCAGAATCACAAATGATTTTAAAGAGAATGGGTGCACCTCCTGCAAAACTACTTCTTTTACCATGTCTAGTTTTCAAGGTATGCCTCCATGGCTAGTTTTGAGGTCTTCTTTGTGTCACGGTTGGCCCTTTTGTCGTCCATTTCTTATAACGATGTTCCTCAGGAGAGGGAACGAACTCATAACCCGCATGCCCCGAGCCTATCCGTGATCTCCCAGAGTCGAGGAAGCGAGTTGATCTTAGGCTCTGGGCCATTCCTATTCAGTACTAAAACTTTGGTTTTACATAGGATGACGTATTTTCACAAAATTTGTAAAACGCCAAAACGTCAAAAGAAGATATGTAGAAAACAAGGGTTATATCCCCACTTCATTTTTCATTTGATTATGCCATATTGTTGATACTGTATATGGAAATCATGTCTGCTTTATAACTGGGAATCGTGGACATTGACAGCCCAGTTGGAGAAAAGAACGTAGGTCTTTTAGATGAAATGCTATCGGAGGCTGAATATCCGTTCAGAAATGCGCAGTTCTTATGACGTTATTTTCGAAAGACTGTAGCGACTTCATTTATTGCAAAGGCTCTTGCTGACAAGAATTCGAATGCTGAGTCACTTGTTTTTTTACGAAATTATTATAATTTTAATAGAAAGGCATGCTTTGCGTCTGCATAAAATGCGGATAATGCAACTTCACTGGAAGGTATGGAACCCAGATTAGATATACAATCCGCAATATTTACAGGACAAAGTTGTTTGTGAACGCCCCCTATACGCAAAAAATGTCGGCAAAAGATAAGCATATAAACAGTTATGAAAAGAAACGCTAGGAGAGTAATTTAGTCTTTTAGGCTCTAAATAAAGTATTGCAACCCATCAAACCATGATAAAAGTAAAAGAAACACTATCTGTCCATTTAATTATGAACAGCCCTTAAGTCGCAGTGCACATAATGCCCGTTTCCTTAAAAGACATTTCGCCCATTATGAGAACAGTGTGATAATAAATGACACAGGACATTAATTTCTAAAGACATTGGACTGAGTCAGGAGAAAATAGGTCCTGCAACACGTTGCAAAAACTGATGAACTTGATAAGAGAGTCTTCAGTTTTGTCAGAGAGAGAGAGAGAGAGAGAGAGAGAGAGAGAGAGAGAGTCCTCTTGAGCCATTAATTGTTCTTGCTAACACAGAAGACTGATTAGACTGTAGGCATGCACATGATGATCTGAGCTTCCATGTTTCATTCAGGCAGCTAATTTCGTCTTATTGCTCATTTAGCCACTCAAGATCTATATGTGGATCATCCATTATACAATCATCTATATGTGGAAATTAATGTTTTCTTGTTGCCTCTTAATCTAATGTGGCTTCATGGTAAATGATCATTTCTTGTAATAAAAGAGAAAGGTTTATTGATTTTGTCATCATCTGTCACACTGACCCAGGTGAATGTTTCCTCAACTGATAGGCCGAATTGGCAAATCATTGTCTCCGTGTTAAAATGCTGCCTGAAATATTCTCTCAACAACTTTAAATTTAAGAACTGCCTGTCTTGCAAAAATGGAACTCTCTCTGATGAACTATTTTACTAAAACTGGCCTAACTTGTTTGTATTATCGTTACTATTATCATTATTATTAATACTTGCATGAATTACAATGGATTTCAATATAACCTATACGATATTTAGTACTAAATATTTTCTAAGAATCAATTTTGCAATGTCATATCAGCACTTCCCCGCTTAATACATTTTCAAATTTCTAGAACACCAGTGTTAGAAATTAATTCAAACATACTGTCTGAAAGTTTCATTATCTTCCATTTCTCCGCATTTTCAAAGCATGCATCCGACTATGGATGCCCTTACAATTTGCCGAAGTAGAAACTCGAGTAGGTGGTCCATATGGGAACACGTTTATGTTTACCTTGGTTTTAAGCACCGGTTTTTCAGATGAGAGTTTCTTTTTCTGTAAGCATGTTTACCTAAGGATAAGAATATAGTTTTTGAGAAGTTCCAGAAAGTTGTGATGTTTTTTACAAAAAAAAATAAATAAAAATAAAAAAATAGAAAAATGAGAAAAAATTAAAAAATCGTTTTTGAGCTTACATTGTTTTTCATCCATCTGAAGTTGAAAGCTGAAAACCGATTTCCACCTCCACCTGTCAGACGGCCCGTTGTATCTGTTGAGTCCTCGTCTTTGCTTCTTCATGGTGTTAAAATTTGATTTATGTGTTTACCGTGATGATTCATTGACGAGTTAGAGGGTTATCATGCGAACCGAACAACCAACTAAATGTTTTGTACCACTTCAGAAACTGAGGGTGAGGTTGGGCCTGTAAAATCGATTTAAGCCCCCCAGTAATTCATTACTGACCGTTCCAAGGCGGTAGTTCTGTTGTGGTTCTCTGTTGCCTGTTTTTGGTGTCAGAGTTTCTGTGATGTTTTACCTTATGTATGTTCTTATTATTTTTGGTTCGGTTTGGGTTGCTGAGTGGCCACCTTTTAGGAACAAGCTGCTCACTCGGTTGGCCATATGTTCTCTGTATCTTGATTATTTGTAATCTTAGTTGTTTCCAACTATGGTTTGAGGGCTGGATTTGGATTTTGATTTTTTCAGTTCCTGGTCTTTGCATACTTTTTACTTTTAAAATATATGCAGTCTATGATGAAATAAATGTTTGCAAATATATTTCTGTATGGGGTCTATACAGGAGAGAGCCTTAGCAAATTTGGAGTAGTACAGAATACACATATGTCTAGATCATTTGTTTTGGTGTTTCAAACTGCACGAAAAGATGAAAATATATCTTAGGATTCTTGGGTATGCCTGAAAGTTTGAGCTAGTTAACCCATTCCATTCGGGATCTGGACAAACAGTTTGGATCCAGAACAGGCCCCACAAAGGTGAGGCCTGATCTGAGATCCAAACTGTTTGTTGCTTAGACATTATTTCTGCAAGAGTTAGTTAGACCAATATTATCAGAATTTTCTTGATTTTTGATGCAGACGACATTTTCAGCAGACGACAAAAAATACCCAAAATGCAATGTGTTAACAGCTTGTGACAAAATGAAACTAAGAAATAAGATTAAAAAGCAACATTTATAGCCTATATTGAGGAATCCCCTCCCTGAGCACTGATATTAGTCTGGTCACGGGACTGATAGTCTGAAACAAAATCAACTACAAATGAATTTCATTCCAGACAGGCTTTCAGCGCAATATGAAATAATCCTTAATGTTTATCTTTAGACTATGGAAGCATGACAATAAAACACATGTAAGAGACATTGGTTGCTTCCCGTACACGCTCCCCTACAGACCTAGCGTTACTGATGGAGTTCCCCAATTTAACTAAGAACTTTGATGCCGTCTCTTCGCGCGGTAGTCATTTTGTGACATCGTACCCTTGACAGTGTCTAATAAAACAGCCATGTGATAAAGAAAAATACAACGATTTTAGCACTGTTTTTTTTATTATTTATTTTTGTATGTGTGTGTTTTCCCAATAAATTCTTAAAATATTAGGTATCACTGTTGGATACTTCGCTTGTGCGTAGCCACTAAATTGTGTGGTCAGCTGGCAAGTCTTGTTTCTGCTTTGTCATATCTCGTATGAATATCAACCAAACATACAGATACAGCCGCTATTTAAAATAAAATGATTTTGTTTAGACGCTTACACCACTGGCAGGACTTTTAACTCTATAGTCTATAAAAATCTATTTCAGAATCAAATTAATTGTACTCGCATTCTGATAATAATGCAAACATTGTGTTTAGTCTCGCAGACAGGAGAAATAGAGAGACCAAATAAGGAGATACATCAATTACATGAACGGGCATTGCCTTCTGCCAAGCAACACAACACTCATCCTTGTCAATATAACACTGGTGTAGCAAACCCTGTCGTCTAATTAATCACAGACTTCTCAGAGGTGTGCCCATTCTGGTGAAATACATTTACAGGTTTTATTCCGCGCTTCTTTGTTGCCACAGTTGCGTGTACATGTGAATTAGAAGAATCACGTTCGCACCATAATGATTCTATCGGAGTCACGTTTTCTTAATGGACATGTTTACTCTTTTCTCTGGCCTTCAGACGTACAGATAGATTATCTTCATGCTATTACAAGAGAGATTCTATATGAACTGTTTCTTGAGAAAAGAATCCTCGCGACAAATGCGAACAGCGTAACACTCGGACAAGAATATGTGATTTTTCAATGCCAAACCAAATCTGAAGTGTTTAAACCTAGCTTTCAGGAAGTTTTTTGTATTTTGTTTTCAATGATTTGAGCTTCAAACCTTAAATCTACAATCCTATTTTTCTTGTAATTTTTAACAATACTTTGAAGTCTCGAGTCATTTATCAGTTGAAAGGGTTAAACTACAAATAGAACATATTTACCGTACCTGATGGTATACTCGTATATGATCTGCTTTTGCCTTCAGCTGAATCTTCTGTCCTTTTTTAGGCGGATCTCGTTTGTTGTATGTCTAATATGGTGGTCAGTCGTATGACGTATAGCTGTCCACTGTGCTTCCTGTTTTGTTCTGTGGATTATAGTTGAATATAGGTATAATAGGATTTTCATGTGTTTTTATGTAATTCATTTGGCTTTTGATGGTGTTGTATGTATGAACTGTTTTTCTGTGCTGTCTGTTATTGAAGATGTTGGTTTCCCTTTTGTCGTCTGCGTTTCTCCTTTCTTTGAGTGTCTAGGGATTGTGTGTTGTGACTGTGGCTCTTGCTGGGCAACTTATTCTTTTACAACAATTACCGACAGATAACAACAGTTACCGGCAGATTTTGGTTGTCGGACAATGAAAGTATTAAAAATAACTGGTCCCACCCCGATTGAAATCTTTTGTTCAAATAAGTGTTATTGTTCAATTATCATTTGTATCTTTTATGATCAAAGCTTATTACTCGTTAATGTTTAAATAAGACTGGTAGATATAGTGTTGCCTTACACATATTTGAAACACATACCTTCAGGGTAACAGCAGTGACGATAATATAAGCTTCTTCAGTTCTTCTCCTTAAGACGTTGTGAGGCAGCACTATAAGCAACACTGCACTACATTCTGAGTATGGCCATTTCCACATCAAACACATCAACTCTAATGTAAAAACTCGGCGGCAACAGTGGCAGCATTTTCTCTCCTAAACACAAAGCACCTTAATTTCGTGCACCAAACAGCAAACTAAATGATTGAAATAACTAGTGTGATTCTAAAAGGCAGAAGGTTCCCGGAGCCTAGATTCGTAGTGGCAGTGAATGTCTTTCGCTGCCTTATACTTCCTTGATTAAAAACAAAAACAACAACAACAACAAAAAAATACGCATTTGCTGTTGGGTACACAGACTTTTCAGTAGCCGGCTGTCCGAACCCAGATTCAAATCCGCGATATTCTATGCCATAACCATACGCCTCTAACCACTCGACCACGGCGCCTCTGTCGTGTGTAGTTTTATTAAGCCCCGGTCCCAGAGAGCTTGCGACCGCGCCGCGACCTATCCGCGACTAAAAAAAACTGACAGTCGCAGAAAGGTAGCGGAAGTCGCGGAGAGGTTTTATAATGGTCGCAGCAAGGTCGCCGAGCGGTCGCCGATCAAAATTAGTCGCAGCCAGTCTTTTGAACATGCACAAAAGACTAGCCGCGACTGATTTTGATCGCCGACTGGTTGCAATGGTTTTCTGGAAGTCGCCGATCAGTCGCTGAACAGTCGCCGACCAGTCGCCGATCGGTTTCATCAACACTTTGGCCCTGAAATGTTGCAACCTTGCTGCGACCTATCGGCGATCTCTCGGCGACTGTTCGGCGACCGATCGGCGACTTATCGGCGACTGACTACTGGTGAGACGGCAACTGATCGGCGACCGATCGGCGACTGGTCGCCGACAGGTTGCAGCGTGCGCCGGTAGATCGCCGAACGATCGGCGACAGGTCTGCGACTGGTCGCCGGCAGGTTGCAGCGTGCGCCAATAGATCAAGGTTTGCAGTGCTAGCTTTAAAACGAAAGGTTGTCTTTGCATCCTGGCATTATATTATTCTCTCCCCCCCCCCCACACACACAGAAAAAAAACAACAACAGACAGCAAAAATGACTCCCGACGTTCGAACGCCTGCTTCAGATGAGGAATTTCAACAGTCAAAGGAGGAATCTCAATAAACTGCGGCCTTTTTGAAACCAAGGTCTTATCCAGTACTGTGTTCTCCTCCTTCGTCTTAATCGCCTTTGCACCATCATAGACAATACAGGTGCATGTCGGTTGTTTTGTTGCAAGCAAGGAACTGAATCTGTAGTTCTGTTATTTTGACAACTTTCACTCAAATGATTTCATTCTTGTCCCCACATTTCCATTGATTTTATTTTTTATCGCAGAACGGTCGCCAATCAGTCTCCGACCAGTCGCCGTTCATTTGAAACCAGTCGCCGACTGGTCGCCGATCGTTCTGAACTAGTTGCAATCCTGTCGCCGATCCTACGGCGACCAGTTGCAGTGAGGTCGCCGATCGATCGCCGACTAGACGCGAAAGCTGTCGCCGACTGTACGGCGACTGATCGGCGACCACATTTGAAGAGGAAAAGAAGTTGCAATGGTCGCAGAGGTCGCAGGTCAGTCGCAGACAAAATCAGTCGCAAAAGCGGTCGCATCGCAGTTGCAAGCTCTGTGGGATCGAGGCTTAACTTATTATTGATACCCCATCTAGAATAAATACATAAATTCCCATAAATCTCGGGATCTGTCGTGCATACTCTTTCACACATGCCGTCTCTTAATGGTGAAAAGGTAAAGGTACGTAAAGATACAGGTTTCCCGTTGCCTTGTTGTCGTAGAGACTGTGTGGTATACAGGTCACTGTATTTTGGGCACATCAACAACCATTCGGTCTTTGACTTTCCTTGATTAGAAATGGTACCTATTTACGGCTTGGTTTACAGAGATATTTTTCATTTGCCGCGTGACCCAGTGGGAATTTGAACCCGCGAACTTTTGCATCATAGCCGAATGTATTTTCCGACTCGGAAATGCGCCTCTCTGGTAACTCGGTAATTGCATCAAAGGGAACAATTATTGCATTTAGTGCAGCCTTGCTTTTGATTCTTTAACTGTCGCAACATTAGAGCAAAAAATAGCCGTGAAACTCGACATTAGGGTGTTACTGCTGGTAGAGCAAGGGTATGATGTGCTAGCATTAGGTGCGGGATGAGAATGGTTTAATTTTCTATTTACTCTCGTCTATCCTACTGTTCTCTTCTTCTGTCTCTTCGCTCTTGGAGATAGCTTGATATTGATTGAAGTATTATGTTTTGGAGCTGTTAAATTAAAGATATAAATCAAATGTAGTCGTATTTAAAAAAAAATTGAAAATAAATTTGTTTGTGAGATTTTTTTACACAATATACAGTCGGTGTCCATAAGTATTTCATCAAATTCCGAATTCCCATTGAAAGGCATGTATTCCCAAGTTTACTTTTCAATTTATTGTGGGTTAAAAACTTAAGTTATTGTTATGAAACTTACATGAAAATGAAGCAAACCAAATTCTATACTGAAATCTGATTTTATTAGACTCGATACAATATAAAAATGTAGCTGTTTAAAGATGATCAAAATTTGGGGGAAAACATTGACGTCATCAAAAGTTCACCGACTTGGTTTCAGAGAGCTACAACTTTGATGTCAGGCGAGGAACAATTATAGAACATTGGTATAAGTAGCACCAGTAATCTTGCTTTCTATCAGTACATTTTTCTTTTAAATTGCATGAACAGAAGCAGGGTAGTTTATTTTCTTACAAACTAAACATACATGTAAGTCAATGGTATTTCGGAATTGAGGAAATACGTTTGGCCACTGAATGTATTTTCTCTAAATCCTCCACAAACCCTGAAATGCATCGGCTTAACATGAATTGAAATTTTGTTTAGTCTTCTTTTTAGATGTATAACATCTTTCGCCATACATTATGGCATGTTGTATCATTTGCGTCTATGGTTGTTTTTATTATATCGTTTACTTTGACACAGCACAGATGTTTCAGCTATACCTCTTCATATTCTTGTTATGAAACTTGCTGAAGTTTTAATATAAAATGATATAAGTGGAGGGCAGAGTTAATGTTTGTAAATCAGGGGCCACAACTCTTACGTAAAATAAGATGACTGAGCTAAGAGCACCAGCATGATCGTCTATTTTTAACTAACAAATTATTTGCTATCTAACTGAAATGAAACGAGAATTTAAATGAACAATTTTAATCTTACTTCAAACACATCTGTTTTTGACAATGCATGACATGTAATTTTGAATATAAATGTGACTGTTAAAATCACATTTCAGTGGACGTATTTACTTATTTCTATAGCCTTCAGACTTTCATATTATTTTCACTCAGAGTTCTATTCGATCATACAGCGCAACTCGTCAGGATAGATTTTAAGGACAGTCTTTAGTACTTTCATCAAGCGCCTGTGTTTTATATATCAACGTGTTCCTGTACATATTCGGAGCCTCAATTATTCCTGTAAAAGACTTTCTAATTTTTAAATTCGACAAAATATTTCTATCCTCGTAGAGGATGTTTCTCTTTAACTATTTGCAAACACAATACATGTAGAATGATACAACTTCTTTATCTGTGTGTGCAATAAACATTGATAAATATACTTATCATCATTGTCTATCGTTTTTCTTTACTCTAAAGAAATAGATCTGTATACGAATTTTCGTTTCGACATAATTTTCTCGACAATGCGAACAGGGCAAAGACTGATCACTCTGCTCGAAAGTATAGGCTGATCTGAGTGGTGGCGATTTGTATACACCTATTTTCTCTGAGAGCGGTTAGAATCATGTTTCATGCCATAATAATTCTATCAAAACCATTTTTTCTTAATGGACGTGTTTACTCAGTTATTTGGCCTTCAGCAGAGCAGTTATTTTCAGAAAGGATGTCATTCAGTGCTAGTCTTCGGAAAACTTTAGAAGGATGGACTTCATTCTATCCACCTTACGTCCGCAAAAACATTTTAATATAACATTCCAAATTTCTAGGAAAACATTCCAAATTTCTAGGAAAAAAGAGAACGGGTATGTCTCAATAAGAAACACTTGCACTGGGAAAAAATCCCGAAGACAAGACCTTGTTCTCTTTAAAACCTGCCCAAAGTACACAAAACGCCTGAGTTTTACCATGAATTGATTTTTTTTTTGTCTGAAATGTACTTTAACAATCCAGTCAGGCAATTAAATATTCTATCGCACCTTGCCTATATTGGTCCTTCAGATTCTTCGAGCGTCGTCTCCTGTTGTTTTTTTTTGGGAGGCGCCGTTGTTGAGCAGTTATAGCTCTTGTCTATTTGTATACCAGGTCGCGTGTTCGAATTCCAAAGGACTAAATTTTTTCTTCGTCAACTCAGCAGTATTTGGGTACATGTTTAAGTGCAAGCAGCGTAGCAAGAGGGACTGTTGTGTCTTTCATAATCAGTGCCCGGGATACAGTGGTGTCTAACAATCACTGACCCTTTGGCTACCAGGCTACGGAAAACGTTTACCTTTACCTACCTTTTATTCTCAATACAGTTTCTCGCCACTGCCCATACCTGCCGAGTGCGGCTAAAACTTATGGAAGGCAAACCCAACTGGTGTCCAGTGACAGGACATAAACATTTTCTGCTCTTGCATAACACTGAAGGGACCCACACCACTAAGGAGGCCCTACCAGGGGGGTCAGTGCTCCCCAGCTCCCTGAAACTAATACCCAAAACTCCCCAGCTCCCTTAAAATATTTCTCTGTGCTCCCTAAAATTATTTTGCCCCTGCTCCCCAAATCCCTAAAAGTAATACAGCTTCTCCCCAGCTCCCTAAAATATTCAAGCATGCTCCCTTAAATGTTCGCATCAGTTGATAGAATTACATTGAGGTAACTACTCTCAGATCACAACATTTGCGTTTTATTTCCATAATGAAAGGGCTCTCTGAGGCAGGCAGAAATCACATACTCAGAGGCGACAGCAAGTATACACCTTTCAAATGCCCCTATTGGCTTTATTTGATATGAAATTTACAAAACGGTCTCTTCACAGCATAGGTTATCTACCTATTCACAGCACAGGCTATTTGCAACCGTTTTAGGACATATATTAAGCCAATAAATGTTAGCTCTACTGGGCCAAGCTCAGAGTATAAGGCTATGGTCCAGTGTCTGTCAGCCGTCCGTTCATTTCAAATGACTTATTGGCTCTTTATAATCGAAACGTAACATCAGTGATTATTCTAGTCGCTATGAATATCAACTCTTGCAAAAGGTATGTGGGGTGGGGGCGTTCACATTTCGTTTGCTATTGATATTAATAGAGCAGTTACCCAGATATGCCTCAAATATCTTGTCACAAAACTTCCTAATTTAGTAAGTATTATGATACAGCTTTAATATTTTATAATCACTCCCACCCATGACAGCGAAGGAAGACGAAGGAAGAAACTAAAAAACGACAAAAGAGAACATTTTGATAACAGACATCACTCCGAAAGAGAAGTACTGCACACCAATACCATACAACTCACATAAAAATACATTATACTTATTTCTATTTTAGACCGCAAAACAGGAAACAAAGTGAACTGCTATGCTATGCATAAAATATATGAAACACATGTATTTATACTTATTTATAGTTTAGTCAACAAAACAGGGAGCAAAGTGGACAGCTATGCTATGCATAAAATACATGAAACACATGTATTAATACTTATTTCTATTTTAGACCACAAAACAGGAAGCAGAGTGGACAGCTTTGCTATTATATGGTCACAGAACAAGAAATACAACAAAGCGGACCTGCATCAAAAGTTTCCTTTTAAGAAACGAGAGCAGTATAAAGTACTAGAAGGCTAAACAAGATTCTCGCGCACAACATTGCATTTATTAACCAAACGGGTCCACTACATATGACTTATTTAAGTGACCGATGCTACTTAATAATGCTGGGCGAGGTAATAATGGGAATAAGAACAGATTAAATACGTTTTAATACTTCTGCGGAGAAAGTTTCTGAGCGCTTGCTAGACGACTATGTTACAGTGTGTTCTGCTGTTTTAAAAAGAATTGTTCACAGAGACATGTTACTCTATTTAGTCAAGTTAGACGATACATTATATGGAGTATGTAGATAATGTAGCAAATTTACCACAGATTCACGTTTGATTCATGTTATCATAATAAGTTATGACGCACGAAGGTTTCCTTAAATAATACCTCCATTATGTTTCTAAGACTTTAAGTATCTAGATTATAAGAAACAAGTCACTTTACGTCTTTAAATCAATATCTATACTCTGTTATAACACTGATCTTCTAATGTATCATTTTAGCTTAGACACAATCATAATTTGTGGCGACAAAGGTTTACTATATTTGGTACAATAGGTTCATCATTTTCCGGAAACTTTCAGACAATAATTATATTACAAGTATCTGATAGAAGATCCTTCATCAGACAGGCTGAAAACATAAATAAACATGTTGTTCAGATCAGATAGGCAATAAAAAGATATGTTTTCTGTCATTTTACAAAGGAAAATAATTTTTGCGACTTCTTCTTTGCTTCTCTGAAAAAAAAAAAACGAATCCCTTCCAACATAAGATATACTCTTCAAGGAAGTTTGCTCCCCTGGAAGGTATTATTTTCCTGTAAGATTTGATCCCAGTAGACACGTTTAAAGCTAGTACGTTGACGTATTGCGTCAGATTCATTACTGGAGCGGATATTTTAACTCATTATTAACTACCCAAAGTTTGTTTTCAAACAAACGTTTCATAGAAATTTGGAAGTCATTGAATTCACTCACTGATGCTCATGCATCAAACTTTTCGTTATGGTAGAAAAATTGGTTATAGAAACATTGGTGGTACAGAGATGGTTGTTTGGGGATGTTCCTTATTTCGCATTGAAAAAATGTTGTTACTCTTCTATGCTTCATTAAAGCTATCCCGTATGGTACTTGTATCTTCAGTTGGGAGGTATGCTTTCTGGGCTTGTATCTCTTATTTTGTTCACATTCTGTCATTTGGAATTCTCGAACCCGGCACGGCTAGATCAGTAGGCCAGCCCTAAACCTATTGAGCTACCAGGGCTCCTAGAAACGGTATGAATCTGGAAGGCCTCATTGCCAGGTGTGCGATTGTTAGTAGCTAATGGAGATAAGAGTCCAATGGTCAATTCAGTCATACCTTTACTATTTTACCCACTTCTTTTAACCAACAGCGTTTAGGTTTCAAAAACTTGGGCTACATCTATTCTGTTCTATTCTATTTTATCCATTAACCTTGCAAGGTCTTTGGGACACCTTGGGTGACTTCGCAACAATCTGTTTTGTCTTGTCGTGTTTCAAGCCGTATTTCAGCCGCTCTAGTTGAACTGGCAAAGTCCATCCATGTCCATTCTTTAATATTGTCTTACCACCTCTCCTTCTGTCTACCACATTTTCTATTTCTTTTCCCTGTGTCCTGTAGAATCGTCTTTACTAAACCAGATGACCTTGAGATGTGGCAAAACCACCTTAGTTTCCGTTTCTTGACCACCAGGAGTTCATCTTATTCTCCAATGGTTGCTTGGATCTTTCTGTGGACCTCTTCATTGATTATGTGGTCCTAGTACTGAATGTTCAGTACTCATCTCAAAGGCGTGCACTGTCTTTTTTTCTAACTCTGCTGTCAAGGTCCACGATTCAAAGGCATACAGAAATACGAAAACGACAAGGGAACGCATCATTTCCACCTTTGATCCAAGAGATGGTTATCCATTCTAATTGGCTTCAGCTTTGTTAAAGCAGCAGTGGCTTGGTCAATCCTTTAGAGAACCTCCGGTGTCAATCCATCATCTGAAACAATGCTTCAAGGTATTTGAAGCTTATTACGGTACCCAGCTTCTGCCTTTTCGACTTGATCGCCCTCTGGATGTCATTGGCGATGTTTGTCATTAGTTTGGTCTCCCTAGCTTTTTAGCTCTCTTTGGCCATCTTATACCTTATGCTGAAGAGGCCGGCTGACAGGAGACATCCTTGCCTAACTCAAACTGTTCTTATGAACCATTCTCCCGTGTTGCCATTCATCTGGACTGCACTTGTAGCCTTGTCGTAGAGCTGCTCAATGGTTCGATCTAGTTTTGCACTGATATTGTACTTCCACTAGGTGGCCCATACTGCATGTCCAAGGTTTGTTTAAAAAAAATCAATGAATCAATGAATAATATAGGTTTTGCTGATGCTGGAGGTACTTTTTACACAGGATTTTGAGTTTGAAGATTTGGCCTGTGTTGCTTCTTTCGGCTCGAATCCAGCCTGTTCTTCAGCAATTATTTGTTCGTCTTTGGGTTTAAGCCTGTTCAAGGTGACTTTCAAAGTAACTTTGTTCGAATGACTGATGAGGCAGCTGGTTCTGAAGTTCTGACTGAGCTGTAAATTGCCCTTTTTAGGCGCTGTAATAATCAGTGACTGAGTTCATAGGGTAAGCCATTCTCTTATTCTCCAGATCTTGTTAGAAATGAGACATTTCTTAAAACATTATTCATCGTCTCCCCGCCAGCTGGAACAAGTTCTGCTGGTATATTATCAACTCTGGCAGGCTTCCCCTTGTTCAGTACTGCTACTACAATCCTAACTTCCTCACAAAGGATCGGTTAAAGATTTAATAAAACCGATGAAAACAGGATAGTTGGGTGACTGTCTTCATAGAAGAAGTCTACGGCCAGGATAAAACCCGAATCTAAGTCAAGTCTTACCGGTAATACCCGAGCGAGGTAAAACATGTACATTAAGGGGGTCCTTGTATGTTAGGGATGGGCCCAATTACTTTGGCCGTTTGGGTCTGGTCGTTTATATCATAGGCAGTTGGCAAGTCATTGAATTGCTGAAAGGAAATAAGACGCTTCTACCTACATGCCTGGGCCTCGATGATCGAGTCTCCCAACCCGATGGGTCAGTCAATAAGGGGTGGTAATAATCAACATGTGTTGTGTTACAAGTACCCTCCAAAAGAAGGGAACTATCAAAGCAACTACATGTGTGCGCTGGGGTACAAATTTTTACCCATTCCTTAATCGGCTGCTGCATTTCAATGGTTAAAGAGAAATAATTTCCATTTAGCTTACCTATAAGATCAGGTAAAACAATTCTTATTTACAAATGAATAATGCGTAAAACTTGAGAGAGAGAGAGAGAGAGAGAGAGAGGGAGAGAAAGTTTAACCCAGTTTCGAACCTTAGTGTTTACTAAGGTACGACGCATCATCTTTATCGTTACTGATTGTTCATACCTATTGGGGAATGAAACGTTGTTGTCTAGTTTTAGCTTGCTAATAAGATGGCTCATATAAGGACAATTCATATTTACATAAAATGCATTCGTTGCTTGTTAAAATGTGCAATGCTCAACAAAAAATACGTCGTACGTTGTTCAAGACTGAAAATTTTCAATAAATTTTGTTACTTATCGGACCTTGATAAGCTCTGTGGTTTTGGACTGAAAATCGCTTTATCGATTTTTTGTATGTCGGCGAAGACAGTTTTAGGAGTAATAAATGCAGAACCAGATTAAAATGCCCTGCTTGCAAAGTCTGAAGACCTTTCCAATAATTCACCATTTTGTTTCCCCTATAACAAATTCTGTATTTCTACTCATTATATTTACATTTTTTTCTGTTTAAATCCATATTTCTAGCATGTGAATGCATTTTCATTTCTGCAAATCATACAATCTTTATTATAGAATAGTAAAACAAACCGGTAAAAACAAATTGCTGATATTTTTTATTTTCATTTGTAATTGTTGTTGTTTCAATTCTCAGAACGAAGTTCGCCAGATTTTTGTGAAAGAAAAAAATTATATTTAATCGATGAGGCATGCTTATGCATATTTTTCAGTAAAAATTACATTGAATGTTTCAGAATAACGGTGAACAAGAACACAATTAAAGAGTAACTACACTTCAGGAACTGACTGAATCAGATCCCAAACCCTATCCCCAACATCAAAGGGAAAGATTGACAAAGACATCCCAACAAACAATAAATTACAAGTGATAAGCCGAGTCAGCAGCTCTTTCCCAAATAGATGGCAACTCAGCTATCTTTATTGAACTAAATAATTTAGACCATCAGACGGGTTACAACGGACTAAGCAAATTATATGAAAAACATTTAACAATTATTATTATTTTTACCTATTTTCTATTTTTTATGATAGAAGGATTAAACTGAGAACACAATAAATTAAACAGCACCGAACTTAAAACAAATGCAACTGCAACAAAAGTACCGCCTTGGGACGGTCAGTAATAACTACTGGGGGGCTTAAACCGGTTTTACTGGACCCAAACCTTCACCCTCACCCTCCGCTGCGGTGCACACAATTAGTTAGTAGTTCGGTTCGTATGGAGGTCCCCTTAGACTGCCCCAGACATTAAAACTGTGCAGCTACAGCGTAGAGTCTTAATTGTCTGTCTTTGTGCGCCCAGTACCCAAGGCCAGGTCATAACCTTGAATCTATTTTGCAGTCTTAATTGTCTGCCTTTGTGCGCCCAGTACCCAAACCCAGGTCATGACGTTGAATCTATGTTGATTAAATGTTGATTCAACAGTGAGTGCCTTCTGCGAATTAAGCCAGCGTCGCCACAAATAAGGATTCTGTCTTTCCTAAAATGATATATCAGAAGATCAGTATTATAACAGCGTGTTTATATCGATTTAGAGATATAAAATGAATTGTTTTTGTAATCCTGATCCTTATTATCCTAGATGTCTAATAAAATATTATTTCAGGAAACTTTCTTGCGTCATACCGACATACGATAATATGAACCAAATATGAATCTATGATATATTTGCTGCCATATACGTACTCAAAATAATGTGTCGTCTGGTCAGACATGAAATAATAACCAATCGTTTTCAAATTGTGAAACTACTTGGATTTAAACCATATTTTAAATCGGGTTTCTGCTTTTTTTTTTATAAACATCCTACCACTGTAAATCACTTGTGCAGTTTGACAGTGAAATATGAGGTCAGTTTTAGTCTATTAAACTCAGCTATCAGGAATGTAAATGTAAAGGCAGTGATCGGGAACCGTTTAAATCGTTTACACATCCTGTCCTTTATACCAAATGGTAAAAGAAACAATAAAAAATAAAGACAGCACACAAAGCAAAACAAGACAAGCGACAAGACGAGAGGTCAACTCTATTTCCGGCGGATGACCATGTGGCTGATTTAAGTAATGTGCAAAATGCAATTGACATTACTTTCAAGAAAATGTAAGAAAGTGGGCAATGATCAGGAACTAATACAATCAGATCCCACATTCCGTCCTCAAAACAAAAGGGAAAGAGGCATATACATAAACTGACAACAGTTCACGAAAGACACGCACAATAACCGAATGAACAGCTCTTTCTCAGACAGATCGTAATTCAGCTACCCCAATTAGGAACACCACTCACACAACAGGTGTGCGAAAGCACCGACAAAGACAACCATATCGTGCAACAGTTACATCTAATGTTTAATTACAGAACAGAAAGCAAAGTGGGCAGTTATGCAGGTTACTATATTGATACAAGATCGCAGACAAGCGGACATAAGAACAAGTAACTCTGAGGAACCAAAAGTACCGCTTTGAAACGGTCAGTGACAGATTACTGTGGGGCTTAAACTAGTTTTACTTAATCCTTATCCTCGCCCTCAACTTCTGCAATGGTTTGGGATATTTAGTTAGCTGATCGGTCCGCGTGACTGTTTCCTAATCCATCAATGAATCATCACAGGAAACAAAAAAGTCACGAATAAAAACAATGATGATTCAAAGTTGAAAACTCGACAGAAGCAACATTTTATCAGTATAATGCAAAGAACTGATGTCAGTCTACAGAGCACCTTAAACCCAGTCAGCTAGGAAATGTTTCTGTACAACGCTTTGTATACAATGCCTAACTTCTGTATTCAAAAGTGAGGATCTATTTACCAACAAACAGTGTCTGCTTGCATGTTAAACTGACGGGAATTTATTATATGACGTCAGAGAATATTACATGCCAGGATTATTTGTATTTATTAAATGGTATGATGGAAAACAGAAAAAGTTACCTTCTTTTGTACATTCCGTTACTACCGCTTGTTTGCAAAGGTTTCATTTAGGGGATAACTGTATTCAAAATTGGCATTTGGGGAGGTAAATCGTCGGTTTTATGGTCGGAAATTTCGTTTTACGGCGAATGGCAGGATTTACTGTCGCAATTTTTTGACGTTTTCCAATCAGACGTCGCGTTACATACGTAAGTGCATTAGAATGTCTTTTTACACAACTTGAAGAGTTATACATACTGTCGATGATTTGCCACCAAATTTACAAGGAAGACAACTTAAACAGAATTATATTTATTTTAGAGGGAGTTAAATCCCTTTACCACTTTGGAAGCTGGCGGTGGGGTGGGTGAGGGAAACAGAAGTTCCAAGGCAAATAGCGAAGACCTTTGGTTTGCGTTGTCTGTCAACAAAGTTTAAAAGAGTTACTTCAAGAGCATCAATTTTTAACAACTACTGGATAGTGAAATCAACAGTTCTAAAGCGAAAAAAAAAAAAAGTTATAAAGCCATTCTTCGTTTATTTATTCGACCGCGTTCTTCATTCCCTACCATCCCTAAACAGATTAATCTGCGTCAACTGCATAAGAACCTATACAAGTCTTTTGTTCTCAATCATGGGTCTGACACTTAGTTGTTCGGTTTGCGTGAAAAGTTCCTAGCTCATAAGTGTAATATCTCAGAAACGTAGAAATCACGTCAGATTAAAAGGATCAATTCAGCTCTTCTGACGTACAATTACATACGTGTCTGATTTTTCTTTTTTCTCTCCGAAAACTATTTCGTAGGCTAACTGATTGGCACCAAAGATCATTGACCGACCTTTGAATTGTATAAATTGTTTTAGTTTTCTGATTTGAGTGACTTGTCACATTTAATTACTGAATTGGTGAGCCTTTTCACTTTTGATCTCTGATCATACTGACTGAGGAAGTCTAACATTCATAACACATTTTTATGTCATTCTTGTACGTAGATTTATTGTCCATAACAAACATGCAGATATAGAAGAATAACCATGTTTTTCTCGATAGGTGTCATCGACATAGCAACTGGATTTGTTGTATGGTTTAAACTTTATTTCTTTCGTATAAGAAGCGACACAATTACAATCTATACGAAAGCGAGCTAGAAGAAGGTCGATAGACTTGTTTGAATATGCATCCCTATCTTTTCAATAATATTTTCAATAAAACAATGAATCTAACTCACAGTATAATATCTATATGTCATGCATATGCCCATATTTCTAATCACATGTTGGGTTGATAGTTTAATTAAAGAAAACTGATCTCTAACTATTTAAAATTTTATCACACCAGCAGTCACGAGTGATATCATGCCTGCCAACATGATCAATCTTTATCTCGAGTTCTTCTCCAGAAAAGTCCCTTTTGTATAAATTGAGCAGCCTAATTAATCTGTTGTTCATTTTCTAAATTATCACTGAAAATAACTGGTACACTGTTGTCACTGTCTATCACAAATGTTTACAGAATATTTTTGCTGAAACTCAATGAATGTGGCTGCTCAGATTTAAAGATGGAACACTTTTCCTGAGATACCTTATGATCGCACGTATAGCGAAATCTTTCAGAATGGCGTACTTTACGATGAAAGTCTTGCTGGTGCGACAACAAGCCATGCACATGTTATCTACCCTTCAATGACTGAATACTAGTAATATTAATTACTAAGCGAAATAGTGGTAGACTGGTAGACGGAGAACTTAAAAGTATTGCTCTGAGTGTTTGAGTTTCCTATATTCTACAGGAAACTTAGATAGTTTCAAATAATAAATTCTTCTGCCCTTGCATACTAAAGTAAAAAGATAGGCCATGATCAGAGGAATTAACACATTACGATCCCATATCCTGCCCTCAAAACCAAAATGGAAAGAACTGTACCGCCTTGGAACGATTAGTAATGAATTACTCTATCATATGACGTCGCTGTTATTCAGTGGATAACGTCGTGTCATAAAAATCGTATGACCACATAATAACACTTTGGCGCGTACACGTAACGTCATTGCCAACATCCGTGTCAACAATGGGTTTTCTTATTAAAGCAAAGCCCGGCGGCAATGTCGGAAATATATACACCCTGCGTAGTTTTACATTTTGTAAGCTTTCCATGAAACTGATGTCAGTTCATTCCAACCAAAACTGTTCAACACGTTTAAATATCTCACAGCTGCATCTTATATTCATTTTCCCTATCCACACACAAAAAGAAAACTTACATTAGAGACGTAAATTTTCCATAAAAAATAAAATTTCGTTATTATATTGAGTGTTATATCAATTACTTTTATTTAATCACGTGCTTTATTTTGAATACAAATGTACATCTTCGACTTTACATGTAAATATGCTGATGTAAAGCATAAATTTGGAGTCTAAGACCTGGTTTGCCATGACTTTAAAAATAAAAAAGGCATGGCAACGAAAAATCTAAAGTGACCTATGTTGAGTTGTATGCTACAGAAAAAATTAGGGAAATGTTCTATCACTCCTCGTAAAGCAACTGGAAACTAATCTTAGTCATATACAGCAGGTTAATATCGTGTACGCAAAGACAGCAACCTGCTGATTAAGAATCATTGAGCCTACACCTTCACCAGTTAAGAAGCTCTCTATGTTTTCTGATAACAGATAGAAGAGCATTTTAATAACAAAATAAATAGAATCAGACAGAAAGTTCTCTTTACCGCCGCTAATCCGCATTTTTAACTACATAAATAGAACTGTGCTAGTTTCGCTAGCTATCGACTGTCACTGCAAATTAGAAGATATGCACCCCATAAACCAATTAAGGGTTGTGATTCTTTGCGCATTTAACTGATCTTGGTAAAGTAAATTGAAAAGTAGACATATTAAATGCTATATAATTTTAGAGAACAGTTTTACACATAGTGTACGCATTCTGAGATTATTTTTACAAAGTACAAATCATTTTTAAAAGTCACCTGCTTGAATTTATGCAGCATTCAAAATCTCCAAGACTCCAGCTGATTTAAGTATAACCATAACCAAGAAGTTTATGCGTAGACAATTTAATGAATTGTATTTGGTCATGCAAAAAGATATAACAACAATAATTTTGGTCAGACAAAGTTCCATGGGAGCTAACAGCGGTCCATTTCGAGGTATTGAAGCAAAGCGATCTGGAAAAGACGAGTGTGACTGTCTGACAGGTAGAATTGTTGTAGTTTTAAAAAGTGTTATCAGTATAAAAAGTAAAAAGACAGGCAATGATCAGGAATTGATATAATCAAATCCCATAGCCTGCAGGAAAAAGCACACACCCAAATAGAGAAACGGTTACAAAAATACGCACGGTTAACCGAATGAACAACACTTTCCCAAAAGGTGGTCAAACAGCTACCCTAATTAAAAACCGCAGAAACATCTACCTTTACCTGTTTTCTATTTCAAAATTCAAAACAAAGCAGAAAGCAGAATGGGCAACTTTTTTAGGTAACCGTATTGCTAGACCATATACACGCGGAAATAGCAACATGTAACATTAAAGAACAACAACAGAAGTACTACAGTGGAACGGTCTGTGAGAACATACCGACAATTAATCATATAAGTCTGCAATCATCAAAACTATTTTTTTCGGCATTTTCGCCGAGTTCTAGCGTCAGTCATGATATAAAACCCAGCATCATGCTTTTATACAGCCAATAGCTATATACGGCTGTCCATACTACAACGAAATATATTGTTGTATGGTATTGTTTATCAAGTCAATATAGGAGATACAGTAGCTCAGTTGGTTAATTGCTGGTCTGCTGATCTTGCGATTGCGATTTCGAATTCCGATGGAGGTGGAAATTCTTTCAACCGTAAACGGAGTTCCATTGAACAGAGCCTTTCTACATGATGTTTCGTTATCCAACCATCAGAAATATAATTTCCCTGTCCAGATTACATAAATTTTTGTGTTGAATCCATTAAAGGCTAGTAAAAGTCAGCCGTTTTGATTCCAAATGGTGTGTAAAACTGCTTGGATAGGACCTCCGTCTTACCGGAGCAAGAGTCAGATAGTTTGCGTGGTAAGATATTTTTTTGTTACAGTAATATAGCTCCTCTTGTTTCTGGTATTATTTAAACTAGTATATAAATTATTTCTTGAAAAATACTATCAGTCGACGAGAACATCATTCTGGGTTTTCTGCCACAAAGAACTAAAATCGACAGCAAAATCATGCAAATGAAGCATCATTGTCGCTGTTTCCTGACATTGACTGTAACAACTGGAAGTAAAAAGTATGCAAAGACCAGGAACTGAAACAATCAAAATCCAAATCCAGCCCTCAAACCATAGTTGGAAAGAACTAAGATTACAAATAATCAAGATACAGAGAACATATGGCCAACCGAGTGAGCAGCTTGTTCCCAAAAGGTGGCCACTCAGCAACCCAAACCGAACCAAAAATAATAATAACATACATAAGGTAAAACATCACAGAAACTCTGACACCAAAAACAGGCAACAAAGAACCACAACAGAACTACCGCCTTGGAACGGTCAGTAATGAATTACTGGGGGGATTAAATCGATTTTACATGCCCAACCTCACCCTCAGTTTCTGAAGTGGTACAAAACATTTAGTTGGTTGTTCGGTTCGCATGATAACCCTCTAACTCGTCAATGAATCATCACGGTAAACACATAAATCAAATTTCAACACCATGAAGAAGGTCTTTCTAGAAAATCTCAGTGCCTCAATCAGTTTATAATTCTCTTTCAGCTCTGTCAGCAAATCCGGGAAAATCAAAGCGCAACTGCGTAGCACAGTTGAACAAACAAAATCACGTTACATACTAGTAAAGATCTTATTGATCCGAACAGTTAGTCAGGTTTCGTTAATGAAAGCTTCGTTTTTGCCCAAAATATTGAAAGACCCCTATTAATTACTGTAATTGTCCTAAAATGTGCTCACGAGTGGATATGTCATATATTGTTGGCAAGATGTCAAACTGTGCAGACACTGAAAAGACTATTTTTCAGAAGCAGTCTGATCTGGGTCTGCACTATTGGCTCAGGTATTACTGTCCCAGTTCGATATCATTACGAGGGTCATCCAAAAAGTTCTGACACTGGACTCATAATTTTTTCACCGACGGACCAGTCTTTCACAGAGAACATTTATAGAAAGAGCAATCTGTTTTGTATAAAATGATACCAAACTCCCGATAGATATAAAAGGATGGCTGGGCTACGGGCTCATATAATGTGCTAGTCGTAGGAACTAGCCTATTTACTTGTGTTTTATGTTGCTGCTTGTGAGTATTTCAATAGCTAAATATCACAGGTAACTGAAATCTTCCGGGTTGTTGCTTGTCACATGTAGAGAGAACATATAAAAATAATAATATCAATGCATTAACTGCAACACAAACGAGGCATGTCAGATATCGTTTAATTTACAATTCCACGTGATCTTCAAGTATCATTGTAGCGCAATTTTAGGTCACATATTTACAGGTATACTTTAAGAATTTTTGTTTTGAAATCTCAAAAAGTATACATTTTTTGATATAGCAATTAGAACAAAACTTGGGTAAGCTTGTGACTGCATTTAGCCTTTCCTACACAGTACTGTAGACTTTATAAAATGCAACGAATGCCCATGAGATTTATGCGCCATGTTTATCTGTGCTTGGAGAATTATAGTCACCGACTACGATAATTAGCATTGTTTATGCAGGAATTGCTCCACCTTTCAAATAGGTCTTCTGGAGGTCACAGTATCCGAACGCTCTGTACCAGCTCTTCCGGTTTTCATAGCTTCGAATCGAGAGTACAAACATTAGCTTATAACCAGTAGTCGGAAATCATTATGTTTTGAGATTTTATCCGGAATCTGCTGCGTCATTTATAGTTATTCGGCTTCGAAAATGTAAAAAAAGGTAAGTTTGATATAATTTGCTCTTCGGTCTTTTACTTTATTGCCCTGTACAATGTCGTGTATGGGTGAATAGTAAACGGTACAGTATTCAAATCGCCCTTGGCATGATTCTAAAACCATTTTGAGCCTTTTTCTTACATGTTTTATAAACTCTTTAAAATAAACGGAAGGCGTTATCAATCTACAGTTTGTTAGTTTTGATAATAGGATGATAGCTAGGTTTTGCACGTCATAAACTCCTGTTAAATTAAGCTGTTCGGAAAAAAAATCTATGACGGCCATGAGGTTTTCATTGTACAGGGTAATAAAGTAATGGACCGAAGAGCAAATTATATTAAAATTACCTCTTTACATTTTCAAAGCTGAAAAACGATAAATGACGCAGCAGATTCCGAATAAAATCTCAAAACATAATGATTTTCGACTACTGGTTATAAGCGAACTTTGTACTCTCGATTCAACGCTATGAAAACCGAAAGAGATGGTACAGAGCGTTCGGATACTGTGGAGGTTATGCCAGTATAGAAAGAGTATACCTTTTTAGAAGCAGATTGTAAAGTTACATTAGAACAGACAATGTATATTTTTCAACAGCGACAAAGACAGACAATGTATATTTTTCGTAGCGACAAAGGACATGCCTTCAGAACTGCATTACATTGATATAAATATCAATTTTGGTTTTCGAGATAAAATACCATGAAGTGACTGAACCTTTTGGATGATCCTCGTACAGTACCAAATTAATTCCATTGTGTCTCAGCTCAGATAAGAGGAAATTTCTAGAACCAGACATAATTGAAAGTTTTTTTTCAAAATGATGCACTCCTTCATAGATTCTCGATTGTCTGCCTATTTGCTTCAATGCGTCTCCAACATTTACTTGGGAATACTGTTTTGAAAGTTTAGCCGTCATTTGAAACAGACGATTGAGCCACATCGTGTCGTAATACCTGTATTACAGCATATGTAAACTGTGCATCTACAGACCAGATTTAGCGGATTAGTCGTCCAGTGAGACGCTAGGCTTGTAATCCGCGGATGGTGAGTCCGATCTTCATATTCTCAAGCTGTAAATGAAAGTAGTCAAAGTAACCAAATTATAAATCCGAACTCGTAAGTTATTTTAACATTGACAATTCCGGAATATTTTAGATACACAGATATGGACCCCAAAACAGAGGTGTGATCAGGTGCTGTAGAGTAGTAAGCATCACCTACCTATTATAATACAGCCTTCATATCTATGTATCAGTGGAAAAGGTCAGTGAAAAAGAAAGTCCGGTATTTAAAAGCTTAACTAAGCTTCGGCTGAGGCCATCAAATCGGAAATTAATTTAGAAACGGTCACATTGTAGGTGTCAAAGGTCGGCCATTAGCTCAACAACCTTGAGGTCTCCCGGATAGCGAGAGGCCCTGGGTTCGAGTCCCGGTCGGGCCACGATTTTTTCCTCCCCTGTGACATTTGGTGGTTCAGTGTGGGTCCACGGCTAGGGCTGCGAGCATCAAAAAGTGCATGTCTCGTTGGTTCTTCCGTGGTACCGGGTAGATTCGGGGACGAATCTAATTAAGCAGGGGGAAAATGTCAAAGGCCGACCAATAGCTCAACAACCTAGGGGTCTCACGGATAGCGAGAGGCCCTGGGTTCGAGTCCCGGTCGGGCCACGATTTTTCCCTCCCCTGTGACATTTGGTGGTTCAGTGTGGGTCCACGGCTAGGGCTGCGAGCATCAAAAAGTGCATGTCTCGTTGGTTCTTCCGTGGTACCGGGTAGATTCGGGGACGAATCTAATTAAGCAGGGGGAAAATGTCAAAGGTCGGCCATTAGCTCAACAACCTTGAGGTCTCCCGGATAGCGAGAGGCCCTGGGTTCGAGTCCCGGTCGGGCCACGATTTTTTCCTCCCCTGTGACATAGGGATCAACGGCCACATTGTAAACAAATTTTTGGACGGTCTGAATATCGAGGTTTTTGTATACGTCTTTTGTATTTTATACTTACCTGTATATACCTTTTTCCCTTTCTGTTTTTAAGGGTGGAATATGGATTCTGAATATATTAGTTCCTGGTCAGTACTTATCTCTACTCAGCTACGGAAAAGGATGGTCAAAAGTATCTTTATTCAACAAATTGAATTGAACCAACTATAAACTTTTCATTTCTTAGTACTACCGAACCAAATTATCAAATACAGATTATCCATGCTGACTTACAAGCGTTGCACGGTATTACAGGAAGCCATAAAAATGGAGATTTCCAAATATAGGCAGCGCTAATGGCAATCCCGTTTAGGAATTGCCTGTCGAAAATAATTTGAAAATGAATATCAAAAACCATTTTTATTAGTCTTGTGTCTTTAAATACATCAGAAGTGTTTTGTTGGGAGACAAGCTAAGCTGTAGCTTTCGACTTAATTGGTAAATGTCAGTCACTTAATAATGATAGTTTTCCTGCGCTTTTGTAGTTGTTAACATGCAGCTGGATGTTTGAGGCTTTTTACTCATTTAATTCTACATACTCAGTCATCAAAAAGATTGTCAATTAAAGTGCAAAAAGGTTTTAAATAATGTCATAAAACAAAGGATAATAATGACTTGTCACAAGGAGATAGAGAAATTGAACTGTCTGTCATCCTATCCATACGATTTTACAAAGCTTCAGCGAGATGTGCGGAGGCAGGTTGAGGCTCTGACCTATTTTGCTCTTGTCACCAAAACTGAATACTGCACCGACGTCTGTGTCAGGTAAATTATCAAAACTTTCGAGTGTCTAGTCATGTCGAGGACTTTAAAATTCGTAATACAATTTTGTCAGCAAAACTTCTCAAACAAGGTTTTAGATATTAACTTCGAAAAGCGTTTCAAAATTTAATCGACGGCATTTCGACTTAGTGTCTAAATATAATGTCGGATTGAAAACACTTCTTGAGCTAGGCCTTTCGGAACCTGACTTTTATGGCGTCTTGGTATATAGATTCAGAAAAATAATCGGTAAAAATGACTTTCCTTATCATTTTAAGATGATAAAAATTCGATATCAAAAGAATGGTTATAATATGGATGATTTGCGACAAACTGCATGCTTGATGGTTAGTTAACCTTTTTAAAGTTAACAGGTTTGCTTATCTTTACGATTGCACGACGGTGGGTCGGGCCTAGGAATTTATGAAGGCGCCAACATAAACATAATAGTAACACAGACGGTCGTCGCCTGACACTCGTTCTTGGACGTCTTGGGTCGGGCTCACCGTGGTTTAACTGATAGGATTCTTCTGCTCCAGAATTTCAGAGTTGCTATTTCTGTGAGTCCTCATGTTTGTTTTATCTTAGTTTTAATTTTGATTTCTATGTTCCTGAGATATTACACTTATGAGCTAGGTATCTTCCATGCAAACTGAGCAACTGAGTGTCTGATGAACCAAAGCAGGACCTAGGGCTCGACCGCGAACCGGTAAATCTCCCCCCCCCTCACTAATTTCATTGCTGGCTGTCCCAAAACGGCAATTCTGTTTTGGTTTTTCTTAGTTGTTTCATGTGTTGTTTGTCGCTTTGACTGTTTTGATATATGGTTTGTTATATGAAGGCTAGCTCTGATATAAAAAAAATGAAAATAGGTTAAAATAGATGTTTAATGTTTTACGTATAATTTTTTCTTATTGTCGGAGTTGGTGCTTTTTGTAAGACTAATGTGTGGGAGGTGGTTGTTCTTGTTGGGTTGAACAACTGGGTATCTGATGAACCAAGGCAGAACAAAGGACAATGGTTGATCAACCACAAACCGGTTAAGCCCTCAGTAATTTCATTACTGGCCGTCCCAAGGTAGCAGTTCTGTTTTGGTTCTTCTTGGTTGTTTCATGTGTTGTTAGTTGCTATGTCTGCTATTAATATATTGTTATGTCTACTATTAATATATTGTTTGTGATGTTCAGGCTAGCCGGTTGAACACCTACATGGAAGATGGCTGTTCACATGGCTGCCGCTGGTGTTGTCTTTGATGATGTCTTGTTTTGTGTTGTCTCTTTCCCACATGGTTTCTTGGGTTGGATCTGAAATTAAATTGTGTCAGTTCCTGAGAATTTTTTCCTTACTTTTTCAACTTAGAACTTTGTTCAACTGTATCTTGTGAAGCGAAAATAAGCCATCTGGAATAGGATGTGGTAAAGGATTACAAATTTAGTGATACCAGCATGATACATCAGAAAGCTGGGCCCAGCCCAGACTTGGATACAGAATGGTTTGTTGCCGCCATTACTGTTTCTCCAGTAGAACAAAGACTTATCTTGACCAAGCTGGGACCTAAGAGTACACTGTTAATTCGACATTCTAAAACTCGAATGAATTCGTCTGATAGCTTAAAGCGAAATCCTTACTAAGTCAGCAGAAACCAAGTCTGTAACAACGTCCACGTCACAGCATACGTATCAAGGTCTACATAATTTTCAAATGCCTCTACATTTGATTTAAGATTTGTCTTGTTAATCTTACCTGTTACTGTACCAGTAAAAGGTAACTGCAGTTGTCATCAACTAAGAGTCTGTCTGTACCGTTTGCCTAATTACAGCATTTTTGCACCGAGCTGCTAGAATTATAAATGCATTAGTCTGAAATCGTGAAACAGAAATCTACGCATGAAGTATTAAATCCGTCAATTACTGTGATAATTCAGAAAGTCTGCTGTATCTCAGCTTTAATAAAATTGTTTGCTAATTTTGTTAGCCGTCAGATACAGAAACATATCTAAAGGGTTGTTATAGATTAGTTTCTATCTTTTCACGGTGATTAAAAGTATTTGAGAATAAAACATATGTACAAAATCACTATTTGTGTGGATGGATGGGTGACTTGCGATTTTACGTCCTTTCAAACAGTATTTCAGTCATTTCAAGACGATGGTTGGATGATAATAAAAGGCTGTGTGCCATGGAACACCGTTTCTGATGGAGAAGATTTTCGCCTACCGCGGGGCTCGAAATCGGGACCGGTAGATCAGCAGGCCAGCGCTTAACCTTCTGAACTATCGGGGCCCCAGTAAGTGTGTGGCATGCTTATAACTGTTTATCAATACTTCTATACTTCTACGAACCGAACTACCAACTTATTGTGTGCACCGCGGCGGAGGGTGAGGGTGAAGGTTTGGGCCCAGTAAAACCGGTTTAAACCCCCAGTAGTTATTACTGACCGTCCCAAGGCGGTACTTTCGTTGCGGTTGCATTTGTTTTATGTTCAGTGCTGTTTAATTTATTGTGTTTTCATTTTAACCCTTCTATAATAAAAATTGAAAATAGGTAAAATAGTTGTGAAATGTTTTTCGTATAATTTGCTTAGTCTGTTGTAGCCCTTCTGTTGGTCTAAATTATTTAGTTCAGTAAAGATAGCTGAGTTGCCACCTATTTTGGGAAAGAGCTGCTGACTCGGCTTATCACTTGTACTTTCTTGTTTGTTGGCATGTCTTTGTCAATCTTTCCCTTTGATGTTGGGGATAGGGTTTGGGATCTGATTCAGTCAGTTCCTGAAGTGTAATTACTCTTTAAATTTGTATACTTCTTTTTGCCCTTATATACACCGTCTTTCTACCGTTTATGCTTTGCATACAGGCCTAGCATGATTTTATGATCTGGGTAACAAAACTATCACGTAACAAATGAAAACAAATGCGACTATAAAGGTGTACATAGAGAAGTTCTGAGGGGATGCATACATCCTTGACTACAGCTCACAGAAGTGTACCAGCACTTTTAATTTGATGTTAAGGGGCGCGGTACCTTCTTGTGGGTAGTAAAATGTAGACGAGAAGGCAATGACCAGGAACCGACACAGTCGACTTCCACATCCTGTCCTAAACAACAAATGAGAAAGGAAAACAATGAAGACGGCAAACAAAGCAAAACAAAACAAGACAAGCACAAAAGCAAAATGGTTTTATCGGTTTCAGTATGCTTTTCTCTGGTTTCGTCACCAGATATATTCAGGGTCACTTATTAATAAGCAGGCGATGCTTACTACTCGCGAGCAACTAGTCACATCTCTCTATAGGGGCATGTTAATGTTTCTGTGAATACCGATTTAGGACTTACGGTACTGCTTCTTTGGCCATTTCAACTTATAACATGAAATAATGTTCAGATTTAATTTTCTGAATCTTAAGCCAATTTCCCAAATCTTATTCCATTTTTTCAAGAAACATGCAATTTCCAAAAAGTTAGTATGATCGACGATGAAAAGTGTTTTTGTTCCAATATAGAAATTGCAGATTTTTTTATAATTACTGCGCTCTTTGCTTATAAAGACAAGGACTATGATTTCGTACAGCCAATCGTCCAAGTGTGAAACAGTTCGAGAAGAAGATTAAGATTTTAAGACTCAAGATCATAAATCCGTTTCAAAAATAATCGACACACTCTATCCCTATTATCTACCGGAGCAGATACATTTAGCATTGGTAAAATAAAAACAATTAAAGTTGCAGCTTTAATAAATCGCTTAAATTTCACAGAAAGAACATGCACGTTTCCAAAAGGTGTCAAAAGAACCCAAATTTCTCATTTACTAAAACAAATGCTTTGATGTCAGATTAAAATTTCTTTTACACCAAGGCCTATCGGAACCAGAATTTTATGGTGACTTAGTATACAAATTCAAAAAGATTAAGGGTAGGACTGATTTTTCTGATCAATTCCGAAAAATAATAATACGTCACAAACGTATTGGCTATAATTTAAATGTTATGCGACAGTCTGCATGCTTAGTGATTAACCCAATCACGGTTGATAACTTTGCTGCACTCTTTAATTGCACACCGGGGGATCGGTCGTCAGACTCTATGATGGCCCCGACCTAAAGCTATATATTTTAGTTGGTTGGGACCGGAGCCTTTTTGTCTGTTGCTTGGTCCACCGGGGCTCAACTGGTGACCTTCTTTTGCTTCAGATTTCCAGTGGGGTCGTTTGGCAGGACAGGGATCTCCACCTGTCAGACGGCCCGTTGTATCTGTTGAGTCCTCGTCTTTGCTTCTTCATGGTGTTGAAATTTGATTTATGTGTTTACCGTGATGATTCATTGACGAGTTAGAGGGTTATCATGCGAACCGAACAACCAACTAAATGTTTTGTACCACTTCAGAAACTGAGGGTGAGGTTGGGCCTGTAAAATCGATTTAAGCCCCCCAGTAATTCATTACTGACCGTTCCAAGGCGGTAGTTCTGTTGTGGTTCTCTGTTGCCTGTTTTTGGTGTCAGAGTTTCTGTGATGTTTTACCTTATGTATGTTCTTATTATTTTTGGTTCGGTTTGGGTTGCTGAGTGGCCACCTTTTGGGAACAAGCTGCTCACTCGGTTGGCCATATGTTCTCTGTATCTTGATTATTTGTAATCTTAGTTGTTTCCAACTATGGTTTGAGGGCTGGATTTGGATTTTGATTGTTTCAGTTCCTGGTCTTTGCATACTTTTTACTTTGGTTAAATCAAATGTACATTGAGATTCTACGGATATTAAAACGTTACGGAGCTGTGTATTGATGGTGTTGAGTTGTAGTTTAACGTTCCAGTAAACAATATTTCAGTCAAATCGAGACGTTGCCTTCGATTTTGTAGGACTTTTAACCGACCTGAGATAAATGGCACTCAGATGCTGTTACAGCTTTTAGCAGTTCTGCACAGAGACACCAGGCAGCCCATCTATCTGGAGGGTCCCAAAGGGGCAGGCGGACGGAACTGTGTCGTACAAAAGTGAGGCATCATTTTTTTTTTTTTTTTTTTTTTCATTCCAGATAGAACACGGCCTGTATTTGTATCAGATGTTGAGAAAACAAATCACCAGAGGGTGGCTGTACGACTGAATACCTTTACCTTTGTCCGACGCACTATCGTTGCTCTTCACTGCAATCCGTATACCTCTGTTTCTCCTCCATTTTTCAACTGTCTGTCTTCCTGTTTGCTTACCAGGATAATGAATTCCTTCCAAATGAGGTCAACTCTTCAACAAAAAATTTTGCTTCATGGGAGGCAAATTAACCTTTTTAAAGTTTTCATGACATTTTAAAGGGGGGGATAAAAAAGAAGACTGGTTTGTCCTAAAAGTGTGCCCATTTAACTGAAGCTGGTGGTTTGGTTCTACTGCTATAAGGCATTTTTTTCTCTATGGTAGCAAGTCATTAAGTGCCTCTCCTCTGATGTTTGAATCACCACAAATTGTCTCAACAGAGCTATATAAACAAATCAAATATTTTTCTGAAGGTAGTTCCGCTTTCCGTACTGATCGGCTTGAGATAAATTCTTAAGATCAACTGAACTTTTAAATTCTTGTTTTCTGATATGGACTGTTACTATGTAACCGGACTTTGAAGTGGTTTCCGTAAGATGAAATGACCAAGAATAATTTTGACATAGCACATTTTTGCTTTCATCATTTTTGATCGATTTACTATCACAGTTATTGACAGGTTACCTTACGACTATTTTAATGTAATTTAACGGATGTTTGAATTGTTTTATATTCTTTTCGTTGCAACTGAGGAAATTAGGTATCTCCATAAGTTTTGGAGACTAGTTGAAGTGAAAGTATCGAACGATAAGGTCTGTTTCGATGGAACAAATGCTGAGCTTATTTTTGTTTCTTGGCAGATAAATGATAGACGAATATTAAAAAGATAAGTATCAATATCAACTTTTGTAATTTTTCATCTGGACATTTCGTAAACATAATGACCGTTGCAATACACGAATCGCTTTCTAGCACGTTTGCAGTATAAAAGAATAAATAAACGATGCAAAAATAGCAACTTATCGCCACAAAGGTATACTATTACCCTGTTTATTGATTAACAACACTTAAGGCGACGAATGATATCAAACGTTTTAGGAATTAATCAACTCTAAGAACATTCAATTATTCTGTATTCCATATATAGACCTAGGTAGCCTACACACAAATTGTCAATAGCGCTTCAAAGTAAACAACGTCTCAACAAGTAAAGTACTTATGAGACTCAAAGTAGGCAAATAAGGGAAATCTTTAATTCTGTGAAATATATCTATCATCGACATTAATGTTGCAGTATTTGCCATGTGCCCAAATCTTTGATCGCAGTGACTTAACAATGTACATGCACTTTTTCTGAAAAATTTTATGCATGTAAGACAATATCAGAACCTATGGAAAAGACTAAGTGCTTGTAAAATCGATTTGAAGCACAATTGGATTTTACTACAGAATTTTCTTTTACAGAAGTTCTGCGGGTGTTCATATTTTACATGACTTCGTGGCCACTCGCCACAGGTATCTCAACGTTAAGTCCTGTTTGTTGCCTAATATGGGAAGAGAGGTTTGGTGGCTTCGGTTTCCATCTAAATTCTATAATAATGGTATTTTATATTATGCAATATTCTTTTTCTTTACTTCCGTAAACAGAAAGATTTTGCAGTATTCAAACAACAGACTTAATCACATCACGACAGGCACCTCTTTATGTGGTACACTTTCAAGTGAGATCTAAATTATTTCCATTCAGAAGGGAACCCTTTCTGGAAGGGCTGCTTTATCCAGGGATACAAACAAAATGTCATAAAAGTTTTCTCCTCTGTAAAGATGGTGAACAAAATCGTAGAGAAGTACCCATTCACCGTAATTGAATGATGGTGTCATCTGTTAAAGTAGCTGTTGATGGATATTCCTAACAGCTAGCCCCCTGAGCCATTTATGGAGCTTGGCCTTCTTGAAATTAATCTTTGAGCTATTATGCTGTACAAATTATATTCCGAGGAGCCGCTACACTTCTGTTACATTTGGTAAAGGTATTTTTACATGTATATTTATGCAATACAAAAACAGTCATATTTATTATCGCGTATTCTGGTTTCTATATAAAGACATTGCTAGCCTGTATGCACGTAACAAATAGTACTTGGAAGCAAATCACATCTTATATGAGTGTCTTTTTAACCATGATCCGCACTTACACGAGGCCAGGGTAAGGATTACCAATGATTCCATAATCTCCAAAAAGTGATGTGATCCCAGAGACTAGTGATAAGACACACATTAACGAAAGCTGCTGCTCAGGTTAACCTGGGGTTGACATAATATGGCTTGTAATATCGCGTTCATATATAAAAAAATCTTTCGGGTACATTGTTTGCAGTTTTAAGCTCGTCCCAATATAAAATCTTCGAAATTATTTTTCATATATTTTTTAATAACAGTCGCTGACAAAAGAGTGTAAAAATCGACTGACAACAAGGTTTTGACACTATGATCGAGATTTTTTATTTTTTATTTTTGTCATGATCAATTCACCAATATGATCAAATTATAAAGAGTAGAGCAGCTGTTATCTGACATCACAGATCAAGTTCAAGGATGGTCAGAAATTGATTGAACAGGATGTTGATTCACGTTGTTTTCTCTTTACATTAGTTGTAGCTAACAAAGTTTATCCCAGATTGTTAGGAGATGCCAATACGAGTTTGATGTACGTGTCAATTCAGAACAGTCTAAGTGTAGCTTTCTCGATATTTCCAAATGCTTTTGCCGTTGATCTCTAATGATTATTTCCCAAAGAAAGAAAGAAAAAAAATAGCATGCTTTTCGGCACATGCTTTGAATGTGTGTCGTTTGATGTCTATAATTTGGCAACAATTGTTGTTATGTCCTGAGAAATTGGAACTTATTTCCAGAACTTACCATCAATACATATCTAGCATGAATACAGACATCTATGATCTTCCCTAATTATCTGTCATCTCATTTGAAACAGAAATTGTCTTGACACTGTCAGACGTCGAAATCTTCATCAGATCTTGTCTCAAGAGTAGTGTTTTCAACACCTTCCATGCTGATCTTTATTGAGATAAATTGATTAATTTAAATGAACGCAAACTGAACTTAACAGCATCGTGTCGGTGTGTATTTTGTGATATTTTATGCCTTTTGGGAGGACGTCTTCCAGTTCACCCACTGAAAATCAAGATCTTTGAATACAAATTCAAGGAGGAGTATTTTGATCACAGTCACAGGAGCCCCGGTAGGTCAGTGGGTTAAGCGCTGACTTACTGATCTTAATCTGAGATCGTTTCCTGGAGACAGAAATCCGGGATTCAATTGCACACAGCCTTCCATTATCACCCTTCCGTCGTCCTGATATGACTGAAAAACTTATGAAAATGATGTATGGTCGCAAGTCATCCATCCATCCATCTCACAGTCACAGGGGCTGTTTTCACTCGCTCTCTCATCGCTCTCTCCGCTCTGTCTAGTTACAGGTATACACATCTTTAATGCACAGCAATAAATTGCGCCACAGCGGCAATAAAATAAAACAAGATCTGCTATGCTGAATTATGCAAATTCACGAAGGAGCGTTTCATAAAATTAGAATCTGAACTTGAAATAGTCTGAATGCTTACAAATTTCCTATTTAGAAAACACGTGTAAACATTCCGAGTATTAAAGGTTGAGATTCCAGTTTCCAATCTCAACCTTAAATGGTCTGAAATTTTGAAGTTTCCTACTTACACTAGTCTATTTTTCGAACTATAGAGGACCCATACAGACTCGGTGTCCAGAGGTTCGATATTGGAACTGTTTCGCTGAGCCTCCTATTGAAATCCAGTTGAGATTATTAATAACAACTGGGATTGAATCTGCGCAATTTGTCAGCTTTGCATTCACAAAGTTTATGGCACGCGAAATTCGTCATTCGTCCTCGACATGGTATCCATAATCTATGCTGACTGTGTCATTTTCTGTAAATTTCTATAAATGGAAAACAAACTGTCTGAATGATGACTGAAGCATTTAATTTTCCATAGGAAAACTTATAGAATCTGAGATATACTTCTTAATTGCTATTTTTCTACAAATAACATTTAAGATTCATGTGATGTACAAGTGGCCTTAAGTAATGGTGACATTTTCATATTTCAATAAAAACACCAATTACTTTGATTCTTAGAGCTTTTTAACGGCTGGAATAAATATGCTTAACGGTTCCTTTAAGAATAGAGAACACATTTAAATCACGGAGCATAGACCATATTGCGAAGTTTCCGATGCGCACGCCTCATCAGGGACCCTGACAATATCTGTCTACGAAAGCCAGAAAAGGATACTGTAGTTTCTTGATTTTGATGAGGCAGTCGATTCAAGGACTGGTTAGTCTCAAAAAGGGTCCGAATGGTTAAAACTCGACGATCCAGAATAGGTGTTCAAACCGATCAAAATTTTCTGATCTCTCAGAAAATAGCATCTGATCTCAAAGGACAAAAAAATCTCGTATAATCTGTACGAGGAGACCTTTAATCAAATTAAAATCTTAAAAAGTTCCTTCAGGAGCAGAGAACACATTCAGAAGAAGACACGTGGGCCATACTTCGAAGTTTTGCCCACTCAAGCCTTAACAATGACCTTGACAATATTTGTTTTCGAAAGCCAGAAAAAAGTATACTCTAATTTCTTTTTCAGACGTCTTTGTCCGTGCTTTTTTCTCTTTGTATAAATTAGAGATTAACTCATTTATTCCTAGTGAACTATTCTATCCTTATCAATAGGAGAGTCTGTTTGTCAATTAAGGGGTGTCTGGTTTAATTTTATTATTCTTATCATTTTAACGTTACTCTAAAACGTGATACCCATTTGTCTAATGCTTGTTGTTGCGTCTGATCTGTTCTGCACTGTTTGCCTATGTCCTATTATTGTTGGTCACGACCGCAAATCGGTTTAGCCCCCCCCCCCACCCCCTCCCCAGTAATTTCATTACTTGCCGTCCCATTGCGGCACTTCTGTTTTGGTTCGTCTTGGTTGTTATATGTGTTGTTTATTGCTATGTCTGTTATTGACATATTGTTTGTGATGTTAAGGCTAGCCCAGAGACCACCTACATGGGGGATGTATGTTCACATGGCTGCCGCTGATGGTTACGTTTGTAGTGATTAATTTTGTGCTGTATTTTTCCCACACGGTATCTTGGGTGGGATCTGGGATTGAATTGTGTCAGTTCCTGAGAATTCTCCTATTTACTCCAGGCAATAATGGGCTAAAGAGTAGCCATTTACTACTAGCTCGTGTCTTTGTTACACTTTCAAAAAGGTGTAGATAAAACGCTACATGTTCCCACACAACTTCATGTCATTGAAATAATGCATATCTAACTTTGCTTTACAGACTTAAATCACATTGCCTTGGAATCAGGAAAACCATTCCACATATGTCAAGCCCTTATTGTCGAATTAAATTCGCTTCTATATATTTAGCCAGTCGTGTCACCTATTGAGTATTTTCGTTCTTTTAGTGTGTCTGCTGATCTAGTATTAGAGCGTTAATCTCAGTATATTGCTATCTAAATATAGGTTATAGGAGACAAGCAAACCAAATACTCCGTTGTTCTTGCATTCTTGCAAAGGCATCAATTGTTTGTAACTATGAGGGCTACTAACAAGTCGGTCATTTCTATGATTGGAATACATACTTATTGCCCCTAGCTTTTTATGTTGGTTTATATATTTCAGTCGATTTTCAGTTTCATTTCAGTGTCCTATTAGCAAACACTTACATGTATTGAAATCTTAGGAAAACAGAGTTTTCGTTAGCAAACCACCAGAAATATCATTTCCCCGGCCAGGTAACATAATTTTATAAATCGTTGTTTTGACCCCCTTAAATGCCGGTGAAACTAAGTCGTTGTGGTTCATAACGGCGTGTTACACTGGTTGAATGTGACCTTCGACTTGCCCGACCGTGAGATTTATAGTTGACATGATAAGATTGTTTTTCTTTAAGTGATATAGTTTCTGATGTTTCTGGTATTATTTATTTGCAAATTATTTCTTGAAAAATAATATTAGTCCGCGAAAAAACACTATTCAGAAAACTTAGCAAAATCATGCAAATGAAGCATTATTGCCGCGGGTTCCAACTACAGAAAGTCTTCGGAGAAAATCTCAGTGGCTTAATTAGTCTATAATTCTCTTCAGCTCTGTCAGCAAATCCGGAAAAATTAAAGCGCAATTTTAACAAACAGAATCAAGCTAATATCATAGTTAAGATCCTATTGATTCTGATGTTTTAGTCACGTTTCGTAAATGAGCGTTTTGTTTTTGACCTAATATTGAAAGACCTTTTTTTATTACTGTCATTATTCCAAACATGTGACCTCGATATGTCACGCATTGATGGCAAATGCTAAACAGTGCTCACACTGAAACAGACTATTTCTTAGGAGTAGTCTGATCTAGGTCTGCACTGTATGCTTGGGCATTTCTATCTCAGTTCAGTATTTTAATTTCATTATTGTATTTATTTGATTCCATGGTGTCGTTATATCCTGGTGTCTCAGATGAGAGCAACTTTCAAAAACCAGATCTAATCGAAAGTTCATATTTTCAAACGATGCACTTCTTTCGTAGGTTCACGATTGTCTGCCTTTTTTGCACATACAATAGTACCTCCAATACCTCTCCAACATTTACTACAATTAAAATACTGTTTTAGACGGTTTATCATGGAAACAGACGTTTGAGCCACATCATGTCGTATTTCCTGTATTACATACAATATACGTAATATGTTCTATAAAAGGGTTATCCTTTGGAAGCAAGGATCATACCAAAGAACTGAAAACTGTCGAGTGTACAAGTTTTCTGGGCCAGACTAGCTAGTTTCGGCCAATTAGGCCTCATCAGTGACCCTCAAACATTTCTAAAGTTCTACAATGGAATCAATGATCCCAAAGGACTAGAAAATAAAATCTACACTATGATGAAGGGCAGGGAGACTTTTTACGGTGATCACACAGTCCGAATCACCAGCTGTAGTGAAGTTCAATATGTTCTATAAATGGGTTATCCTTTGGAAGCAAGGATCATACCAAGGAACTGAAAACTGTCGAGTGTACAAGTTTTCTGGGCCAGACTAGCTAGTTTCGGCCAATTAGGCCTCATCAGTGACCCTCAAACATTTCTAAAGTTCTACAATGGAATCAATGATCCCAAAGGACTAGAAAATAAAATCTACACTATGATGAAGGGCAGGGAGACTTTTTACGGTGATCACACAGTCCGAATCACCAGCTGTAGTGAAGTTCAATATGTTCTATAAATGGGTTATCCTTTGGAAGCAAGGATCATACCAAGGAACTGAAAACTGTCGAGTGTACAAGTTTTCTGGGCCAGACTAGCTAGTTTCGGCCAATTAGGCCTCATCAGTGACACTCAAACATTGCTAAAGTTCTACAATTGAATCAATGATCCCAAAGGACTAGAAAATAAAATCTACACTATGATGAAGTGCAGGGAGACTTTTTACGGTGACCACACAGTCCCAATCACCAGCTGTAGTGAAGTTCACTATGTTCTATAAAAGGGTGCATCTACAGACCAGACTGAGCGGACAAGTGGTCCATTGAGACGCTGGGCCTGTAGTCCGCGGATTGTGAGTCCAAACTTCCTATTCTCAAACTGTGAAAAAAAAATTCCGGGCTGTCTGAAAATCGAAGATTTCGAATAATTATGTTACATTTCTTTCCCTTTTGGTTTTGAGGGCAGGATATGGGATCTGACTGTATGAGTTCCTGACCATTGCCTACTCAGTTACAAAAAGTTCAAACGCATGTTTATTTGAGTTAAACCAATTGTAATACTTCCTTTCCCTTCTTCTAGTCTCATAGTACGTCCTAACCAGATCGTCAAAATCATATTCCAAAACCAGACTTACAAGCCATACACAGTATTGTATGAAGCAAAGAAAACGGAGAGCTCGAAAAACAGGCAGTGCTCATGGCAATCCAGTTTCGGATTTGCATGTCAAAAATGATTTGAAAATAAAAATCTGCAAATATTTTAATGAGTCTTGAATCTAAAATAGATCATAATCGTTTTGTATAGAGATAGGCAAAGGTGTAGCTTTCGGCATAATTTTTAAATGTCAGCCGGCTTATTATGATAATTTGTCTGCACTTTTGTAGAACTAAACAACATTTATAAATGTGTAGCTGGATGTTTTAGATTTGTTCTTCGTTTTATTGCACAACCCGCAGGTTTGCACCCTAATCACTGTGAGTCCGTCCGTCCGTCCGTCCGTCCATTATCAGTTAGCGAAAACCGTTATCAGTTGGCGAAAACGCTTATAACTCTTGAACCGCATGGGATATTTTGACAAAATTTTGCATACTAATACATGTCAACATTGTCTAACGACTCGCGTGCATATAACCTTATTTGATGGACGAAGCTTTGCTGAGCACAAGTTGAAAATTTACGGCCAACTACTGAAATGCTCATAACTCTTGAACACCGTGGCAAATATGGTTCAAATTTTGTATGCTTATGTATTTTAACATAGTCAAGCCACCGGCATGCAAAACAGTGACGAGGCTTCACCGAGCATCAATTAGGCCAGTCGAGCTCTTTAATTGAAAATGCTCATAACTCTTGGACCGCTTGGTATATTTGCTTTAAATTTTGTATACTTATGTGTTTAACATTGCCCAGCCACTGGTATGCAAAACAGTGACGAGGCTTCACCTAGCATCACTTTGGCCGGTGGAGTTCTTTTATTGAAAATGCTCATAACTCTGGGACCGCTTGGTATATTTGCTTCAAATTTTGTATACTTATGTAATTTAACATTGCCCAGCCACTGGTATGCAAAACTTCTTATTGCACAACCCGCAGGTTTGCACTATAATCACTGTGTGAGTCCGTCCGTCCGTTATCAGTTAGCGGAAACGCTTATAACTCTTGAACCACATTCTATATTTTGATAAAATTTTGCATACTTATACATGTCAACATTATCTAACGACTCGCATGCATAACCGTCTTTTTTGGTGGACGAGGCTTTGCTGAGCACAAGTTGAAAATTTACGGTCAAGTAGTGAAAATGCTCATAACTCTTGAACCCCGTGGTATATATGGTTCAAATTTTGTATACTTATGTATTCTAACATTGTCCAGCCACCGGCATGCAAAACGGTGACGAAAGCTTAAACAGTATTGCACGACCCACACGTGTGCACTTTAATCGCTGTGCAAGTCCGTCAGTCTGTTTGTCCTTCCGCTGTAGTCAGTGAGTGAAATTGCTCATAACTCTTAACCACATGGTGTAGTTTGATAAAAATATGCATCATTCTACAAGAAATGACCAATTTCATTTCCATACATTCCTTCTGGCACCAGAAACTGATTATTCTACATTCACCACTGGTTGTGCACATTACCATCAGTTGATTCTTGTTATAGGACGGTCAAGCAAGTTGCAGCAAAATCTTAATATAATGAAATAATGGGTAATATTAATGGCTTGGCACCAGACTACAGAGACACCAATGTTTCATTCATAAGATCAATTTTGTCCATCCTTATGTTTTTGCAAAGCTAAAGCAAGCTTTGCCGAGGCAGGCTGATGCTCTCAGTTACATTTCTCTTGTAATCAGAGACAAATTTGCTCCTATACCTCTCCCTTGGCTTAACTCAGAATCTGAAATACTACACCGAACTCTGTGTCAGCTCAAATATCATAGCTTTCAACTGAGAACTTCATAATACTGACTGCTTTTTGAGCTATTTTGATTGGTTAGGGATCACAGATCTAGTGATACCAGAACGATACGTTGCAAAGCTGGACCAAGCCCTGTCATTTGACTTGGATACAAGATTTTTTGTTGCCGCCATTTCTGCTCCATTCTCAGTCATGATAACAGGAAGACACTTATTATGATCAAGGTGAGGTCAAAAAGGATAAATTCAAAACCTCGAATGCCAGAACTCCTGAATAAATCAACAAAAAGACCGAGTTTGAGCAACATCGACGTTACAGCATACGTATCTAGGCCTACACAATTTTCAAGAGTCTCTACTGATGATTTAAGCTTTTAACTTGTAAATTTGAACTGTTACTATACCAATAAGCTGTAAATGTAATCGTCATCTACAAAGAGGCTGTACCGTTTGAATTCTTTAAAGCTGCTTCTGCAGTCAGCTAAAAGATAGGCAATGGTCAGGGTTTAATACAATCAAATCCCAAGAAGCACACACACAAATTGACCAAAGTTCACGAAAGACACACTCGGCAAACCGAATGAGCAGCTCTTTCCCAACTAGGTGGTCATTCAGCTACCCTAGCTAAACTCGCAACATCTATTTTCACCTATTTTAAATTACAGAACATACAAAAACGGACACAAATGTAAGCGGAGCCTCATCAGTCATCCTAAGAATTGATCTGAAAATTAAAATGTGGAACAAGTTTTAACAGCGTTTTATAATAGCAGTTTGATAAATTGTATGGTCACCAAAGTAGTCCTATACGAGGTGGATGAATTAGGTAAAGGTTCAGTATTCATGATCCATTTAACACAATTGCAATATCTCTAACAAAGAAACAAATTAGAAAAATTACCGTTTGAATTATATGTAACATTAATTACTGGCCGTCTAAAGGCGGCAGTTCTGTTTCGGTTCTTCTTTATTGTTTTATGTGTTGTTTGTTGCTGTGTGTGTTTTTGATAAATTGTTTTGATGTTAAGGCTAGCCCGTGAACCACTTACATAGGAAATGGCTGTTCACATGGCTGTCACTGCTGTTGTCTTAGGTGATGACTTATTTTGTGTTGTCATTTTCCCACATGGTGTCTTGGGTTGGATCTGGCATTGAATTGTGTAAGTTCCTGAGAATTGTCTTCCTTACTTTTTCACCTTGTGAAGATCAGAAAGCGCAGACTATTGATCACAATACAGTTTTTGACACAGCTATATAAGCATATAACAGAAACTTTCCTGATAGCACTTCAGCGTTTTCCTGCTGATTTATTTCCAAACACAAATCTTACAGATCAACTGAACTTTTAAACTCTTGCCTTCTGATATAATTGCTTGTATTATCAGTACCGTTTCTATGTAACCGGACTTTGACATGGTTTATAGACAAGGCTTTTTACATAGCACATTTGGCATCCTCCATCATCTTTAACTGTTCACTTTTACAGATATTGAATGTTTAGCAAGAACAAATTATCATAACAGTTAACTATCGGCAAATGTGACAGCAGAGAAAATAAGAAGTTTCAGAATTTACTATAAGTTATTTGTCATTTATCTTCTTTTTTTTTTGGTGAAGCAAGTACATGTTACATATTGGTGTATATTTTTTGGCTATGTACGATGTAAGTTTTAATGGCAAATATTGAGCCCTTGTTGTTGTTCATTACAAACAAATGGTGGGAGACAAATGCAAGATTTTCAAACCTGTATAATAATGAGAATGGTCTTCATAACAATTTATGGTTCGCTAAAAAATTATCTGACCTTTGTAGGAGAGAGAGATTATTGTAACAAAGATCGTATATTTTCCCGCATGTTTACGCTGTTAAAGAATAAATAAACGATGCAAAAATAGCAACCTATCTTGCCAGAAAGGTATACTATTACCCTGTTTATTGATTGACAACACTTAAGGCGACGACTGATATAAAATGTTTTAGGAGTTAATCAAGTCTAAGATTGTTCAATTATTCTGTATTCCATTTATAGACCTAGGTAGCCTACACACAAATTGTCAAAAGCGCTTCAAAGCAAAGAGCATCTCAACCGACTCAGGGTTGGCAAAAAGAGAAATCAGAAAATTCCTTGAAACATCGTTTGTCATCGACAACCATGGCATTGTGCCGCTGATAACTTCGTTTAACACCGCTGCCACATAATACGACGTTTGTGAGCCGAGGAACCGTTTGGCGTTTGACACAATTTCATTACTGACCGTTCCAAGGCGGTAGTTCTGTTGTGGTTCTCTGTTGCCTGTTTTTGGTGTCACAGTTTCTGTGATGTTTTACCTTATGTATGTTCTTATTATTTTTGGTTCGGTTTGGGTTGCTGAGTGGCCACCTTTTGGGAACAAGCTGCTCACTCGGTTGGCCATATGTTCTCTGTATCTTGATTATTTGTAATCTTAGTTGTTTCCAACTATGGTTTGAGGGCTGGATTTGGATTTTGATTGTTTCAGTTCCTGGTCTTTGCATACTTTTTACTTTTACCTACGTTTCCAGTATTTGTCTTCATTAGTCTAAAATGCAATTAACAGGAAGTGATGAATCAAACTCCACATTCTATTTTCCACCAACGACACCAAACGAGAAATAATGTCACTAAATAACAACACTTTTGTGATTAAACAGAGATCTTTCCACGTTGTCTTTTCCTTTGCCCTGTTTTCCTGCCTATCATTGTGATCAAGAGCACTGGTTGCCTCGCTTAACGTTATCATATTCTAATAGCCAAAATGTTGCCCAATATGCGTTCACAAATAAAAAAAAAAAGGAAAGAACAGCAATCAGACAAGATGCTAAATATATTTTACCGCTAAGAATATTCCCCAGTCAGTCGAAACACTTCGATCGAAATTCGCCAGGGCCTATTGAGAACTTAGACCTGCGTAGATGGCTGAACTCAGAGCTCGTTACTGCAGCTGGTGTTGTGCCGCGTGGCGGCCGTAAAACGTCTCCCCGTACATCATCCATAGTGCAGATTTTATTTATTTTTGTTCTTTGAGATCAGGGGATATATTCAGAGAAATCTGAAATTTTAGATTGGTTTAGACTCTTATTCTAGATCATCGTCTTTTATATTATTTGGACCCTTTTTGATACTAGTCAGTCTTTGAATCGACTTCCTAATAAAAATTAAGAAAATTCAGTATGCTTTTCTCTGCTTTTGTCACCAGATATTGTCAGGGTCACTGACTAGGCTTTATTAGCCGAAACTACGTAGTCTGGCCCATGTTCCTGCTTCTGAATGTGTTCTCTGCTCTTGAAGGAACTCTTTAAGATTTTAATTTTACGTTAGTTCGAAACGAAAACTGTTTCTCAGTCATGCAAACAGAGTACTTTGTAGAGTTCCCAAAACAGACTGAATGCTTAAACTTTTACTTTATGATGGCTTTTCATCTTGTGTTTCTTCTTTAGCGTGTACGAAATCATTACAAAGGAAGCAACTCAGCCAAGTTCATATTTGCCTCCCTTTTTAAGAGCGGTTAGCTCTTAAAAAAACGACACTTTTAATGACATGTCTTTCCTTTAAGGGTAGATCTTTTTGGAACGGCTACGCCATTCAGAAAATCAAACAAGAAGTTTGGGAATTGTACTCATTCATTTCAACTGCACGATGGTTTTATCAAAGGTACTTGAAAGTAATTAAATGACTGTTCCTAATAGCTTTATCATTGCGGGTCAATGGCGGTGCATTTGACCAGGTTTTTGGACTTCTCGGCATAATCTCTGAGCTATTATGCAATGTAAATCATATTCTTATGAGCCGCTATTCGTCTTCAAAATGTCATTCCAGATCGCGTGAACAGATGATTAAAAAGAAACATGACATTAAATTCAAATAAATTCTACAGACAAGAAAAATATATGAAAATATAAAAAAGGTTGCTTCACCATGGATACATGCATTTTATAGACTAGTCACAAATGAAGATGAATGCGTAATTCAAATGCTTTAAACAATTTATCATTTCCGTGATCATTCAGATCTGGGTAGGCTAGACGCACATTACCAAAACTACTTAAAAGCAAATTACATCTAATACGAGAGTGTTTTTACTCGGAATCTGCTGGAAGACGATGCCAGAATGACTACTGTAAATGTAGGCCATGAGCCAAATATGGTTTACCTCCCGCCCCCCAGGGGGAGTTTTGTGGACCATACTTTTCTTAAAGTCCAGCATCTTAGAAGTATTTTGCAGCATGTTAGCCCTCTGGCGAGTGGGGCGTTAAGCTGTAACAGCCTGTTATCAAACGTTACCCATTAAAAAAATAGACATAAAATAAAAATTATCAAAAATTATAAAAAAAATAGAAGTCACTTTCCTATGTTTAAAATTATAGTAGAGTCTAATAGAACAATCCAGTAGCTAAAAGTTAGGATGTTTGAAAGGTCACTTTAGCCTACATGGTGTAATATACGTGACATTTGTCTTTACACTCCATTAAAATTGCTATTTCCATCCAAAATACTTTCTTTTTGTAAGTTATTCCTTTAGTATTAGACCATATGATTGTTACTATATTAAAGATAATTTATTGGTCTTTTCAGATCTGCAAAAAATATTATCCTACCTTGTATACTTTGGGAGAAATTGGATGTTGAACACAGTACCCCCTTATAAATGTTGCATATTACAATTATCACTTTCTGTATAATTCAAGTGCTAGAACTACACTGTATGAATTAAAAAACAACAGTAAAAGGTAATATTGAATATGCCAGCCTATCTAAACAGCAAGGAACAGTTCCTCGATATTTTGAACGCATATTAGTCGGCCATAATGATCGATTATATACGTTACCGAGGGCTATTTTTTATACTCATACAATTTGAAGATAGAATCATTTTATTTTCGTTGGTAGCAGTTTCTTCATAAAAGAATCTTTTAATATTAAAGAAAAAATGCATTCTGGTTTATTTTCTATGATAAGCTATTACTAGTAGTTACGTAAATAACATTAACATTTAAAATATTACATTATAATACCTTTAATCAGGTTTTTCCCACGGTCACATAAAAAACAATAACACATATAAGTCTGGGTGTTTTTATGATGTATTGTGTACTTGGACCTAGCAACACTTCTCTCAGTTATTACTGTTAGGGATCATGAGGTGTGTTTTATACGTGATTAAACACAGTATACTTCAAATTGTAATGTTAAAGGCACTGACATATTCTGCACATGTAAAACGTTTTTTGCTGTTTACTTTGTTATTATATATAAAAAATAAAAGTATTTGCATTGCCCAGTTTGTTTCTTTTACAATTTGTACATTTGAGTTCTAAAGACAGTAGCATACGTGAAATTTTGTTATATACAACTTAGAAAATAAAAAAATAGAAAAAAATAAATAAATTAACAAAATACCACATCAGAAAAGATAAAAAAGATAAAGCTGCAGCTAAGCCAGTATAGATTTTGCATATAGGGCTCGAATCAAATGATATACAATCAGTTTGATAACATTAAAAGCTAAGCGCTTTTGATGTGTTTAGTATAAAATTATTAAATAATCCGTAATTAACAATGCAAAATGGAGTACCACCTTGATTATTGACAGGATTTGGTATAGTTTTTACGTGCACACTGAAAAAAAACTATAAAGCAGAACAGTAAACCTGAAGTTTGAAAACTTAAGCCAAATACAGTTCTGCATCAAAGCTAATGTAGATATTTGCTGGCAGGGTATACTTACTTTTGTAAGACTATCGTATATTTTATGTTACCAAAGGAAACAACATTGCTGAGTTATAGTAAAGAAACAAACTTTTGAAAATAATTAATGGTAGTGTCAATACATTGTTTTATTTAGTTCATTTATGTAACTAACATTAATGTGTCAACCAGGAGTTTGGGAGAATAGTATTAGAAACATTTGATACAGAATAGAGACACTGGCAGTTTACTAGTATACTGTAGCAATCTATAAATGCTATGTTTAGGACGATCTATATTTCAATGCTTTTGTTTCTTTCTCTATAAAGTCTAACTACATTCAATCATTTCTTAAAGATTCTAACTACATTCAACCATCTATTAAAGCATCTATTCACCAAAAAACATAAAGATACGTTTAGTTAGACAAAAATGTTTTTTTTCCAGGGACAGTGTTTCAGTAGTTCTGCACACATAATGAAATGGCAAATGAAAATGACAGAATATATTAATGTTTGTCATCGCTGTTCAGATATAAGCAAATCTTAGTTGTTCTCCTTCAGAATGTATTCCCCTATACTTCAGTTATGCTTTGCAGCATAATATTGAGAAAAAAAGAAAGAAAAGAAAGACCGAACAAGTAACGTATACAACGTATTAATTGCGAGTTTAAGATTCTTCATTTCCGATATTCTTAACTAGTAATACAGTATTTCTAAAGAGCAAATAATCAAACAATAGAAATAGTGCATACCTATACATGTCAAGGAAGGGCTAACCTAAATAACTTACTGCATTTGATCTCTGTGATCTTGTTTACCATATTGTTTACTTTTTAGCAATAAATATGGTTGAAAACTGCTTATTTATGATACCTTACTGCCTATCTTATCATCTTTGTCCAAATATGTTAAATACTGTTAGAGAATACAGCATTTTAGAAATATCCAGACAACAATTTTAGTTGCTTACATATTGAAAAGTTGTCTGACTGAAATTTGTATTTCGTAACAGCTTTAGTCCTTGATAGTGCAACAAGTGGGAATAAAACCATTGGGTTTGCAAAATTACCTGACCAGTTGAATATTGGTAACAACATAATGAAAAATAAAACTCTGAACAGGCTGATGACAGAATGTTGTATGCGTTATAAAGCATGTCGCTTTCTATCAACCTTAATTTTTCACATTGTTAATAGTTTGTAATGTATTTGATGGCCGGGAGCTGCATAAACAGATCACGTAGATCACAAATTAACATGTAAGTTATGATCACGGGAGCCACACATATTTGCTAACCTATATAAAGCAGTTTCTGTGCAAAGAGGCTCGTGGCTGACGATTCGATGGACAGCATAGCAAAAATGGTGTTAATCCCTGTTGGAAGAGTTGGTACTGCTTTTGATTGCCTCGGCTGGCAGTCACAGTTGCATATTTGTATGTAGGGTAATTGAATGGGTCAGCGAACAGCACAGGTAGCGAAATTCGTTTTATCCCCATCATGATGAGAACCTAAATATTAATCAGTTGCAGCATATATCAACTTATTACATTCTATGCATAAAATTAAAAAAAAAACAAAAAAAAAACATTTTTATGAAGTCACTTTTAAGTGAAACTGAATTGAAGGCAAAGTCAAACTGCTTCAGCTATAACAATCTATGTGCGTCTTGCTGAGCTCTTGTGTATTTCAAAGAGGTAAATTTGCCATCTGACAACCAGTGGTAAGCTAATACTACAGCAATGAATAATTCATATCGCCCGGGAACTAAATTTTTGATAACAGATGACTCACAAATCTTATCCCACCCCCACCTCACGACATATTACAATTATGTAACGTAAGGTTACTGTTAGATTGCTTTTCAAATATACACTATCCGATGTTTTTTTATAGTTTGAGGACACAAAACATTAGCGTTTCTTCATATTTACATATACAACAGTGTCTACTTAAGACATAATACAGAGAACATTGAAAATAAAATGCAGCTGAGGTTGGCTTTCTTAGCTTTTCTCGTCATCTTGTAGGTTAAATTCTTCAAAAATAAGATAGTTTCTGTCCACATTTAATATATCCACTGCTCACTGCTGCCTAACTTATCTAAGCTTGGCATGAATCAAAGAAGATTGATGGAGCACGTATAAACTTCAGTCCACCAATTCAGCAATTTAGTCTGGTTGATTTTTTCCTGAATTTTTGTTGTGGTTATATACGTTACATATTTATCATGAATGCTGACGAGTTTTGTAAGACTACATTTTGTTTGTTTTTTATACTAGAATATTGAAACAGTCATATATATGACAATAACTTTTTTCTTCACTTCAATTCTTACAATTTGCTCCTTATATTACATGTATTTAGACACTGAAGGGGAAAAACGTCAAATACAATGTAAACTACGTTATACGGGCTAGTCAACTTATCCTTGATCATGTCAATTACCTTGAAACAGCGATTTATGTACTAGCAGACAAAACCCAACATTATTTAGGGCGAATACTAACATGTGTATACCAATGTGTATTTTCTATTATTACGTGAATATGTAAATTTGGGTAGTATAATTGACGTTGACGTTACACGTTAACGCCCCAACGTACAGAGGGCTAACATGTGTCATTTTGTGTCTTATATAATGTAGTTTCAGAAAATTATAGGGTACAAAACTCCCCCTGGGGGGGAGGGGGGTCTATGGTCAGCTCAAGGTCTAATGGTATAACATATCCAAATAGTGATAAGAAATTTGAGAGAATAAGGTTTAGAATGTATATAGCTTCACGTAAAAAGGCAAGCAGCCCATTTCTAGAGCACATGAATAATCTGCTCAATCCCATGCACATTGGGTAGCAAGATAGACCGGGTAAAAGTCAAACTTTAAGCATTTGTTTTTCCACACCTGTAGACGTCATCAGTATATTGTAATACGAGTGACTTTTGAGAATAATAAAAAGACATCAAGAATGAAAACTGCAGATTCGGGTTCTGTGTGCTATGAATCAGGGATAAAAACAATGTGGCACGTGAAACCCATCACGCCCATATCTAAAGCTCATGTTTTCCTTCCGGTGAGTTTCTTTAAATTTCATGCCACTACTGACTGCTAAATCAGCCAAATACCAAATCTTAGAAATTAGTTTATACAACCATGTTGAACTCGAGAGACAACAAAGTTATGACATTGCCTACGAAGTTTTTATCGTTTTTAAGATCATTATTTGAAAAGTTTAAAGAGGTGAACAGCTGTTTCCTGACATCACAGTTCAAGCTCATGGATGGTCGGTCGAAAATTGATTGAACAAGATGTTAATTCATATTGTTTTCTCTTCGCATCAAATATAGCTGACAAAGATCGCTCCATATTGTTACAAAAAGTCAATACTTTATTTTATGTACACGTGAACTAACAGCAGCATTTCTTCTCATAGTGGCTTTCTCGATATTTTCCAAACTGCTTTGTGGTGGTTGGGTGGTGCGATGGTGCTGGGTATAACTTCCAATGCCGGTCGTTCTACTGATTGGGATAATAGTAAGGCAAGGGCCTACTGTGCTTGCAGTAGGTGCGGGTGAGAGTTGTCGGACGTTTTTTTCTCTCGTCTATCATTCCTCTCTTTTTTCTCCCTCTCTTTTGGAGACGGACCGATATAGACTGAAATACTGTCTCAAAGGACCGTTAAACCCAAACCAACTAACCAACCAAACTGCTTGCTGTTAATAGCTAATTATTATTTCTCTCCCCCCCCCCTCCCTCACTTTAGAAAGAAAGAGAGAAATAGAAAAAAGAAAAAGAGAGAAACAAAGACAGAAAGGAACAAAGAAGCATGCCCTACTGCTGGTGCGAACACCAAACGTTTACATCAGCCGGTGCATTCTAACAGTCTTAGAGTACTGAGGATTATTTCTACCGAAGGTGAAGTTTTTAGCCGGTCTGCATGAATGTCCTTTGGCAAGTATTTCAAGATATTCCGATGGTCCCGGATAAGCATTATTAAGTGAAAAAGTCAGTAGACGCAAACGTATAACTACATAGTATTTCAACCACAAGGGACAGTGAGCGAGTGAAAGAACTCTGGTTTAACGTTCCACCAACAACGAGGTCATGTGGAGACGGGACCTCCGTTTAAAGTCTCGTCCGAAAGACCGGAGAAGCGGGGGGTCGATCTTGCGACCCCTGCATTGGTAGTCGGTAGTGTTAGCCACTACAAAACAGCCGCTCCTCACACAGAACAGCCACTGCAGAAGCAGATGTATGATTACATCTGCCTAGATAAATAAGCTGCAAAACCTGCAAGGGAGACGACTTAAATAGAACATTTTTGCCTTCCCTAGTAAGTAAAAGGAAAGAAATTGGTTTCTAGACAGAGCAAAATTCTCCCTACTTGAGCAGCCCCTGTAAGAGGGGAGTTAAATACTTCAAGGTCAGAGTGATCCATACATCTTGATATTCAGTGGGTGAACCTATAATCGTCCACGCAAAAGGCATAAAATTTTATAAAACACACTCAGGCACGGCACGTTGTTGAATAAGTTCAGTTTGCATTCACTTGATCTAATCAATTTATCTAATGATCAGCATGAAAGGTGTTGAAAACACTACTTTTTAGACGAGATCCGGTGACGATTCCGACGTCTGGCAATTAGGGAAGATCATAGATGTCTGTATTTATGCTAGATACGTATTGATCGTTAGTTTCAGAATTGAGTTCAAAATACTCTGCCCATAACAACACTGGATACGTTTGGCATTATTACTTGGATTAACCATACCCAGATATTCTTTGGGCCAAAATCACCGAGTATCCCGAGTTATATATACTTGGGTTTTGCTGGAATAATTCCACAATTATATCCCTTGATTGGTTGAATACTTTCAGGATATACTTTCGCACAAATAGTTCCCTGGTTCATTGGTTTCTAAGAAGGCCAGTTTGACTGAATATCATGCTTGCTATAGCAAACTGAAAAGAGCCTTAGATATGCTTCTTGAAAATGTTTAATTAGTTCAGATTCCCCAGCACCGAAGGTAACTAGAGGAACCGAATTACACCCTTCATAGGTGCCCCTACAACGGCAGATTGTCTCATAAGTTGACGGGTCATTGTTTACCGGAGAAACAGCGAAAACAGTAGCAGGTTTTGCCCTGTTGGAACTGTTTGAAAATGGTTTGTCATGCCTCAGAGACTTGAGGAAAAGAGAGTCCAAAGTGCCTGGAGTGTTGTGAAAAAAGTTTCATGGAAGGGTGGATAGTTAAACTGTATAGTAAAACTAATTGTGATCTGTGCCTGATTGGGTTTATCCAAGTTATTATGCCGAACGTGTGTTAACCCCCTATCCCCACCCCCAATAGTCATTAATGACCGTCCGAAGGCGGTACTTTCGTTGTGGTTGCATTTGTTTTATGTTCGGTGCTGTTTATTTTTTTGTGTTTTCATTTTAACCTTTCTATAATGAAAATAGAAAATAGGTAAAAATAGTTGTTAAATGTTTTTCGTATAATTTGCTTAGTCTGTTGTAACTGTTCTGTTGGTCTTGGTTGTTTGGTTCAGTGGGGTTGGCTGGGTTGCCGCCTGTTTGGGAAAGAGCTGCTGACTCGGCTTATCACTTGTAGTTTATTGTTTGTTGGGATGTCTTCGTCAATCTTTCCCTTTGATGTTGGGGATCGGGTTTGGGGTCTGATTCGGTCAGTTCCTGGAGTGTAGTTGGTCTTTGAGTTTGCAAAAAATCGTTGTCCTGTTATTTGTGTGCATCATTTAAACAAAAAAAAACATAAATGCTAAACAAAATGCCCAGTACTCAAACGAATCTAGTATTGTCTTGTTTGAGATGATTTTTTAGGACAGCAACTATATACATATCTTCTTTGTTGCTGGCTTATATTTAAGTTGTCACTAGCTATTTTGTTACCAAAATCATTGCCAGCTTAGATAGCAACAATGCAAAGTTAATTCGTATTATCGTGCCATATGAATGGAATAGATATTAAATATGAAATGATTTCCAGAAACCAATTACAGAAGATTGTTCTCTCTCTCTCTCTCTCTCTCTCTCTCTCTCTCTCTCTTATCTTTTGTTGCATGATTGAAATTACCCTAAAATCCACTTTAGAAGTCTATATTTGTTTTGGTACACTGACGACCATCATTTAAGCTGACTAAACTGGCTTTAAACATTTACTAACTCGCTTAAACATGAAAAGGGCTGCAACTTGCTTTTTATTTAGCGTTAAATATACTAGGTTGGAAATCTGTTCGGGATATCACGGAACTAAACTTTTCATATGTCATCTAAATCTATGTAAAGGAAGAAACAAAGCACATGGCTTTACCCAGTGACAAATTTAAAGAGTAACTACACTTCATGAACTGAATGAATCAGATCCCAAACCCTATCCCCAACATCAAAGGGAAAGATTGACAAAGACATCCCAACAAACAATAAATAACAAGTGATAAGCCGAGTCAGCAACTCTTTCCCAAATAGGTGGCAACTCAACTATCTTTAGTGAACTAAATAATTAAGACCAACAGAACGGTTACAACAGACTAAGCAAATTATACGAAAAAACATTTAACAACTATTTTACCTATTTTCTATTTTTATTATAGAAGGGTTAAAATGAGATTACAATAAATTAAACAGCCCCGAACATAAAACAAAAGCAACCGCAACGAAAGTACCGCCTTGGGACGGTCAGTAATAACTACTGGGGGGTTTAAACCGATTTTACTGGGCCCAAACCTTCACCCGCACCCTCCGCCGCGGTGCACACAATTAGTTAGTAGTTCGGTTCGTATGGAGGTCCCCTAACTCATCAGAGAGTCATCACGGGCAACAATTAAAATCAAGAAAAGACCGTGATGAAGCAAGGATGAGGACTCGACGTCCAAAACAACATTAAAACTAAACTGAGTCTACGTTGCTTCAGTGTCACTACTTTGAATCAACGTTGAGTCAGTGTTATTTAGCATTGTGTGCCGTCAGGGATTTTACCTTATGATACCTATATTATTGAAAAACTAGTTGTATGTTTGCAACACAACAACAACTGATGCCCACAGTAGCAATAAATAAAACATGATCTGCTATGCTTAATCATGCAAATTCACAAAGGAGCGTTTCCTAAAGTTGGATACCCAACCTTAAAATAGTCTTAATGTTTACAACTTTCGTACATTTGGACGGACGCACGGTACCCTGTACTGTGACGATTGATAGGTTCCGCTGAGGTGCGATGAAGGTGGGGAGGGGGGAGTGGGGGTGGAAGGTGTCGTTACGAGAATCGATATACAACAATACCTTTCCTACACAATCTTCAATTCTTCGAATTTAAGAAGATACAGGCAGACTCGGTGCATGAAGATGTGAGTAATACATTCATTCCCTAGAGCCTTTTATGGAGCATCGTTACGTGAACTGGGCAAAAAGATAAAACTTTCCTTCGAAAGCATTTACCATAGCAGATATATATATGGCCTAGCTTGTCAGCCCGTAACCTATAATGACAGCGGTGTGAATATTTCCTGAAAAACATCATACTAATTGATGACTAATTGACGGTGTTTTACGTCTGTAAGTGTTGCGACCACTCACAGGGAGTACATTGCACACTCTGACTTGAGCTTACTCTTAGGAAAATGTTATGAAATGAATGGAAAGAAATGAACCTTTCATACCACTTCGAATATGATGTCCATAATCCGTGCTTCTTTCTGTAGATTTCTATAAATGGAAAACAAATTATCTGAATGATGATGGAGGCAATTAATTTTCCTTAGGAAATCATAAAGTATTAGAAATACTGCTTCATCTTTATTTGTCTAAATACACTTGATGTTCACGTGATGTGATAGTGGCCTTCAGAAATGATGGCACTTGCATATTTCGATATAAACAATCAATTTCTTTGATTCTTGGCGCTTTTTGATATTTGGAATGGACTTTTTGCAAGTCATTTTACTTCGCCATCTGCATTAGAGATTAAAAATTAGCCATGTACTTCTAGCACTGACTTTGTTACACTGTCAAACGCTTCATGTTTCAAAGCCAACTTCATGTCACTGAAATAATTCATGATTACTTAGCGATACTGACTCAAATCAAATTGCCTCGGAACCAAGGAGACCATTCCATATATCAGGACATTAGTCAGCTTAGATTAATTTTAAAGAGTAACTACACTTCAGGAACTGACTAAATCAGATCCCAAACCCTATCCCCAACATCAAAGGGAAAGATTGACAAAGACATCTCAACAAACAATAAATTACAAGTGATAAGCCGAGTCAGCAGCTCTTTCCCAAATAGGTGGCAACTCAGCTATCTTTATTGAACTAAATAATTTAGACCAACAGAAGGTTACAACAGACTAAGCAAATTATACGAAAACCATTTAACAATTATTTTTACCTATTTTCTATTTTTATTATAGAAGGGTTAAAATGAGAACACAATAAAATAAACAGCACCGAACATAAAACAAATGCAACCGCAATGAAAGTACCGCCTTGGGACGGTCAGTAATAACTACTAGGGGGTTTAAGTTTAGCCCACCATAAATATCCCGCTGGACGCGTAACGTTGATTCAATTATGTTTCAATAGTGTGTGCCCACAGGGTATCAGTTGAGTATTCTAGTTCTTACAGTGTGTCTGTTGTTATTTATAGAGATCGAAAACGAGAGTGTTAGTTTCAGTACATTGCTTCAAGGCCTAAATATAGCTTACAGAAGACAAGCAAACCAAATATACTGTTGTTATGGCGAAGACATCAACTTTCTGATCTTGGCTTAAGGTCGGGCAAGGTGTCTGCTGAAGTTGGTGCGGAATGGGTACTGCGTATTGTTGTTCTATTTTCCTTCGTTGTATCCGAGCTATCTGTCTCGTCTTTTCTCCTTTCTCTGGATGAATGTTCAATTTATACCAAACTATTGTCTGAAAAAGAGTTAAATACAAACCAATCAATTATTGTCCTCTGTCACTATAGTTCAATGTTGTTATATCAGGGCAAATATATAAATGAATTTCTTCACAAAATCATCCTTTAAAAATCATTTATCGACAAAAACAACAACAAAAAAAAAGAAGTCAAAATTAGCTCTTTTTAAATAAAGACAGCGATAGGCTCCGTCTTCCATATGCTGTACCCAAGATACGGTTGACCTGTCCCACCCACGCAAACAGAAAATCGAACCAATGACTACTTCATAATCAACAGGTTTGTATATTTTTATGTCGGTACGTATACGCCCCCTTTATCTTACATAACCAAACAGTGCTGACCGCGATCAGACTTACTACCTTTTCCTTTGAAATTTCCAACCTCATACATTGTTTTCTATAATCAGAATTACGTTTAAGTTAGCTTGAGGTACATTGCAATTTGTGAACCAGTATGCTATTTTCAAGCATTGGCCATTTCTATCCCAGGAATCTTTTACGGATTTTTCAATTTACCTTAGTTCTGAAACAAATGACCATATTTGGAGTTTTATGACAGAGACAAATCTAAACAGTTTTCACAAACAGTAGCTATATCGCGAATGTCAAAATTTAAGCGAATTTCACAAAGGCTTACTTTCACACTGGTGACATTTCCACTGAATACCGATATATGTGGTTCATTCTGTCTCTCCTTGTAATTGGTATTAGGAAAGCAATTTCCCGAGATTAACACCCACGAAATTACTTTCCAATGATTCCCAGACGACAAAACTGGAGGACTGCAGTTTGAAAGTAAGCCTTTGTGACAAGCCACACAGTTAGAAAAGCACATTTTGTCCGTATTCGGAATGGACTGACTCTTTTAGTACTTTTAGAACATTTGCTGACATAAAATACGGTAAACCTACTGGTGACACATTATTGAAACAACATCCAGTGCTCCAGGTCCTACAATAAGCAGCTACCTACCGACTACTTAACATGTATGTTGTATGGCATGAATCAAAATAAACTAAACAAAAACTACCACAAAAATATGTTTGTTAGATTATATTGTTCTCACGGCGTCGATCTGTAGGTCTCGTCCACATCGAGTGTTATACACCAAATTTTTTGTCAGCATGTAGCATGCACTACTCGTAAAAAGGACCAATATTGAAGTCGAATGGTGCAGATTAGATTTCTTCTTGATTTCTTAAACTGAATTATATCTTTATTTATGCCGATTTATCTGATGTGTTTATATGTTTTAAAAAAACAAGACATCTCACTTTGTATAACACTCTTAACTAAATAATACTGGATAAACAGATGCCTTCCTAGCCTCAAGAAAATATACCAGCTAGCTTGCTAAAAACACAAGTTTTCAACAAGATTGCTAAAATACAAACACATGCTCATTGCGGCACAAACGGCTATTTTAAATGATAACAGATAGTTGCTAACAAATTTGTTAAGATATAAAATGGCAAAAAAAGCACACAAAAACAACTGAATACACTGGATTGCTTCACTAGACTGCCTACTTAAGCAGATGATAGAATAAAGTCTCTGCATTCTTGTAATACGTCACCTAGCACAAACCATAACAGGCCAGCCAGGTAACAACACAGTTTCGATGTAAGTGGCCGTCGCGAGAATCAAGGGCGAACAAACTGCTCGTACGTGAGTCATCAATTTATGGGCACACAAAAGTTTTGGCACACAGCCTGAATACTAAGAAAAAATAGCTGCTGCTATTGGTTTAAAAATGGATGCTGAAGTTTTCTTCTTAATTCAGTGGTTGAATGTGTAAAATCAGGGACAGGAATCATTTAATGCCTTCTTTTGTTTTGAGGCTCTAAACTCTTAGAATTTCTGACAGCTATTTTCAGAAAATAGCGGTTTCGCAGACGGTTGTTCGGGTTGAATTAACACGGCTGCTCTTGATATTAGATCAAATTCATCGTCAATATAATAATATAGAGAATCCATTCTTACACAAAATACATCTTGAAGATATTTCTGGCAGTGCAGTTTCCTTTGAAGCATTATTGATAATTTCTGTATTGGCTAGCGATGTCTATAAATGGAAAACATATTATAAGAATGATGACAGAATTAATTTATTTCTTGCATGAAAGCTCGTAAAGTAACAGAAAATTGTCTTAATTGTTACTTGTCTATAAAATATGATTTCATGTTCTCAGGGAGAAAGAGATTGTCGTTTTCATTTTATGTGGCCTTCAATAATGACGGCATAGTATTAAACCAACTTTAACGTGCATACCCGTCCCGGATCCTCACTAACTGACTTATTCCGAGAGACACAGCAGCTGTAGACATCAAGTAAAAGACTCCTACGTTTTAACTCGAGAGCGCAGGCGCCCCCACCCTCCTCCCTCTAAGCCACGTCAACCCCCGAGAAAGACGACAGACAAACGCATCATGAAGAAGATGCTTCATGCAGCGTAAGCCTGTAAGAAGCCAAATGGAAGCCAAACTCTGCTAAGAATCATGCCACAATGACAAGTTAGTCTTAGTTTTAGAATAGTTTAGAACTTTTTTAAGATACAGCTTAATAAGGTTACTTAAAGCTACTTAGTTTAGTTGGTTGGGGCCGGAGTTTGCCTTGTCTGTTGCTTGGTTATTCGGGGTCTAACTGATGGTTTTCTTTTGCTTCGGTATTTCAGTGGTGTTGTTTGACTTCCTAGGGGTCTCCTGGTGTCGCAATACGTTATTTCCGTCGAATCCTCATCTCTTATTCATCATAGGTTTTACACGTGATCTGTTTGTTTCCGATGATGTTTCATCGATGAGTTAGGAAACTTTCAGGCGGATCAAACAACTAACTGAATGCTGCGAACCACTGTAGAAGCAGAGGGCGAGGTTTGGGACCAGTAACCCCCCCCCCCCCCCAGTAATCTTTTGCTGACCGTTCCAACGTTCCAAGGCGGTACTTCTGTTGTGGTTCCTTAATGTTACATTGTGCTATGTCCGCTTGTCTCTGTTCTTTGGCGGTTTGGTCACCTGTTTTGCTACCCAACCTGCCTCTTGTTTGTTTTGTTTTGTAAGTTAAAAATAAAATAGATAAAAATAGCTGTTGATGCTGTTTTTGATTAGGGTAGCTGAATGGCCACCAGTTTGGGAAAGAGCTGCTCATTCGGTCTACCGTGCGTGTCTTTAGTGAACTTGTGTCAATATTTCCGTGAGTGTGTGCTTCTTTTCCTATTGGTTTTGAGAGCGGGATGTGGGATTTGATTGTATTAATTCCTGATCATTGACTATCTTTTTACTTTAAGTACTAGCTCGAATGCTAAAAACCCAGAAATAGCACTTTTAATCACTGACCACATCTGTATCTGCGGAACAGACTTAACACAAGCTTGTGGTGCATTATGCTTAATTTAAAATCTTAAAAAGTTCCTTCAAGAGCAGAGAATACATACAGAAATAGGAACATGGGCCAGACTACGTAGTTTCGGCTAATTAAGCCTCGTCAGTGACCCTGACAATATCTTGTACGAAACCAGAAAAAGGCATACTGTAATTTCTTAATTTTAATTAAGACCTTTTTACCTATTACCAGCCTTTTGCCAACAAAGGTCTTGTTAAAGTTGTAAAACGATTAAGGTGGCGATGGTCTAGTCTGCCATGTTGGATTTTCCCGCCCCACCTGCCTTTCGGATGAGACCTTAAACCGACGTGTAACGATCGTTTTGGTGGGACATTAAATTCTGAGTTCACTCACTCACTCGGTGCGTTAATCTTAGGATATTGCTCTCTAAAAATAGGTTATGGGAGAGAAACTGTACCAAATATATCCTTCTTATGGCAAAAACATCGATCTAAGAACAATCAGTATATCGTTTGTAAGCATTAGGGCTGCTAGTAAATGGCGTTTCCTTATATAGCACGTGATCGGTATACAAAGTAAAAGGATAGGCAATGATCGGGAATAATACAATCAAATACCACATCCCGGGTCTTACACATAACAAGCCTATATATTATACGACCTGCTCTAAGTTTACTGTTTGTGTTCTATGCCTGCTTTATGTGACTGATTTCGTCTAGTTTCATCTACATGACACTCCCACTTACTATAAAGTGCACTAAACACTAATGTCATACCGGTGCTTGGTTACATTCGACATCTCTGCTTAAATTTTGAAACAGAGAAACATAAACGCTTCAGATCAAAATTATAGAGGGAAAGGCAATAATCATCGAGGACAACCGCCTGAGACACTGAAAACATGTGTCAACTAAACAACCCACTTACGATTGCAAGCCACTAAGTGAAGGAGATTTGCTAGTTCTTGTGTATATGTTGGTAAGCATGGGTATCTGATTTTATACATAAAAACTGCGCTATCAGGTGTCCCGAGAGACTTTTCACGTCATCCATGATAAGTTAAATTAAAGCTCATAAAATCCTACTACAACTATGACTTTAACGAAACAAAGCTGTAGATTCAACCACCGGTGCAGTGCAAAAGAACACCTTTAGGGCATCACGATAAATCTGACAAAAAAGTGAGTGAGTAGGAGCTAGCCTTTTGTTACAGCATTAGGCCCAATGCTGGGCCCAATATAAAGCTTTTTAGTTTAATCGGTTTTGTGTCGGAGCTTGCCCTGTCTGTTGCTTGGTTATTTGGGGTTCAGCTGATGGTTTTCGTTTTCTTCAGTATGTCAGTGGTGTTGTTTGACCGTCCAGGGATCTCCAAGTGTCGCAAAACGTTGTTTCTGTCGAGTTTCACCTCTGATTCATCATAGATCTTATCCGTGATTTGTTTGTTCCCTGTGATGATTCACTGATGGGTTGGGAAACCTTCATGCGGAACAAACAGCTAACTAAATATTTCGAACCACTGAAGAAGCCGAGGGCGAGGTTTGGATCCAGGGAAATTAGCTAAAGCACCCCGCTTCCCTCTCCCCTCCCTGTAATCTTTGGCTGGCCGTTCAAATGTGGTACTTCTGTTGTGGTTCCTCAATTTTGCATGTTTTGTCCGTTTGTCCATGGTCTCTTGCAGTTTGGTCACATAAATTGCTGCCATTCAGCTTTCTGTTTTGTTTTATTTTGCGATTTAGTATTAAAAAATAATTAACAATACATGTTGCAGCTGTTCTCAATTAGGGGAGCTTAATGACGACCTGGTTGGGAAAGTGCTGCTCATTCAGTTAACCCTGCGTATCTTTCGTGAACTTTTGTCAGTTTGTGTAGGTGTGCTTATTTCCATTTTGATCTGGTATTTGATTGTATTAATTCCTGATCATTGCCTATTTTTTCATTTAGACTGGAGCTTCAGTCATGATGGTACATGTATGCAGTTTGTGTCTCACAATTGCAGCGCTATAACTTTTCCTTTTTTTCTTTAACATTATTACTTTGTTTTAATCAGCATCTAACCTATAACCTCGAGAGGGTGCGATTTTTGATTTGGCACTCCCCCTGGATATATATTTTTTTGTTTTCTTAGACCAGTGATACAGTACAGTGTATCTTTCCAGCCGTATAAACTTAATAGAGTAACAGACATGTTTGAGCAAACGGAGCTGACCGAGATCAGACTCTTATCTGAATATATTTGCCGTTACACCATTGTTTTAGGTGTTTTTTTTCGGAAATAGATGACTGGATTACATTCAGTTAGGGAAAATCTAACCAAAGGGAGCTGTGGAGTTAAATTATACATCTAGATACATCCAGTTTAATCTGTAAAAATTGTTTAAAGCGACTTATTATTAGAATCGATGAAAGTTCATGTTCCATTATCTTTGATGCACGGTCGGCGAATCACCCACAAATTACATACAGCCAGAAAATCCATAATCCACAAAAATAAAATTAATCTCTTTTAATTCCAACTGTATCATTTTTATCTTAAACTTTTCAATTATAACACGTATTTAGAAACTGCCACGAAGAAAATAATCCAAGTAGTTTCCGGGTCCTAGATCAGGGGATTTAGCGAAGTATAAACGCCGTTTTCTGTACGCTCTTGACCAATCAAAGTACGTTAAATTAGCAGTAGAAAGCAGAGTTGGCATTATAAACGTTAACATTGGATGTTACAATTTGCTTTTATGACTCTTAGTATTAGGAACGAAGTGTTGACCAAACAATATGGATCCATATGCTGTGCTTCCATCGTTTGTTTGAAACCAGGTAATGAGGCCGACAGTTTGATCGGGAAATTAAGTAAACGAATATTTAATGATCTTCCATTTCGACCTATGTAGATGTGTACGAAAATGTAAAAGACCGCCATTGAAAGCACGCAGTCCTTCGATGGCACCGTGAAGAAGAGTAGTAAAACGGTGAAGACATTACGTTGACTAACACATAGGAAGTCAGTACACCACAACAGCTCTATCTTCCCCTCGTGAGGTGACCACAGTCCTTGACAGAACAAACAAACATAACCGTCCTTGTTACCAAACCTTGAAATATAAAAAAAGACCATGCGATTGTCATTGTATTATTGTGAAAATCGAGCAACTTTGGAACGGTCAGTTTTAAAAAAAAAGAGTTTGCGGAAGGAAAGAAGGCTAAACATAGGTTAATTTAATTTAGTGTGATTAAATCTACTTATGCTACAAATGATTGTAAAGTACAATATCCCTGTACCTGAGTTCAGTATAAACATTATCTGAGCCGCGACACGAGAAAACCAACAATGTGGCTGTGCGCCCAGCGCAGACTCAGATCAGCCTGCGCCCAGTCTGATCAGACTCTTTGCAAAGCGCTTAAAGGGTAGCTTAGAGTCTAAGCTACATTCATGCGGACAGCGAAGACTCTGATCAGACTGGACGGATGCCCAGGCTGATCTGAGTCTGCAATGGGCGCACAACCACTTTGTTGATTTTGTCGTGTCGCGGCTCAATTCTTATTTGGGTTTTTATGTTTCGATGCCAGACATAGACGAAACCAAAACGTACACAATAATGTCTATATCAGGAAACTCAGACCTTTAAATGTCGGTGTCTTTTACAACTGTCACACAGGATTACTTTCAAAGGGGCATTCCCATTAAATCCCGATCAATTTAGCTCTTTCTTTCTCCTCGTAATTTATATACTAAGATTATCACCCACGAATTCACCTTCCAATATATCCCATACGACACTTTCGGAGATCAGAAAAGTAAATTTTTCTGTATTTGGAGTGGACTAAACTAATTATGCTCGTAAAAATCCGCTGACATAAGATAAAGCTATGTTGCATCGACCCACTAGTTTCATCAATTATCATTTATTTCATATTGAATTTTCAGTCAAACCTGCTCATAACATCTGAACAGGTTTTGTCGGGTTTATGCTGCAAGACGTTCATCTTGCTAAAACTGTTTAATTTTATTATAATTAATGAAGCATAAAAAGTGTAAGTATGAATTTTATTACTATCTGATTACTTAAGTGTAATGGGCCCTTGCTTATAGAGGAGGCCCGGTAGCTCAGTGGGTTAGCGCTGGCCTACTGATATAGCGGTCCCAGGTTAGAGCCCCGCTGAAGGCGGGTAATCTTTCCAACCCTAAACTAGTCTGAGCCGTCTCTGACTGACAAAAGCCTTTTGATAATTTTTGATTGACAACTTTTACCAGCTAAAAGCCGACAATCAAAATACAAAGAGGCCTTTTTTAGTCAGAGAAGCCTCGGATTAACCATGAACGAGATTCTATTGTACAGAGCCTTTCATTATCATCCAACTATCGTCCTGATATGACTGTAATACTGTTGAGAAGGACGTAAAATCGCATGTCATCCGTCCATCTATACCCTTGTTTATAATGTGAGAAGATTGTATGCACAGAACTAACCATTTTCAATGGATTTTCTTGAAAGTTATGCATACTGCTAATCAGCATTACTATTCAGACAAATTGAATCTGAGCCAGCAAAGATAATTTACTACAGAGTTATGGTCCATTGAAATTTTCATTGACTTGCAGAAGCAGAAGGCGAGGGTTGGGATTCAGTAAAACCTTTCTAAGCCCCCCCCCCCCCATCTCTAATTTATTACAAACCGTTCCAGGGCAGTACTTCTGTTGTGCCTCCTTAATGTTACTTTTCTTGTAGTCCTTGTCGGTGCTTTTCAGTTGTGTGAGTAGTGTTTTAAGCTACCTGTCTGGGATAGAGCTGTTCATTCGGTGCGCGCCTTTCCCTTCTTCCCCTATATACTTCTTTCATTTTTGGCTTTGAGGGCGAAGGAAGCTTATCTGTACATATGCTGGCTGCTACATTTTCAATGCAGTTTGTTGAAATTTTAAGTCATTATTATGACTGTTGCAGGGAACAAGTTGGAATTTGATCGAACTGTTTATTACACAGGTATGGCCTTTGCATATACTGCAAACAGCTTGTTCTCGTAATAAAATTAAAATCTGAAAAAGTTCCTTCAAGAGCAGAGAATACATACAGAACTTGAAGTAGTAACATGGGCCGACTACGTAGTTTCGGCTAATAAAGCCTCGTCAGTGACCCTGACAATATCTGGTGACGAAACCAGAAAAAAAGAAAAAGCATACTGTAATTTCTTAATTTTAATTGGGCAGTCGATTCAAAGACTGATTAGTTTCAAAAGGATCCAAATAATAAAAAAGACGATGATCTAGAATAATAGTCTTCATCGATCTCAAATTTTAGATTTCTCAGAATCTCCTCTGATCTCAAAGGATGTAATTAAAATATAATCTGCACTATGGATGATGTACGGGGAGACTTTTTACGGCCTCCACACGGCACAACACCAGCTGCAAAAGCTACATTTTCTTCAATGGACTGTCTTGAACTTTATATACAATATTGATATTTATTAAAGTATAAATAAGTTTGAAATTGAGGTATATTGGACTATTTATTTTACTTACAGAGTTATGGGCCTTTGAAATAAGTGAGAAGCATGGAATTGGATTGTGATTGGTTTGTTGTTTCACAACTATATGGAATATTTTGAGAAAACTTCCAAAAAAGTAATCAAAGCAACAAAAAACGAACAGTTAAAATCAGAATTTTGTCTCATTGCTTCTTATATTCTCCTATGCCCTGGGTGCATTAACAGTTTAATTGTGTGGCTTGACAACTTCGCACTTACTCCTCCTACATTACTTTCGAAGAAATTGGTATTTTGAGTGTAGAAGTGGCATTTAGTCTACAAAATCTATTATAAACAAGCGATAGAGTCTACGTGGCTGTTGAGTCAATGTTTTCTAAAGCTTACTAACTCTAAAATAACTGCAAAGTTAAGGCTAATGAAGCGAACTGACATTGCTATTAAAGACGACCTATGAAGCTGCCTGTATTAATCTTGATTCTGATTAGCTTCCAGTCTGACTGCTCTGACAAAACGTCTATCCCTAGAATATAAGGATCATAAAAATTGCTTAGAGGCCAGGTTTTTGACAGCAGATGGCTACTATGCAACTCAAATAATGAAAATATAGTCAAACACTAACAGAAAACCGACCAAAAACGATAAATAGATTGAAACATCACAGAAACACCGCTATGGAACGATCAGTAATGAATTACTTGGTGGTGAGGGGTGGAGGTGGGGCTCTAATCTGTCTATGTACATAACCCTCTCTGTTGGTATCGGTATTGAGTTTCCTCAATTTTACTGACAGCACTTCGACTTGATTCCTAAATCAAATGTCGGATTGAAACGGCAAAGATGAGGAACCGATGCAACTGTTTAGCACAGTCAGCCCTATACACCCAGTGGGAAGGAAAAGTATGAAATAAAGACAAAGACAAACAAAACCGGCGAAAAACCAAAAGGCCAGCTCTTTTCCCAGCGGATGGCTACGATGCTATTCTAAATAATGCACTAAAGACTAACAGGAAGCTGACAAACAATGACAATGGTAGTAATAAACCATACCAGAGGCACCACATTGGAACGGTCAGTAAATAAATAACTAGGGGGCTTTAATCGATTTTACGTGATCAATCCTAACCCTGGATTCTGTAATGGTTGATTTACACATAAGTCATTCGATCCGTGTGAAGAATTTCTAACCTATCAGTGGCTCTAACAGCACAACTTTAAATCAAGATTAAACACTGAGATGAAACAAGTTGAGAACTCAACAGCAAGGACAATACTAAAACACTGGAACAAAAGAACTCCAACAGCTGAACCCTGATAGGCTCTTCTGTTACAAGGTATTTCGGTGTAAAAGTTCAAGAAGACAGTCGGTAAAATAACTTAACGATCAATTTAGACATGTTAGAAGGCTGATCAGTCGTTATTAAAGATTTGGATACAACATGAATCTTATTCGACAGATTGTATACTTGGTTAGTAACCCAGTCACGGTTGACAACTTAGCGGACGATTGATCAGATCTTAAAGCTATGTATCATATATTGTTGGTCTGTGTCTGATGTTTCAGTCTTTGTTCTCACTCGTCGGGTTTCAAATGGGGGATTTTTTTCGGAAATCCAGTGTCGATGTTTCTGTTGAGTCTTCACTTTTCTTTCATCATGGCGCTATTTGTTGACCAAAGCAGATGCCGTATGATTCACGATCGAATCGTGGGCGAGAGTTGGAGCTTTTAAAGTCGATTTTACGTTCCTTTGTAATGTGTTACTGATCGTTTCTGTAGTGGTTGACCGTTTATGTTGTTGTATTCGCATATTTCTAGTCTTTGTATTGTTTGTTATCCTCTTTAATTCTGAAATAAGGTTTACGTGTACATAATTATAAAATATGTAAAAATAGATGTGTGACTACTATACTTCTGTTAGCTTAAGTCCAGGTTTATGACCACCTTTATGACCAACTGAACCCGGGCAGCTGACGAAACAGCTTCACTATGCAGAAACTTTACCCGTCGTCTGGAGCGTGTTGTTCTGTCGATGCATGTAAACAACCCGTCCTTTAACTTGATCGATACAACAGCTTGATGATTTCTTATACTTTGAATTGGGTAAAATAAAACAACAGCTTTATGCCTTTTCTGGGCAAAAGTCAAAACTATAGCCCCTTCGGCCTTCGGCAACAATGAATCAGATCGTCGGTGGCGGTTTTCTTTACTGCTGCCCAAAAAGGCATGGAATAGTTCTAATGTTTAGAGAATATACATCAGCGTGGCATTAAACCAGTTAACAGAAGGTTCAATTAAACCGCCGGAATATGTCTATCTTAAGGTGGTGATTTGTGGTATATACAAAAATCTCAATAAAACCATAAAAAATTATCGTATCTCCCTGAAAGTTACCAGACTTCTTATTTTTGTTGTTCTCTACAGTTTAGAATACAAAATAGAGGGACATGCTGTTTAGAAAAGTGTTTTTATATAAAAAGATCAAAGGATAATTTTGTGCGAATAAATCTAAAAAATGACCATCAGTATTGAAAACGTAACTAGGTCTGAACTTAAATTAATCCATGAAAAAGAGCGTCCTAGCAATTATTTGTTCCAACTCATTCTCAAATTGTAAGGTAGGCCAGATAAAAACAGTAGCTTTTTCTCAAATGTCTGACCATGTATATAAGTGCATGTATAGTGATTGCATTCATTAATACAGGTAGGTCAGTTATACCTATATCATACTCACAGTATAAATATTACATTACAATGACCAAACCAGGCGTGTTATTGTAATTATTCAACCTCGAAAATCATGAAAATAGACTCTACTGTGTATTTTAAGACAAATAATTTAGACACAGGCCACACCTTTTTTTATCTGCGCAGCCTGATAACGCGCAGCAAAAATGGAAAAAATAATTGCTAGGACGCTCTTCATAATACATTACTTTAAGTTCAGACCTAGTTATATTTTCAATAATGATGGTAATTTTTTAGATTTATTCGCACAAAATTACCCTTTGATCTTCCCTTATATGAATCCCTTTTAACATCAATAAGTCCTGCATTTGGGGATTCTGAATTGTGAAAAACAACATAAAGAAGGCATCTGCTAAGTTTTGGGAAGATCCGTTGTATTTTCAGCATTTTATGCAGATTTTTGTCTTTGCCCCAAATCAGTGATAATCACCACCTTAACTGAACTCTACTGAAATCGGAGAAATCGTTATTATGACAGCTAAATTAACGCTGACAGGGCTTTACATCTTAGTTTTACATGGGAATGGCATTAACAAGACTTGCTGTCGACAAGAATTTTTATATGCGCCTTTTTATAAGTTGCCCTTATAGCAGCGGGTCAGTTAGGATACAAAGAACAGGAAAAACCTAGGTCTAATTGCCTTGAATCACAGACAAGTCTGGGCCACAATCGTTATTCTGTATTCATTTAGTTTCCATTGCAAAGAATATCGTGCAGACTAATATGATTGAAGAAGTGACAATGTTATTTTTTTGGTCAAATTATGTTACCTAAAAGAATAAATAAATAGGCCTAAATGAATAAATAAATAAAATGTCACTCTGATGACAAGCAACAAAAAACGAAAACCGGTAATGCGAATGTTTCTATTTTAGCAGCTGCTAATTGATTTATATTCCGAATATAGAAATCGTAGGCTGTCCTGTGTAGAAATCATCAATACTGCACTAGGGAAAAAATCCGTTACAAATAATTGTGATTGATGGCAGAATACTTAAATTTTCATTTTCCAAGGCGGTACTTCTATTGTGGTTCCTGTATGTTACATGTTGTTATGTCGCATGTCCATGGTCTCTAGCAGTGTGGTCACTTGAATAGCTTCCCCGTTTGCTATCTTGTAATTTAACATATAAAGTAGGTAAAAACAGATGTTGCTGCTGTTTTTATTTCGGGTAGCTGAATGATTTGGGAAAGAGCTGCTCATTCGGTTTACCGTGCATGTTTTTCGAGAACTTTTGTTACAGTTTAAACATATTTTATTGCTCAAATAGTAGCAATGGGGTCGGGCTACAAGTTCTCACAACATTAGTTACAGCCCTCCCCCTACAATATTTAATACAACAGCAACACGGCTAATAACTAACAATTCAGTCACCGTCATAAATCCAAACATTTATGCTCACAGTATATCCGGTTTAATGTACATTATGCGGAAAACAGTGAGGACTCAGATCAGACCGCACCATTGGCAGCTGTCTGATCCAAGCCAACACCATCCCACACAACAGGCACTTTGTCTCAATATTTAGGACCATGACGGTAACTGCACATAAACAAGATCAAAAGATAAATAACAGAAAAAAGGAAAGACAGAAGAAAAAAAAAGAAATCAAGAAGACCAATAACTCGAGAACCACAGTGTCAGCCATTAGCCCCAGTAAACCAGAAAATGTATGGGAAGAAAAACAGATTTAATTAAATCTTCCACTGTCTTTTATATACTGTTGGACAGCCTGAAAAAGAAGAAAATTTTCATCATTAGATAAACCAGATTTACCTAAAGTATCATATTTAAACTAAGAGGTTGCAACGATCGGGTTTTACGAAACATTAAAATTCTTAAACTTTTGTTAATTTTTTGTGTGTGCTTCTTTCTCTTTTGCTTTTAAGAGCGGGATGTGGGATTTAATTGTATTCATTTCTGATCATTGCCTATCTTTTTCTTTGAAGCCAAGATCAAGTGGAAATTGTTGAAATCCAAAGTCTTCTGTGGTGCCCAGTCGATCTTGCAGCTGTATTGGTCAGAATAGAATTGAATAGAATTGAATAGAATAGGAGTGGAAGTAATTTTGTGGGGCTTTACTCGAAATTAGAGTCAGCATGACACAGCAAATGGTATATCAAGAGCAGGTTGTTGTGGTCAGGGTTTGTCGACTTTGTCAAAAAGTATTCCCTGACTGATGATTCGGAATGAACATGGTCGGATTGAAAGAAACATGAGCTCTTTTAAGAACAGGATCGTGTGAACGAATATAACGTGTAGATACAGTATCTCAAGGTGTCTACTGCTTTCTAAATACGGGTCTATTAGGAGACTCTATCATACAAAAGCACTGACTTGGAATAATTTTTGTGACAGCCGTTAGAGAACAGCCAGTCGAGTGAGCCGCGTCAAGCCAAGTATCTGCGGACAGCGTTTGTCAATTCGAGCAGCTTAGTTACAACCTGCATTTGGTGCCAGGAGATTTTTCAAGATAGCTTGTACCGAAAGGTATTCGCAGAGAGTGTTAAACACACATTCGTTTGCAAAAAAAGGACATATTTTATGCCGAGATATCACTTGCAAAATATCGCATTTCTGTTTTATTAGCAGCATACTGACCATTTGTTACAGCAGAAGTCAACAATTTAATAATCCTGGCATTGGTGATAGCGATATACTTTGTTTGGCCAATGTTCTCCTGGCATTGCGCACCAGGAATTAAGAGCATTTAAGATCCTCTTAATGCTTAATGCCATTGTTTTTAAGAAGAAAGAGTTTAGCGACGGGATGTCCGCTTTAAGCCTTCGATGCTTTGTAAAAGCGATATAGATTGGCTCGCATTGAATTTTTGTATCTCTGATATAGAAAGTCTTAGTTCCGGAGTTCGGTTGTTAATATGACGCTTTAACTAAAGTGCATCTTAAGTAGACAGGCAAGTTTTTACACAGGCCTAGAGGTCTCTGAATTGCGAACATGTAATTATGCCCTCCAGGATATCGCAGAGAGAGAGGTCAACCGATACAAAAGTATACTATTATTTAACATCTGTGCAGGACTTTTGTCCTTAAGTGTATATACAATTATGTAGAAATGAGAGATGCACGTTTATATGTACATATAAACAGATGTATAGTTCGTGTGTTTAGCCTCAAAGCTATAGTGACTGGACACAGTTTGCTTTACTTTTCAGCAAAGAAGTTGGCTGAAATAGACAAGTTAATCGCAGGCTAAATAAATGTCAATATACGCATAGCTAAAGTGATGACAGAAGAGATCAAGTCCTGTGTACTACACTACGTACTAAGAGCAGCTTCTTCAACAATCAACAATAACTTGTTTAGCATACTCTCCACTTTGTCGCTGTTATGGTGTTGAAGTCACTGATCTATTTTTCCATGAATTGTCATCTATACTTAACTCAGAATTACAGAATTACAACAAATAGTTTCTTAGCTAACATTCACACTACATGCAAGTCTATACGCAAATAATACCATCCCTTTAAACTCAGACCTATGATCGTTTTAGAAGCAATTTATAAATATATTCTTGATACAAAAATACGTATTTCATAAACGCCACTGTATTTTTGACCTAAAGAAGTAAGTAAGAAAATGGCTGTTCCAGTGTTTCTTTGTTCGTCCATTATCTTTTTACTTGTAAGTAAAGAATATAAAAGAGAAGTGCTGTGTCGAAAAGGTTGGAGCGACTCGGCTATGGTAAAGAAGGTTGCCGGAAGGTCGCAGGTTCAAACCCGGTTCGGGCCGTCCGGCAACTGCAAAACTTCCTCTGTCAACCCAGCAGTAAATGGGTCCTGTTTCAAGTCAGGGAAGGATTAGACAACGAAAGGAGAGGGATGGGCTTATAACATATAAAAAAAAAAGGAATACATTAGGTACGTCTCTTTTTACTTATGTTCTATTTTTGAACGTAAATTTACTTCAGACAAAACAAACAGATTTTTAATTTAGATACGCGGACACAAATAACAAAACCATTGATAAACCACAATGGACTTTCAGATTAAAATTCCAAACAAGGTGTAAATATTTTACATCGGACTTGGCTTCAAGGACACAATTAAAATCTTAAAGAGTTCCTTCAAGAGCAGAGAATACGTTCACAAGAAGGAACATGGGCCAGACTACGTAGTTTCGGCTAATAAAGCCTCGTCAGTGACCCTGACAATATCTGGTGACGAAACCAGAGAAAAGCAACTGTAATAATTTCTTAATCTCAATTGGACAGTCGATTTAAAGACTGATTGGTATCAAAAAGGGTCCAAATAATATATAAAACAATGGTTTAGAATATGAGTATAAACCGTTCTAAAATTTCAGATATCTCAGAATATATCCTCTGATCTAGGACGAAAATATAATATCATCTGCACTATGGATGATGTCGCCAACAAGTAAATCAGGTAGAAAACATAAAAGTAAGTAAAAAAATTCTCAGGAACAGACACAATTCAATCCCAGATCACACCCAACACACCATATGGGAAAGAGATATCACAAAATTAGTCACCACCAAAGATATCACCAGCGGCAGCCATATGAACAGCCATTTCCCATTTAAGTGGTCAACGTGCTAGCCTTAACATCACAAACAATTGATAAATAACAGACATAGTAACAAGCAACACATAAAACAACCAAGAAGAACCAAAACAGAACGGCCAGTAATGAAATTATTGGGGGCTTAACCGGTTTGTGGTCGACCAACCTCCGCCCTTTGTTCTGTCTTGGTTCATCAGACACTTATTTGTTCAACCCAACAAAAACAACACCGCCCACACAACAGGCTTACGAAAAGCACCAACCCTGACAATAGGACAAATTAAACAAAAACAATTAAACATATATTTTTACCTATTTTCGATTTTTCATGTTTTTTTAATGTCAGGGCTAGCCTTTATATAACAAACCATATACAACCAAGAAGACCCAAAACAGTAGTGCCACCTTGGGACGGCCAGCGATGAAATAACTGGAGAGGTTTGGGAGGGGAGGTAACCGGTTTTCTTCTATACGAGCTGTTTTTTGCTTTAAGAGTAGATCCAAGAGTAGAGTAGATTCCCTTTAGAAGGGTATTGTCGTACCGGGAAGCAAACAGGAAGTCAAAGAAGTTGTCTCCAGTGGAAAAAACATAGAGATGTATCCATACACCTTATACGAAATTCTTTTCAAATTACCAGAGTAGGCTGCACTTTGCACTGAGGCCTTTAATTTAGAGAAATTCCTGCATACCAGTTATTTAAAAAGTTGTCGTCCATTCACAGTTCACTAGGACTCGGCAAAGGAGAAGTAAGTTGACTTTAAGCCATATTTCCGTTTGCAACAAATAGAGTGTAAGAAGAAGATATGTGCCTTTGGCGCGACTTTTTATTCAGCAGACCTTACAGCCTATAGTCTCCAGCAATGTATTGAATGGCTCGATAAAAATTATTTGAATGGCACATTGAACGTCCGTTCTGAAAGCCATGGACGTGTTCTTTAATGGTTCGTCCGTCCGCAAACTGTAAACAAACTAGCATTCCGCTCCATAGCTCTTCAAAGTTTAACCTATTATAGGACTATAAATAAGAACTTATAGCTCAACCAGTAGGTCATATTTGTTCATTCCTATAATTCTTTGTGGTAGTAACTTTAGGGAACTCCTGGTCATGTCCCCTGGGAACCTGGTCTGGCGTGGTTCGGACTGAGCGTTGTTTGGGGGGACAGTGTCTGGAGCAGAGCTGCTGATAATGGGTGCACTGCTCTGGACACTGCCCTGACTTCCTTTCTCATCTATCCTGACCAACCAGGGTATATGGCCAGAACATCCCAGCCCTTAAATCCAGCGGGCACAGGACTTCTCGGTGGCCTCGCACTAGCGTCAATGGGACGTCACTGAGACGTCACTGCGACGGCATGTGCCTGCTGGGAAGGTAAATGTGATTAGATCATTGTCTTGTTTCTATGATGTGTTGTAGATGCGCTAAAATGTATATGGCAATCTGAATAAAGAATTGAATTGAATTGAATTGAGTTATAACATTACTTTATAGTAATGTGTTTCTTGTCGAGAAAATGAATCAAAAACAAGAATAGCTTATTTGCCTTCGCATATACTGTGTACCTTTGTGTCTTGAAAAAGTTCGAAACCCTGATTTACATCTTTTATTAAACTACTCGACTTGATTTTTGATACATGTATATCAATGATTACAGAGTTATGAAGCTAAGATGGGCAAGCTTCCGCCGCTTCTAAAACTTTTTTCGAAAGCGATTGATCTAGCTTGCTCAGTTGTTGGAGATTCATTGTATATCCATTTTCTGAACCGCCGATGCTTGATATATGATATAGTGTAAGTATTTTACTATCGCGTTGTTGTTCCCAATAAATTTTCTTAATGGAGTAATAATGACTTCTATAGGCCAGCCTACGATTTCTATATTGAGAATTCTATATAAAGAATATAGATCAATTAACGGATTTCAGAATAGAAACATTGAACACAAATCATTATGAAACGCGGTTCAACCTTCACGTTTGGTGATAAAATGTGGGTTGATGCGCACATATTGAGACAGATGACTAGCAAAAAAATAGTAGGAACACGATTTGAAAAATGAAAAATCGCTTCATAAAATTACATAAAATTCCTGTCTTGGCTCTCCGTCAACAGATGGTATAAACAAAAGCGGCACACTAATAGGGCCCCAACTCTATACATTGCATTTTTACCATCTCAGACAGGCTCCATGGTCGAGTGCTTAGAGCGACTTAGTTATGGTACAGAAGGTCGTCGGAAGGTCATAAGTAATAGTTATACCATGATTTGTCCGCCTGTGCGGGAGATAATCCACGAGCTTTAGCGAGTGGATTATCTCCCGCACAGGCGAACAAATCATGGTTTAACTATTTTATACCACCCTTATCAGTGTAGACCTTGCTCACAGCGTAATATTACGTGGTAAGGTTAGCGTTTTCTGGTAAGGGTGGTATAAGTTGAGATATAGGCTTTGGGCGTCAGGCGACTGAAAAATTCTTTATGCCAACCCAAAAATAAATGGGTACCTGTTTCAAATCAGAGACGGAAATGGTAGCGAAAGGAGAGGGCTGGGCTCTGCCTTTCAAATGCTGTGCCCAACCCAAGATACAGTCAGCCTCTAACCCCCACTGCCCCTATGGCCACAAGACTAAACGAAACATTTACCTTTACATATGACATCAAAAGTAGATCATTTTTAGTCGCCGACTGAAATGACCAAAATCATTTTCAGAACATACTTTTATGTGAAACATAGGGATGCTTTACTTCTTTAATGTTGGCTACAATGACGAAACTATAATGAGAAAGTTGGAGCGATAGTCCACAATAAGATATTTATTTTATACTAATGATAGAGCAATGGGACTTGAAAACAGTGCGTTGTCAATACACAATACACTTAGTCTGTAGGCATTTAACATTCTGTATGACCTCCTACACTGAAAACACCATAGATTTGCATATGCAGCTGTCTGGCAAAGGTTAAGGTCCATCTTACTAGTTTCTCTCCTGTTCTTTGTATATTTTCTAAAATTCCCCACAGAAACGTGGGTAAACATATAGACCCAGAGCTGATGGAGCAGAAGAAGATTAATGAGCCGCGACACGACACAACCAACAAAGTGGCATGTGCGCCCCACGAAGACTCAGGTCAGCCTGGCTACCCGCCCAGTCTGTTCAAAGTCTTGGGTTTGCGCTTTAAGGGTAGCTAAGGGTCTAAGCAAGCTCCTGGCGGACAGCGAAGACTCTAATCGGACTGGGCGGATGCCCAGGCTGACCTGAGTCTTCGCTGAGCACACATGTTGGTTTTGTCGTGTTGCGGCTCAAATCTTGTATACAGTAAGCCTTGTTAATGTCATTCCCATGTAACTGAGATGTAAAACCCTATCAGCGTTAATTTAGCTGTCAAAATAAAGATTTCTTCGATTTCAGTAGAGTTCAGCTAAGATAGACATATTCCGACTGTTCTGTAATTTAGCCTTCTCCTATTGATTGGTACCATGTTCAGGGTATCATTATAGGATTAAACAAGACGCTGATTTCTCTGTTCATTAATATCGCTGACAAGTTCTTGTGGTTTATAAACAACTGACACACAAAAGTAAAATATATTTTAAAACATTTCTGCTTCTTTTAAATTTTTTGTTTGTTTCTTTTTCTTTGCATCAGTTTTTTTTCTGTCGTTTATTTTCTCGCATGAAATATTTTATACACATTTGTTTCATTAATATAACTATTTCATGTATTTTTATTTTAAGATTCATGGTTTTTCTCTGTATTCGTTCTTATTTGTCACATTTCTCACATTAACACCAGAGTTGTTCATACAATTATACAAATCTAAGAAGGCGTGCAAGAGCCATTAGATTGTCGTTTCCAAACAATAGTCAATGACCAACATAGGTCAAACTTCTCTCAGCTGCAATCAGGTGTCCCTCAAGGTTCCATATTGGGACCTACTTTATTCTTATTGTTCGTCAATGACTTACCTCTTTTCATGAAACACTGTTCAACCGACCTTTTCGCTGATGACACCACTTTTCATATTAGTGGTAAAACTATCAACGAAATTGAACCCAAACTCCAATGTGACTCCCTTGAAGCGCATGCTTGGAGTAAAAACAACAAACTACCTATAAATTATGACAAAACAACTTCTATGACTGTTGGCACTAGACAAAGATTACATAACAGTCAAAAATTAGACATCAATATAGACAATAACCCTATTGCCAACGTAAACAAACAAAAACTTCTCGGTGTATACATTGACGAACATCTGCTTTGGACGCCTCATATAGACTACCTTTGCTCCACCATTTCTTCTAGGATCTCACTATTGAAACAGCTGGCAAAGTATGTGCCAATAAAGATCCAAAAAATTTATTATCAAAGTTACATTCTACCACTCCTTGATTATGGTTCAAACACTTGGGGCACAACATACAAAATAAATATAGATAGGCTCAATAAATTACAAAAACGCGCAGCTCGCATTATCTTAAAAGCTGATTATACTACACCATCTACAATGATGTTTAAAGAGTTAGGCTGGATTTCTGTGACCAATCGATGTAATTATAACAAGGCCGTATTAACATATAAAGCTTTAAACAAACTAACACCACCATATATATCAGACTTACTCAAGCCTGTTTCTGAAACGTGTACACGTCGGCTAAGATCTTCTGAAAACGGCTCACTGGTTGTACCCAGGTCGAGAACTGCTCTCTATGACAGTTCTTTCACATGTTCAGCTCCAAAATTATGGAATGCTTTACCATATACCATTAAATCAGCTCCGTCCCTAAGTTCTTTTAAAAAGTGCATTAAAGAGTATTTTAACTAGTATCTAAGTCGTAGCTGTTCTTATTGTCAAGACCGTCCTAATTTTAACCACTGTCTGAGTAAAAAAATATTTTTAACTATCTAACATAAACATGATTTTTGTTAACAGTGACTTAATTTTTAGCACTGCTAGATGTTAGAGTTTTATGCACCCTAAATCATGTTAAATATTAGTTTATTATTAAGTGCGACTGTAAGTGTACATTTTAATCTTCACTGCAAATGGTATTGATCTGCTTTTAGAAATCCTTATTCAAATGCCAATGCTCTTAGTTTCTTAATGCAGTCATATCATTTGCTTGATCTCTTAATTTTAACTAACAAATGCATTTTTCGAATGTATGTCTGATGTTTATGTATATATGGGTTTGAGAACATTTGCTCTGTTTTATTCTGTAAATATGTTTGTGTTTTATTCTATATGTATGTATCATGTTTGTAGAGGGCCACTTGGTAGAATGGCTATTCTTTTAGTTAAATGTGTCACCCTCTTAAAATATTGTGTAAATAAAAATAAAAAAAAAATAAATAAGAGTCATCTAGCGTGAAAGATATGCATGCAAATTCACAATCTGCTTCAGTGCCTGCTGCATTCAGACACTTTTATACCGAGGAAGACCACTTAGAGCAAGGTATAGGCACAAGAGTGCTGCATCCAGACACTTTTATACCGAGGAAGACCACATAGAGCAAGGTATAGGCACAAGAGTGCTGCATCCAGACACTTTTATACCGAGGAAGACCACTTAGAGCAAGGTATAGGCACAAGAGTGCTGCATCCAGACACTTTTATACCGAGGAAGACCACTTAGAGCAAGGTATAGGCACAAGAGTGCTGCATCCAGACACTTTTATACCGAGGAAGACCACTTAGAGCAAGGTATAGGCACAAGAGTGGAACTAGCAGATACGAGTTCTCTATTCGACTAAGGTCAAGGTCAAGTTGAGAGAAAATGCTTAGATGCTTTGAAACACAGATGAAATATTCCCTGCGTGGCTGAAGATATGTAGCTCACGATACAGGCGTCAATTAGGGCATGGACATGGCTTCTAGATATAGGACTTTTGTAAGTAAATAAATTGTTTTGTTTTTTTCACCTTGATATCATACGAGTGTTCCGGAAAATTACCGGTAACTTCTGAAATGAAGCAAAGTTTCTGAATGTCCCTTCCATAAAATTGTTCCTTTATCTCGTTTTGGATTAGTCTGGCCTTTTGTAGATTCTTGCTGCATCGGTCATCTCCTTCTAGATGCGCTTGTCTGCCTCGTTTCTCGAGACACAGGGTTTCAGGTGGCTCGGTGGGGGACGCCTGTGTTGGAGAGTTTATATGTAGGAGTCTTTTACCTGTCTGCGGCTACTTTGTCACGCGGAATTGCCTGCCGAGACTGCCCATCACGCGGAATAGCCTGCCGAGACTGACCATCACATCTTTTTTTCTTTCAAACTTTTGGGGTTTAGCGACACTGAGGAAGGTAAATATAGAAACGCGTGCCTGTCGCAATAAATTTGGTAAAGCTACGTTTATATTTTGAACAATTTAGCTCTCCTGTCCGTTACCTTACTCTGAAGTAGGCAAATTTTGATGAGCGCGAGACTAAGTCACACAAATGGTATTTCTACTTGCGTTTGAATGAGTCCTTAGCTTTGCATACATAATAATAAAAAACTACTAACACTCTTGTCAGTGATATGGTTTCTGTAAAAGATGTTTCTTTCGGTAGTATCTCAGAACTGGGGATCATCTAATGTGCTTTCTTATTTCTTCATAACAACGGAATATGTGACACATCATTAGACCGTCTCAGCGGGGCGGTTCTAATGAGGGTTTAGACCATTTGTTTGGTGGGAAAATTAACAAAAATTATCAAAGAGTTATCATCTATTAATTCCTGAAATGAAGCTTTGCAGCACATCACTATGATGGAGTTGGAAGCTCGAAATCTTCGTTTATTATAACCCCGTTCTGAAAAAAGTCTAGTCAAGTCTATCCCATAACCTTACAAAGTCGTTGTGGCACCACAGATGACTTTAAAACAATTCCTTTCCAGCTAGTCCTGGTTTCAGTTACCCAATCTATGCTAGCAAAGTCCATCCCTGACCACTCCTTAATATTGTCTTCCCATCTCTTCTTCTGTCTACATCTTCTTTTTCACTTCATTGTTACCTGCAGAATCGTCTTTGCTAAGCCAGAAGACCGTGAGTTGTGGTCAAACCACCCCAGTTTCCGTTTGCTAACAATGGCCAGGAGTTCCCAGTTTCCGTTTGCTAACAATGGCCAGGAGTTCTTCATATTCTCCATTGGCTGCATGGATCTTTCTGCGAACTTGCTCATTAGTGGCATGGTCCTTAAGTACGAAACGTTCAGTAACCTTCGGTATCATTTCATCTCAAAGACTCGCGTTAATTTATCTATCTCTGCTGTCAGGGTCCATGAGTCACAGACATACAGAAATATGGATATGGCACGGAAGCGCATTTAGTTTCACTTTTGACCCAAAACAGATAAGTTGTTATCTCACCATATTCGCTTCAGCACTCCTTGAAAAAAGGAAATACTGGTAAGTGTATGTCCGCCATTCAGACTGCGTTTCTATCTGTCTATTTTTACGTAATTTAATAGGTCTGAGAAATTCGTCACCAGGTTTCCTTACACAGAATCTATTTCAGCAAAATCCTTAGAGAGTTATAAATGTAGGCAAAATCTATTCTTTTGAACTCAGTAGTTTGTCGTCTTGGAATCGTTGAAAAGTGATTTCGTGGGTGTTAATCTCAGGATGTCGTTTCCTTAATATTACATAATTTCGAGAAGACAGAATTATTCAAATACATCGTGGTTTAGTTGGAATGTCAATTCGAAAGTAATCTCCTGCGACAGCCATTACAGAAGCGGCTGTTTAAGGAACGGTGAGTCCGTTTCCTGATAAAGCCGCGTTTGGGCTCAAGTGAAGCCTCGACGGTAACGGTGCTTAATGTCTGCATTTGCCTATTCTTTCTTCTCTGTTTATGTTCGCAGAGGTTTTGAATTGGCTGGCTTCTGTAAAAATCACAATATATGCAGACTTTTCGAAATAAAGTAATGACTTTGTCCGCAAAAGTTATAGTCTATTTTGTGCGGACAAAGGCATCCTCTTGTTGACGGACGCTGTGATTATGCATTTGTTTAATCCGAGGAAAATAATCGCCCTCTTTCCAAACAAAAATTCTCGGCTAAATACGCTTTTCACAACCAGTGAACGACAGTTTACACCGGCGACTACGCAGACAACGCCGAAAACGCAGTACGTAATGTAAAAGGTAAAAAATGTTTGGAAGAAGCTAGTGACAGACGTCTGTCACTAGCCAATATTCGTTATATTTGCTACTGCCAGTCGTCTGTCACTAGCCAGTTATCGTGAAATTTGCTAGTGACAGTCGTCTGTCTCTAGCCAATATTCGTTAAAATTGCTAATGACAGACATCTAGAAATTTAGCAAATGTTTGTATTTCAGTATATTTAGACAAGTTATGAATATTATCACGAGCATGATTATTATCATGAGCCACCTACGTTTAAGCCTCGTTCTGGTGCTCGAAGGAACATCGCTCATGGGTCGAATGAGTGAGTGAATTCGGGTTTAACGTCCCGCCAACAACGAGGTCATGTGGAGACGGGACCTCGGTTTTAAAGTCTCATCCGAAAGACCGGAGAAGCGGGGGTTCGATCTTGCGACCCCAGGATTGGTACTCCAGAGTGTTATCCACTACACTACAGCCGCTCCTCATGGGTCGAGAAGTCGTGGGTTTGAGGCTGATGTAGGTCAGGAATTTTGTTTTAACATAATGGATTACTTTATCCACATCACCGTTGATCCGAACAAATGGATCACAGTGGAAAAGAATGTACAACATTATGTGGAAAGCCGATGAACAGACAGACGGAAAGCATGATGAAGTATTTTTGCGCACTCCAAAGTCTGATTTTACACAATACGTTATCTCTAGAGGATGGCTTACGCGAATATGCATGGTCTGGACTCATATCTTAAAAAAGCAGGATACCAGATTGTTTTGAACATTTGAAGTCAGGTCCGCGGGTAACAGACTTTACAAAACCGTCCCGTTTACAACTATCATGAGAAAAACAAATCTCCAGATTTCTACCATCACTTGAATCGTCAGAATAAATATGTTTCGGCTACACAAGCCTCGTCAGTGGCCCTGACGAAATATGATGACGAAAGCCGGAGAAAAGCATACTTTGATAAGGCAGTCGATTCAATGACTTATCAGTATCTAAAAGGGTCTAAATGATTGAAAAGTAATAATCTAGAGTAAAAGTCTAACACATCCAAAAATTTCAGACCTCTCAGAATATATCCTATGATCTCAAAGGACAAAAATAAAATAGAATCTGCACAATGGATGATGTACGGGGAGACGGTTACCGCCGACTCACGGCACAACTCCCGCTGCAGCGAAATAAATCAAAATCTTAAAAAGGTCCTTCAAGAGCAGAGAATACATTTGAAAGAAGGAACATGATGGGCCATACAGATATATGCGTAACTACAATCACAAGTGATTGGGAAAATTAATATGAAAACAGTCATAGCAAAAATGCATCTGTCACTTGCAAATTTATCGAGTTTTGCTAATCAACAGACGTCTGTCACTAGCAAATTAAACAAAAACAGGCTAGTGACAGACGTCTGTCACTAGCAAATTCTTCACATATTGGCTACTGACAGTCGTCTGTCACTAGCCACTCCGTAATTTAATAATTAGTACCCTTGGCTCGCGAGTTTGGGGCTTCTGTTGATAAGTTCCCAACCTCCCCGGACATTATAAGCATAACATGCCTCGCGGTTGAGCAGATAAGTTTTAGGAGGTAGCTATAATTAATACTAAAATGCTAGGCACTGCCTGTTAAAGAACTGACAGCTTGGAAAGCTGGTTGAAAGACATCGTTCACTAATTTTAGCTGTCAAACAGTAAAGGTCTTCTGGATCATAAGATATAAATTTCAAGGAAGCATCTATGTCATAAAGGAGTGGAAAGCTTAAAATACATCTCTCCTTGTCATTCATACTCGCTAATAAATTTTCTCCGCGGAATAAAATAGCGAGAGAATGTCAGAAAATTTCAAAATGTCTAAATTTCCGTTGCGTGGTTGTAATGTGTTAAGGGAAATTGGTTTCACAATCACACGAGTAAAAACTTTCTACCTGAAATCGCTCCTTTAGCCATTACATTACACCATATAAAGCCATTACCAACTTGGAGTAGGTGGTCAACTGGGCTTTTATAGCTTGTCTTAAGATAAACTGAATAGACGTGCTTAGACTACGGAATTTCAGTTCGAAGCATTGATGTAAGAAGCTGACTTTATTTTCAGATTGTACATAACTTGTGCATGTGACAGATCCTCAAACTAGGTCACCAAAACGCATTGAAATACGAGCGTGGCGTACCAGTGATGGCCGTCACGAATGTCATGCGTTGAATGATGCATTTTTCAAAACCTTGTTGTGGATTTAAACTTTGATGATACGTCATTGTAAGTCTGTGGTCTTTGTCAGAGTTTAATAGTTTTAGTGCGTTAAGCACAGATAGAATATAAGCAACAATCAGAAACGGACTTTAAAATTCTGACGTAGTCATTTCGTAGGCGCACGCTACATTACGTCGAAAACAAATATAAATAATGGTTACACGTGTGCTGTCATTTACAAGAATTTACGGATGCTTTTTTGCAGGCTGGTTGCAGGTTATACCATTTTCATCATAGGTAATCATTTATAAAGCAATTTGTTCATGTTTATTTCTGTATTTAATTATGAGTGCATCAAGGGTTGTGATCCCCGGCAAGGCAATAATGTTGGTATGAGGGTAGCTTTGGGAACTTGTTAACCTTTTGCCTTCCGGGGAGATAATTTAACCAGTCTTTTTTGTGGGAGTTCCTTTTGTTTCCTTTTACGAAATGGCCAAATCTGAGACGGATCAAATACGTAATTGCGCCGCAAAATGCAAACGGCCACCACTGGTACGCGGCCACCACTGGTCGCACGCCAGTATAAATCGCGTACATCTTCTAACAATAAAAAAAATATGACAAATAAAAGTAACCATACAGATAGTTCATATAACCCCTCTCCCTCTTCTAGCATACAAAGAAATTGGGCTATTGTAATATGAACCACGACACGAGAAAACCAACAAAGTGGTTGTGTACCCAGTGCAGACTCAGATCAACCTGGGCATCCGCCTAGTCTAATCAGACTCTTTGCTAAGCGCTTAAGGGGTAGCTAAGGGTCTAAGCTAGCTCCATGCGGACAGCGAAGACTCTGATCAGACTGGGCGGATGCCCAGGCTGATCTGAGTCTGCGCTGGGCGCACAAACCACTTTGTTGCTTTTCTCGTGTCGCGGCTCATATATTGACAACATCGCTGTTGCTCGCAACAGGTCCGTGTTTAACATTTAATGTAAGATGTATGGAGGCATCTCCATGTTTTTCTACCTGCCATTTTCCAAAGGGAGACGACTTTCATGGTTAATCACTGTCTTTCCTGTAACAAAAGGAGTCTAGTACTCTAAAAGACAAACATTTGCTGTCATAGTAATGTTTTATTTTCCTCAAGAGATGATTCCTCTGACAAGGAGGCAAAACTGAAAACGGCAACACAATTCCTTTGTTGACGCCTTTATCATAGCGGGACATGTTGGGAAGAAGCATGAGGGGCGGCAAACTTCTTGGCAACCAAATTATTGCAAGGTCAAACCAAGTTTTATGCATGGAATCCGATTTATTAAGGTTCTTGGCCCCTGCTGGCACCCACCCGCTTCTATGCATATGGTTTATCGCAGTGCAGAGATGATACTATTAGTTACTGAACCAGAATTTGTCATTCTCAGCTGGTTTTCTAAAATCGAAGAATTGTTATTTGTTATTGTGACAAGCTAAATTACTGCTGACAAGATTACACATCTCAGTTACACGGGAATGGTATTAACAAGCGAGAACAACAATTCTGAAGACTCGTCTTCTTCTGACAAGAAAGAACTGGTATTGTCTGTTGTTTTAAGTCAGGTTATGCCACCATTGTATGTGAGCTTCTTTGGTATACTTCGACCGCCGCTTCCCCCTGTTAAATTAGAGCATTTGGGAATTCAGTCCAGTAAACAACAACTACGACAACTCCCATGGCTGGATGATGATAGTTGGCTGACTTGTGACTTTACGACCTTTTTATCAATATTTCAGTCATATCAGGACGATGAGAGAGTAATAATGAAAGGATGTGTGTAATGTACCCTTGTTTACAGGATGGAAATATTTCCGCCTCCAGTGGGTCTCGAACCCGGGTCCGCTAGATCAGAAGGCGAGCACTTAACCTTCTGAGCTTCCGGGCCCTTTTGCTCTGGCTTGAGTCCAACTCGCGCTGATAGAACAACAACCCGAAACGTCGATATTTAGGTTGGGTATGAGAGCCACGATCGAGCCCATCTACGGATGGTGATGCTATATCATTAGCATAGCTCCAGATAGAGTGTTTTTAGGATAATTAAGGGATATTTTTCTGATTTCTCGACAAAAACATATACATTGTACTGTGACCCCTAATTAGAACCGTTTCGGCGTTTTTATTATGCAGAAACATGGAAAATTATCCCCCAACTTATCACTGTTAGCCACTCTTCCTCGCCTCTGCAGTATGTTTGTTGGTTAATTCATATTGGTGAGAAGCCTTATACATGCTGGTAACAAACCTTACAATGACATCTGGTGGTGAAATAAGGATAGCCTGGTATACATCTTCGGGAAAGAATTTGGTTCCAGATGTTTTAATGATCTTCTATCCGTACTGGAAGTAGTGCTAAAAGATGGCTTTTTTTTTCTTCTGAAAAATCTTAAACTTGTATGTGAGTTTCGACAGTCTCACTGATGAGATATGTTGGTCTCCTACGCAGACTGGACACTTCCTTGATCTTTATTTTCTTTCTGATTTTGAGATGAGTCAGAAGAAAGTGAGATGTTGATTGCAAAAAACTGCTTTAAATCTCAACAATTCTTACTACCGACCGTTCAAAGGCAGTTCTTCAGCTACAGTTCGTCTTTGTCTGACTCAAGCCCGATAACGCTAATTTGTTGTTCCATTTTGTCTTTAAGGTTGCTCATTATGTCTCCCCCCTTCAGGGTCGGGAGACATATTGTTTTTGCCCGGGCGTCTGTCCGTCTGTCCGTCTGTCCGTCTGTCCGTCCGTCTGTCCGTCTGTCCGTCTGTCTGTCACAAATCGTGTCCGCTCTATAACTTGAAAACCGCTCAAGCTATATTCGCGAAACTTCATATAAATATCAATCAACATGAGACGACGTGCAGAGTGCAAGAATGGTAACTCTGGCATTTATACTTTTTGAGTTATTTCCCTTGGAACTTAGTCCATCACAAAATTGTGTTTCAATCGTGTCCGTTCTATAACTTGAAAACCGCTCAAGCTATATTCGCGAAACTTCATATAAATATCAATCAACATGAGGCGACGTGCAGAGTGCAAGAATGGTAACTCTGGCATTTATACTTTTTGAGTTATTTCCCTTGGAACTTAGTCCATCACAAAATTGTGTTTCAATCGTGTCCGCTCTATAACTTGAAAACCACTCAAGCTATATTCGCGAAACTTCATATAAATATCAATCAACATGAGACGAAGTGCAGAGTGCAAGAATGGTAACTCTGGCATTTATACTTTTTGAGTTATTTCCCTTGGAACTTAGTCCATCACAAAATTGTGTTTCAATCGTGTCCGTTCTATAACTTGAAAACCGCTCAAGCTATATTCGCGAAACTTCATATAAATATCAATCAACATGAGACGACGTGCAGAGTGCAAGAATGGTAACTCTGGCATTTATACTTTTTGAGTTATTTCCCTTGGAACTTAGTCCATCACAAAATTGTGTTTCAATCGTGTCCGCTCTATAACTTGAAAACCGCTCAAGCTATATTCGCGAAACTTCATATAAATATCAATCAACATGAGGCGACGTGCAGAGTGCAAGAATGGTAACTCTGGCATTTATACTTTTTGAGTTATTTCCCTTGGAACTTAGTCCATCACAAAATTGTGTTTCAATCGTGTCCGTTCTATAACTTGAAAACCGCTTAAGCTATATTCGCGAAACTTCATATAAATATCAATCAACGAGACGACGTGCAGAGTGCAAGAATGGTAACTCTGGCATTTATACTTTTTGAGTTATTTCCCTTGGAACTTAGTCCATCACAAAATTGTGTTTCAATTGTGTTCGCTCTGTAACTTGAAAGCTGCTCAAGCTTTATTCACGAAACTTCATACAAATATCAATCAACATGAGGCGATGTGCAGAGTGCACAAATGGTAACTCTGGCATTTATACTTTTTGAGTTATTTCCCTTGGAACTTTGTCCATCACAAAATTGCGTCTCAGTCGAGTCCGTCTATAACTTTAAAACCATTCAAGCTATATTCATGAAAAGTCATACAAATATCAGTCAACATCAGACGACATGCAGAATGCACTCTGGCGTTTATACTTTTTGAGTTATTTCCCTTGGAACTTTGTCCATCACAAAATTGCGTCTCAGTCGAGTCCGTCTATAACTTTAAAACCATTCAAGCTATATTCATGAAAAGTCATACAAATATCAGTCAACATCAGACGACATGCAGAATGCACTCTGGCGTTTATACTTTTTGAGTTATTTCCCTTGGAACTTTGTCCATCACAAAATTGCGTCTCAGTCGAGTCCGTCTATAACTTTAAAACCATTCAAGCTATATTCATGAAAGTTCATACAAATATCAATCAACATCAGACGACGTGCAGAATGCAAGAATTATAACTTTAGCATTTATACTATTTGAGTTATTTCCCTTAGAACTTTGTCAGTCACAAAATTGTGTCTCAGTTGTGTCTGCTCTATAACTTGAAAACCATTCAAGCTATATTCACAAAACTTCATACAAATATCAATCAACATTAGAAGAATTGCATAGTGTAAAAACCATAACTCTTGCATTTATACTTCTTGAGTTATTTCCCTTGGACCTTTGTCAGTCACAAAATCGTGTCTCAATCGCTTTATTACTTGAAAACCGGACAAGATATATTCACGAAACTTCATACAAATGTCAGTCAACACTAGACAATCTGCAGAGCACAGCGTTTATACTATTTGAGTTATTTCCCTTGGAACTTTGTCATTCACAAAATCGTGTCTCAATCGTCTAAGCTCTATAACTTGAAAACCGTTTAAGCTATATTCATGAAACTTCATACAAATATCAGTCAACATATAAATAGACGACCTGCAGAGCACTGTAACTCTTGCATTTATATTTTTTGACAAAAACTAAATATGAATATCAGTCAACATTACATGACATGCAGAGCATAACAACTATAACTCTTGCATTTATACTTTTTACTTATTATGAATCCCTGCTTCAGGGTAGGGAAACATATTGTTTTTCCCTTGGCGTCTTAATGACTGATCCTTTTGACATCAAAAAGGGGGAGACATCTGTTTTTTCGTAGGAAAACAATTCTAGTTCCATAGTTTTTTTTTTTTTTTTTTTTTTTTTTTTTTTGGTGTCTTAGTTTGATTGTACTTTGTGACTGTGTCTTTATCTGAATTTATCTATACTAGTTTTATTGTTGTTGTTATTATTAATGTTGCTGCCATTTATTTATTTTTTTATCATCATTATCATGACGATTTTTATTCTTCAGATAAGAAAGGGTAACAAGGCTAATTTTGGCTAAATTTTCTTACTTCTCTATTAAAGCATGTGTTCCTCCCTTCATCAGAACTGTCTCGCCGAGACGGTTCTAATGAGGGGTCACAACATATGTTTTTCATTGAGAAATATAAGGAGTATTACCTCAGAATTATTCTCAACACCCAACCTTATATCTGAAGCGCTGTTCTTCTCTAGAATAAATACACATTTGCTGCGCTATAGCACATTATTTGATGTGTCCCATTACTTGCAGTTATCACGGTAGCCAATTGACCGTCATGAAAGATGCAATTAATATCGTATACTGTTCTGAGTCTGAGAAGTAAATAAATTGTTTTGGAATATTCTTATTAGATTTGATCTAAATTATCAGGGGAAACTCTGTTCGAACTATTGACCGGAGTATCAAGAGTATTGCTGTCCAAGTTCACTGACTTAGTGGTATCACGCAGCTACTGGTATTCGCTTTCTAGATTACATTCCAATCAATATTTATCCGTATGTATTGTAATTATTATGCCCGAAAAGTAAAAAAAAAAAATCTTTTCTATTCTATTCCATTCATTCTAATCTGAATACTTTCAATATGCGATAACCACAAACGCATGCTGCTGACACCGTTTATTTGAATGATAAAGATTAAACAATCCCCCTATCCCGCTTTTTGGGACGGTGTGTGTGTGTGTGTGTGTGTGTGTGTGTGCGTGTGTGTGTGTGTGTGTGTGTGGAGGCGGGGTATATAGTTTTTGCCATGTTACACTTAGTGATTCCAAGTTTCTTTCATCACTTTGGTTTAATTGTTTTCACCTTGTTCATGAGTCCGCTTTTACGTCATTACTTTGTTGTTGTTTTTTTGTTTTGTTTTTTGTTTAGCCCCTGGGCCGAAGACTCCTCGGAAACACGGCGTCCTCCATTCGTAAACATTTCTCTGAAGTAGAAGGCCCTTTACAAATATATGCAGCATACAATATCTTGACGACTATTGTTTATATACCAACTGGTCTAGTACTTCGGTTCTATGGGCATGAACAGTTACTGTTGCGTTTCAACGGAAAAATGAGAATTATTTCTTACTGCCATCATAAAAAAATCTTCTCACACAGGCAATGACATAACAGTGCCAGATGGTGAAGCGAGCGTTTGGTATAAGGTAATCTTGCAATATATAGCTCTAACACTGTTTCATGGGGTTTTATCGTACTTTAAATGACATAGCCATTGGCTTCTGACTACTTCTAGGTCACAAATAAACCTCAGAAATACCTAGGTCTACTCCCAAGTCATTAAAAAGTTTTAAGTTATGAACTTCTCACTTGTAGGTGTGAAAGAAAAGTAGGAAGAACTTTGGTGGAAATTAACAGACCAATGACCTTTTATATGCTTTAATATCTTTATTCCATCTAAGGTGTGTTTAAGGTGCAACCAAACCGGAAGTCATCCATCTTGTCAATTTGTCGTCTGGCGAAATTCTCAGGGTCATCACGAACGAGGTCGTTCATTCGTATCTTTATAAACTGTATTTATACTAAATATCCTGATAGACTAAGTGAACAGTGCAGCCCCCGATCAGACTTTTCTTGGAACAGTCTGATCAGGGTCTGAACTGTTTGCCAACATTCCCTGATGAAAGAAATGGTCTATTATTGTTCTTACCCGAAAAGGGATGAGATCCATTAGAGACATTTACGAGTTAGATGTCTTGGTACACCTACATATTTTCTGCTGTTCTTACAAAGAGGACATTTTGGTGACTCCCTGTTTGCCCTCCACCCCCCACCCCCCTCCCATCCCGACACCCCACACGCTGGACAAAGAAACCCTTCCCAAATGGGATCTGTCCTTTAAAAAGGGGTTCCTAGGGGAGTGAATTCATCTACAAAACTGAAAATGGAAGTTATTTTCCATGAAAGGGGGTCTATTCACCTTAATTAGATTAAATACGGTAGATCTTTACTAGTTCATACACGCAATAAATATTTCAGACAAAATAAACAGAAAATTGATATCCTTCATTGGTATTCTTGCAGACGACAATCAGTAATTCTGTTTAAAAAATCTTCTGTTGATGGAAATGGATCTTTAGTTGCATACGGTGAGTATTTTATGGATATTCGGGTGTTTTCATTTTTTTTCCTTTGAGTGAACTGAAAGTAAAGAATAACTATTGAGAAAGACAGATTCTTTGGAAGCAAGGACCACCCCATAGAACTGAAAATGGCACATCTAGAAATTCTAATTTATATGGTTTAAAATTGGCTGAGATGAAATATGCAGAATTTTTGCTAAACAGGATATGTTTTCCGCCACTTTTTCTTACATATGTAGACATATCATTCTATACTACGTACATGATGAGTTCGTAGTGTAATCTTGCATTTTTGTAGTGTTTATTTTGAAGTGACAGAGTTTCAGTCTGTCTACCTCTTCTCCTTTTTCATGTTACTGTGGAGGTAAAATTGTCTTCGGTAGACACACAAAACCTATAAACATGATAACTATAGCCAAACCACCGCAGTTTCCGTTTCTTGATCGCCATGTTTTCCAATGGCTGGTTTAGTAATACAAAATGTCTCCGTGTCGGACGAAGGGAGACTAAGGCATCCCGGGACAATAAAATATAGTGTTTTTCTGCAACCCCCCCCCCCCCCCCGCCCCTTACAATATTTGTACTTGAATAGCATGTACCATGTATCAGCCAGGGCATATGGTTACTGGCACAAAGTGCTCTAATCATGAGCAAAAACTGAACATGACAAAAAGAAACCATCTACAGTTGTGCATAAACTGTCAGTATTAAATTAGCATGTACCCCACCACTATTCTTAACAGGAAATTAAAACTGACTACACACCACTTTGTCACACTGCAAAACTTTCTGTGTCAAACACCAGCATCTAATATATATTCAGGCACCTTCATAAGTAAATTACAATCACGAAAACAAATAGCAAACATGCTCACAACCAATAAACTTTTTCAGTAATCCTCGGTGAAGAACTTGAAGAGCTATTTTTAAACCCGGAAATCCCCTACTGCTATTTGTATAAAGCGCCGCGTCCTTGACCTTCGAAAGAACATGAGAGCTAGAATTTTAGTCTCGAATTTCACTTCAGCTGACACAACTGTTTATTCTAAAACTCTGAATTGGTACTAAATATTCACAGATTTCAATTTATAACAGCAACCATGCCTTTTTGGACCCCTGTACTGAAATATTGTCTCAACTGTCCACTGCCAAAACTGTCCCCTGATGCCTAAGGTTATTACTTAAGAAATAGATCAGCTCTAGCAGTGAATTGTTGAGTAATAATTCACTGTTTGGAGGTCAGTTGTAAAGTAGATCATATCACGAGCGCGGAGCGCGAGTGATATATCTACTTACAACTGACCGACAAACAGTGAATTATTACTCAACAATTCAATGCTAAAGCTGAACTATTTTGATTCTAACACTCAAAAACGCTGAAAAACTATTCTTTTCATTCAAACTCTCCCAATCTTCCTGCCAGCGCGTTCGTGCTCCCGCCAATATTCTTAACTGTATCTAAGTTAAATGTACGTTTTTATGGCGATTTTATGAAGAAAAAGAGACGTGACACCGTCTAACGTCTCAAAACGTCACAAAATTACGTCAGTAATTGCAGTGACGTCAGCACTTAGACTCACGCTCTCCGTAACAGTGAATTGTTGCGGAATAAAACACGGCAACTTTCCATTGCATCTATAGGCGCACTGTGTTAGAATACTACTTTTAGCATACTCGTTTAAATATTTACCACAAGATAGCACCACTGGACCATAAGATGAAGTACGTTATAAAACTAAAACGGTAATTCATTTTTCATATCGTCGGCGAAACAACAAAGTCCTATATTTTTGCGACGCGGAACCGGTTAAAACCTCTACCAAACACTAACAAAACTGATTGTCGTAGGTCGTAAAGATTTCCATGGAATTGAGAGAAAACTCGTTGTTTTTTTTCGACAAAAGTACAGTAGAGTCAAATATAAACTGATATTCTACACTGTTAAGGCCACTCTACGCATCCTAAGGAATATGACAGGAATATGGTAATGTAGCTTTTTTTAATGTATCTTTTTTTTTTTTTATCTAATACGGTTGTATTCTGTAAAACAATATTTCAGTATATATCAAGCCGTCTCAGAGAGACTGGGAGCGAGAGAGAGGGAGCGATATATATATACATACGCCACCCCACACGTACTGCAAGCACTGCAGGCCATGATATAGTCTTAGAAAGCAGAAAAATAGAAAAAATATCTCTCAAGAGAGAGAGACTTTCTTTGAAGGAGTTCGTGCACAGGGGCAGAAAATGAACTCTTGTTCTAAATAATGTCTTCTTTGTAAAGAATGCGGCGTCCATTTGTGTGTCTCCATACATCTTAGTCTCCATTACAATATTATTTATATATTGAAAAAAAGAAGAGCATGCACCAAAACACGTGCAGCTTAAATATATACTGGTAACCTAGTAACATGCTACTTGAATAGCGTTAGAGAAAATTTACCCAATATTGGAACATGCTCACCAGAGTCTTCCCTTTGGCAGTATGGAATGGACACTCCTCAGCATCCGAAGACTGATGATGCAAACGTGCTAGACTCTGATCAGGCTGATCTCAGTCTTCAATACTTCCACGTACAACAAGGCACATTCTCGCGTGGTGTCGCTTTTTAAGGTGAACGGATACACTTTCAGGGTCAACTCGTCAAGAAAAGAGTTATCAATCCTAAAAGCATATTCTTTTCGGGAGACTCCTCTTGGAAGAGTTTGTCGTCTAAGAAGCAAACAGGAACTTGATAAAAAGTTATTTCCCTTCGTAAAAGCGGCAGAAAAAATAATCTCTTCTATCATGCAATCGCGTGTTATTTATCGTGACTGCCATTCTAAGTATTGCCAAGCAATACTTTTGGAAAAAATTGTGCCAGCAGCAATTTACACCGTAGTTCAAGGTGCTGGCACAAAAACAGATCTGAACAGAATATGTTTTTTTAGCTGACACGTTTAGATAAATCCCTCTTTTCTATTTATTTTTTTATCTATTTGTTTATTTATTTAATTTCATATAGTTTTATTTTATTTATTTACGTATAATGATTTTTTTTACATTTTTTATGTTTAGGTGCGATTTGAAGGTAAATAGCATTACCCGCGAAACCAAATCAAGAGAGTCTATGGTAAATGTTATCTGATTATGATAATAATAATTAAGGATTCTGGCAACTATTTATTATGAAAATGTAATAATGTCATATTGATAAAGTATCATGACATATGCAGGTGCAAATAGCGTAGTCATAACGTAAATGTTACCTAAATGTTATAATAGCGGTTTGTATATTTGAGCCGCGACACGACAAAACCAACAAAGTGGTTGTGCGCCCATCGCAGACTCAGATCAGCCTGGGCATCCGCCCAGTCTGATCTGTCTTCGCTGTCCGCATGGGGGTAGCTTAGACCCTTAGCTACATTTTAAGTGCTTAACGAAGAGTCTGATCAGACTGAGTGGATGCCCAGGCTGATCTGATCCGAGTCGGAGCTGGGCTCACGACCAGTTTGTTGGTTTTCTCGTGTCGCGGCTCGTTTATTTATTTGCCGCAAGCAACCTCAATATTAGGACATATATCTGATCAAACAGAAAAGACCCTGATCAGACTGATCATAAGGAGGATTCTGGTCAGGGTCTGCATTCTTTGCCCTTCCGAAAAGAAGTCTTTGACAGATAGCTAGCTTGATAGTGAAATCTTTTGAAGAATTGCGGTAGTTAGTGAAAATGAACAGGTGCACTTTCAAGGGCAGTAATTCTGTTATTTTCATTTTTGACTCTCTTCTCAATAGGAGTTAACTTTTCAAAGAAAGAATTTGCTTCTTTTGGGTTCGGCCCTTAGAAGTAAGAATTTGCTTCTATTGAAACAAATTCTTTTCTTAAAAAGTAGACCTTTCGTGAAAGGGATTTGTCCTACATGAAACTTGAAGCAAAAAAAAAGTTACAAAAGATGTTTTCCTATGAAAAACCACAGGGGTTTGAATCATATTCTTTTGGGTATGGCAAATGAAGACTATCATACATACGGACTATGTATGTATTTACAATATGTATTCCTTTACCTAAATCAGCATTATTCAAACGCCTAAGTGAAAAACAGACAGGAAAACATGGAGGTGTGTACATAATATTGAGAGTAAAGTAGACGTCTCCTGCAGGATCTGAACTATTACTTTTCCAATTCGCCGGCGAGTAAAAGCAACAAGCGCAGCTTTTAGGATAATGACGGTAATTAGTTCAGGGGCCGTATTTATAAAACGACTTAAGTGGTTGCTATGCCGTTGCTAAGGCTAAATTTCTATGAAGGAGATTCCCTACAACTATGAAATTTGCTCTAAAGGAACAGTCTTTTTCAGACTTTTCCCGTCCAGAGCAAATTTCATAGTTGTATGTAATCTCTTCCTCTAAAGTGGTTTTATAAATACGACACCTGGTGTCCCAATATTTTCGCTATTTATGGTACCATTTAGACTACCGGTATTACTTTTTGTTGCGGTTTGGTATACGTATAATAGAGTGAAATAAATTTAAAAGAGGAAAATTAAGAAATGAGGTCAGTAACGTAGTCGTGAATTAACATAAAAACTATAAACATAATTAATTTGTTCACCTATTTAATTACTTTCTATTACTTGAAAGTTTGTTCGTACTTGTTGCGGTTAACGTTCTGAAAGACATCACACGTCATTTAGATCCTTTTCGCAAAAGTTTATAAAGCTGTTAAACAGCTTAATAATTAAGCATTTCTAGCACACAATGTACGTCATATTATTTTAGAATCCAAAAATGAGTCGACCGTTAGCGTGTCTTATTTTTCATGACACCAACCAATATAATAGAATTGTATTGTATTGCAAGCATGCGATGTTTGATCTCGTAACGTCGCTGTTTGCCCAGTATTGTATTTCATAAAGCTTGTTTCTAGTCTTTTTCTAGTTTAGAAATAATTCAAATCGTCCAATGACGATGCTTCGGTGCACTTGTTGCAAAAAATATCGATGGATAAACAAACAAATATTAGTTTTATCAATAAGTATTGTTATGTGTATCTATTGCTGTCATTGCGTTCAATCATATAGAGGATATTTGACTTTTTCAGTGTAAGATCGATTTTTATTTCACCGAATGAACACCAAAAGCAGTATTTTCACGAGTGGCGAAGCCACGAGTGAAAATACCACTTTTGGTGTTCATGAGTGAAATAAAAATTCATCTTACACCGAAAAAGTCAAATTTTCTATTTCTTTTATGCTTGAAAATCGCAATAAGTTTGTTTATTCAAGAGCGTCAGCCATCACGACAGAAACACAACTTTTTTCCTAGCCATTTTGCGTCAAATTTGATGCTTCCTGCGTGTTTATTGGGTAGGATATTGGTAGTAAACAAAGTTTGCAACTGAAAAATAGCTTTAAATATCATTTTGATGAACAGATCTCATAAAAATTGCCAAGAAAGAATGCCTACAGGAGACTTAGGCGGTCTGACGTCGCGTGCTGTAACAAAGTTACGTTGGCGCCTTAAGTGACGTCATTAACGTCGTAATGACGTGCAAACATGCGTGACGTAATTTTTGTCAAGCCAGATAACAAAATATTTGAGCCTATTCCACAAAAATCCTATTTCTGAAACAGTGAAATCGAAAGTGATAATTTCACTGTTTGAAACAGTGAGATTATCAGTTTCGATTTCACCGAGAAATCTCTATAATTCATTGAAAAGTATAAAAGAAATTGTTTTCATTTTTTCCTTGTTTAGGAACTATAAATTAAACGGGTATTGTCAGAGAGTAGTTTTTCTCCCCCCCCCCTACCCCCCCCTACCCCCCCCCCTCCCTCACATACACTTGGAACGTTGGCAATAGGAAGAACGACTATATTTATAGGTTATTGAATTTATATTGTGAAATATTCGGCACGAGTTCATATGGCGAAGGACGCACGAGCTTGCGAGTGCGTCTCCGCCATATGAACGAGTGCCGAATATTTCACAATATAAATTCAATAACCTTTTTATTATATACCTTTGATATTAGTCTGCTAGTTTCATCAGTGCTCTCTACGTACGAAATCAAAATATTATATCTGTATAGCGACTACAACTTGTTTTAAATTTGAAATTACATTATGCCATTGTGTGTCTTCATACACGCCAGTAGCCACGCCTGATGGCGCGAAAGTACAAATGACGTTACGTTATCGGATGTGACGTCAGTAAACAAACGTTGACGTTTACTAGAACTGGGCGCCATTTTCGAGTCTTACTCTCAGCAAATCTGACGAAAATCTCCGTTATTATCGCAGAATATTAATTAAAAGAGTGACGGATCAAAGGTAAATTATACTTAATTGTCTTTTATGTAATTGATACGCCGAAACCGACAATGGTGTCATTATTCTACTCGTTTTTGAATTGCAGTCGGCGACAAAATGGCCGCCAAACTTTTCTTCATTCAAAACAAAAGTAGTTCTTGAGAACGTGACTCCTTAACTCCGTGCAATATGCACTTGACTCCGTGCAATATGCAGAAAATATTGCACGGTTACTCTAATGTAAAGTGAATGGGGAATTTTTTAGGTATATAATAAAGTTGATTGTTCGGACCTCATGGAGCCACTTTTCCCCATAGTCCTTTTCTACCGGAAACTGGGCTATCGGAGAGAATTTGATATACTTACCCAAATCATACAAGTTTATGCGCACAAACACGTACACTCATGGCCTTTTCGGCTGCCATGGAAAAGCACAAGCAAAAAGGCGTAAGATAGACTGATTAACCACATGCATGCGATTCTAGCGTCTGTTATTACAAATACTCCTATTTCTGTTTCAACTCTGTACCTCACTATTATATATGATCGAGGAGAGAGCAAATTCCACCATTTAGCGTGTTTTTCCTGTCATCGTATTACCGGGGGAAAGTCCACTATAGAGGGGAAAACGGCTATGCAAAAACATGTATAGTAGGTTTTTCTCCTGTACGTATCTAGCCATTTTATCCGGTGGGAAATTCTACTATGGAAAAATCAGTCATTTTTTCCGGAGAGGGGTTTGGGAGGAGGGGAGCGGATACTACTAGGGGGAAAAGCTACTCTCTGACAGATATTACCTGTGTGCTGAACTAATAATCAGCACAGGTATTCAGGAAGTCTAATCAGGATCTTAGATTTCCGCTGTAAGGGTTCCTGAAGTCAATGCGAACTCCAAAATGAATGGATGTTGAGGCTATTAATAGCAGCATTCACTGTTCGCATCTATGGTCAAAGTGAGCAGGAAACAGTCTGTGTTTACATGTATCAGACAGCTCGCTAGCTCACTGTTTGAATATTTCATGGAACGACTGTTTTCATGTCTTGAATGTTTCATTTTAACTGGTTAATAACAGTGGAGACAAAATATGGTTGTGACTGTCATATCTTTTCTATTCCAACTGCAGGCCACTCTGCCACCCTCCCAATATTAAGTTCTGTCATCGGGTTCGACAAGATATCCGTGGGAGTCTTATCGAGTTCAGACGAGCTCAGAGATATTCGCGGGAGTCTTAAGATATTCGCGGGTGTCTAATCGAGTTCGGATGGGCCAAGAGCAAAGCCTTTTGACAGGTGTGAACGGCGAATTTGCTCCTCCGTGCAACCAGATAAAAAAAGTGTTGTTCTTTCAATTCTCGTAATGATGGTTAGAAAGAGTCTTCACTCTCCACTTTATAGAGTCTAGATTCCTTAGTAAAAACTGAATGATCATACATGGGAGTAGGGAAACCGCTAACAGGCTGCGCAGATGTATAAGTAATCTTCCTCGTGTTACAGCTTTATTAAGGTTAATGGATGGATTCACTACATGGTTTGATCGCCATTTTTACAAGGGAGATGACTTTACCAGACAAAAAAAAAAGAACAGAGTGACATACCTCTTTAAGATGTATGGATACACCTCGATTTATTCTGCCATTTTTTACAAAGGAGAACAACTTTTGTGACTTCCTGTTTGCTTCCCTCGGCGTCGTAGCTCTTCCAAATGGGGTCAAATTCTTACCTTTAAGAGTAGACCCCCATAGGTAAGGGTGTCAAATATGGAAATGGTAGAGTTGCTTCCCCTGAAAGTGTATCCATACACCTTCAGCAGTATAGTAATGTATTTCCTGAGTAAACGATACTTCCTTGTACGGACAGGTAGGGACAATAAGTACAAGGGCGCATTATCGCTGAAATAAAGGCAAATTATCAGTAATCAATTTACGAGATATAATACATTTGACACTGTGTCACGTGTATTAATGCTGTAATAAAGACAAAGATACATGTAGACAATGACTCTTCAACATATGGAGTATCTAAAATAAGGTAACTGTTGTTTGAATTTCTATATAGTATAATATTGGTTGCCTGTATGTATGGATTTTCATGATAATTCTCGTATACTGAAAGGATTTAAAAACTTCCACCCATTAATTTCGAATATCTCAAAAATGAATGCAGCTACGTTCATTAAAATTTTACAACATATATATTCTCTTATACCTGATTATATCAATATACCGAATCTATAATCGTTCAACCGAATCGGTCAGGAACAAGCACGTGCTCCTCGTGTTCTTAGTACCGTTTACGTAAGGATGAATAGCTTCATGTATACAGTTTTCTGATGAAACATTTCTCTTACAATATCAAACTAAATTTTAAAAGTTTGAATTCGGTCAGTGGCTTTATTTGTCCTATCGCGCCTAAATATCGCAAATAGGCGCAGAGTTTTGGGCCAGATAAATGCCGAAATTTCAAACAGTGACGTCGCGGTACAATTCTATGCGTTAATTACGGCAATTTACAATCTCAGACGACGTGCACTGTTTACAGGAAGCTCAAAAGACCGTCAGAAAAGCACCTAACCGAGATTAAAAACCAGAGGTCATGACGTTAACTAACGACGACGCCGTCTCCGTAACAGGCTTTGCGCGACAGCATCATCCGCAGTGATACTTGCAAATGAACGTGCATGACGTCACAATATTAAGACAGTAAGAAATGGTCGAAAAGAGTGTTGCATAGGATAACGCCGGCATCGCCTTATGCATTTAAGTGACGTAACGCTCTTTTATTGACGTCATTTAAGTAAATGATACAAATAAACTGCGTAATCTTTAAATTTGATAAGTTTCAAGCATTTTATCGTTTAATATTTAACACTGTCATGAGTGAACAGATCAGCAACCAGCAATAAAAAGTGGAAGTTTTTAAATCCTTTCAGTATATATACTTTCCTGTTTTTAAAACGTACGTTGTGCCCAAAACATATATTGTAAATCAGTTAGAATCCCCTTGTTTGTTTACTCCCTAAGATATTGATGACCTCGGTTCGAACCGACTCAACGGGGCGATTTGAACCGGGGCCATATCAGATGTTTAGCCTCAACTCAATATTATTTTCAGTTTAAACGACAGATCTACGTACATGGTATCTTTTTTTTTCCTTTCCTTCTTTCTCAAACACAATTTATTCTTCTTTTCCTGTGCTTTCCTGTGTTTTATTGCTGTTAATTTCTGTTTTATTATTATTTGTAGTAGTAGTAGTAGTAGTGGTACATGTAGTAGTAGTAGTAGTAGTAGTAGCTGGTAGTAGAAGTAGTAGTAGTAGTAGTAGTAGCTGGTAGTAGAAGTAGTAGTAGTAGTAGTGGTACATGTAGCAGTAGTAGTAGCAGTAGTAGCTGGTAGTAGAAGTAGTAGTAGTAGTAGTAGTAGCTGGTAGTAGAAGTAGTAGTAGTAGTAGTGGTACATGTAGCAGTAGTAGTAGCAGTAGTAGCTGGTAGTAGAAGTAGTAGTAGTAGTAGTAGTAGCTGGTAGTAGAAGTAGTAGTAGTAGTAGTGGTACATGTAGCAGTAGTAGTAGCAGTAGTAGCTGGTAGTAAAAGTAGTAGTAGTAGTAGTAGTAGTAGTAGCTGGTAGTAGAAGTAGTAGTAGTAGTAGTAGTAGTAGTAGTAGTAGTAGCTGGTAGTAGAAGTAGTAGTAGTAGTAGTAGTAGTAGTAGTAGCTGGTAGTAGAAGTAGTAATGATTGTAAAGAATCATTATCGTCATTATTATTATTACTACTAGAAAAGAGCCCGCGCAAGCGCGGAAATATTTCATGATGGTCAAGTTTATATAAAAAAGCGAGTTTTAATTTTTCAATGTAAATGGCCTTAGGCCCAGGTGAAGATATGACCTTTACATGAATACTCACTAAAGCTTCATTTACCTAATTAGTTGTCTGCATCTACAAACTTTCAGGTAGCAGACTGCATTGTTTCTAAAAAAAATCAACTTTTTCACTTTTTCCTATAGACAGAAAAACCTAAGTGACTCAAAAGTTGACCTTGCCGTAAAACAGATCAAGGTCATCCCAGGGGCATCATTTATATAAATTTTGTTGAGCTTTTGAGTCCTTGATTCGACATGCTAAGTTTCAAGATCATAAGATTTGTGGTTCTGGGAGAGAATTGGTTGATTTGATGCTTAACGTCCACGGTAAACAGCTAAGGTCATGTCGGGACGGTCGGTTAACCTAACCACACTATTCCTGGGCAGGCTTAGACCTCCTAAGCGGTTAACCAGTACCAAATGCACATACTTTCGCCAGTAACTGACAACTGCCCTTCTTGAATCAGCGGAAGGAGAAACGAAAGTATGTGGCCAGACCGGGCGAGAGTTGCTTAACGAAAGCGCTATAAAATAGCGCTCTGTAGCGCTTTGCCAACACTATGCAACGATTTTGCTTTCAAAAAGCGATTTTCTATAGCAGTGCGTTGCACAATGAAATTTGCCTCGTTTTAAACACATGTAAACAGAATGCGCTACAGAGCGCTACCGAGCGCTTTGCCTGTGCAACGGTTACGTTACAAAAAAGCGCTTTGCGAGGCAGCTCCGGGGATGTCACGTAGCGCTACGAAGCGCTTTTTTGTAACATATCGTTGCATTGCCAATTGCTAGCGAGCGCTACGTAACGCTAGCGTTAAGCAACTCGCCCCGGGTTTCGAACCCAGGACCTCTAACTTCATTCGGAACTCCTCGGCCAATTCAGTGAATCAGACCTCGGGCGTATGTACGGCGGAGCAATATGCAGCAAAATCCAACATTTTGTTTTTCGGCCGAAAGTATACGCCGAAGCCGTAGATCTAGGTCTACGAATGATAATTAATTCTCGACCTGCGACCTTTTTCAGCTGTTGCACGGACATTCATTTAATGATTTGCTGTTGTTAAAACAAAACGGTCAATTATTAATGACGAGACAGAAAATACATTTGCTTCTCATTTTATTATTTACTCGGTGCGACAGTGTGGCCATCTTTGTTTACATCGTTGTTCCTAACAACAGTCGTGTGACGTAAGTAGTCCCACGTCAAACATTCGAGGTTGATTCACGGAATTGGCCGAGCGGTGTTCCGATTGCTCTAACTTATGAGTCAGGTGCCCTACCGATTGCGCTACGCGGCCCGGCGTGGTTCTGGGGGAGAAGATTTTTGAAATTTTTTACCATAATAAATGTTTGCCATCTTGGTTATGTGACCTGTCCTGGGTATTTTTTTTTTCTGGAAAAATTGGGTCCTGGAACCTTTTGGGGGAAAATATTCAAGCCCTCTGAAGACTAAAGGCTTATTTAGCATCGTTGAATCATTGAAATTGATTTGTCTGCTTCGCTGGAAAAATGCCCTTTCTTACCTGGCGCATGTGTGTTAACCTTAGACATTTTTAATTTTTGTCTTTTCGAAAGTTCAGTTCAGTTTGAATTCTCCTAACGACGTTCCCCAAGTGGCTCAGCGGTATGTAACCATAGCCGCACACACTTGGCGCCGTGTGTCCGTTTTCGAAACTTTTCGAAAGACCATGTGCGTTGACCTTTATTCTTCAATGGGCGAGTTCGATTGGTTACTCGTATTGACTATCGTTCTGGAAGAAAATGGGTCGTTTCGAGCCAGGGCCGTCGGGACTATGACCATTTAGTTCTTCATCCGTTTAGACATATGAGCAAAAATACAAAAATAAATCGTTATTTATGGGGAATGACGTACGTTCATGGGTCAGATTTTTGCATTAGAACCTGCTAAATTTGGACTTGCTAAGCAGCGCGCCGATATAACGACGCAGAACCGAAACGACCGGATTAATTTAAAACGTGTATTCGCCGAGTACACGATAATTTCACTCGAACGCACCCATTGTTGACAAAAAAATTCGACCAATAGTCGAAGTTTCTAGAAAAATACTTGGGAGAATTTAAAATGAAAGACGAATTTAATTTCCAAATTCTTTAAATCTACGTGAAACTAAAACACACGCTAACCGAAATTATCAATAATAGCAATATGCGAAAGAACCAATATAGAAATTACGCTTGAAAATGCCACCAATTTTGCAGTTTATGCGTTACTTCGTTTATTTAGTATTATAGATTAAGATTATTAACTTCCCATGTTAATGAGGAAACCTACGTGAACTGTTTGCATTGCAAAGAATGAGAGAATTTGAAGGAAAAGAATATTTTTACAGCATTCTTCGTATTAAAATCGAAAGGTTTAATTCCACGCTCGTGATATGATCTACTTTACAACTCACCACCAAACAATGAAAAACTACTCAGAAACTCACAGCTGGACCATTTCTTGAAGTTTTGGTGGCATTTGCTTTAATTACTCACGACGAAAAAATGTGACTGAGGAGGGTGAAAATGGACTACAGGGGAAATAACTCTTGAAAGGTGAAGTGTTTCAACAAGTAGTATCTTTCTCGAAAACCATTCTTGTTGCTCAGTTTTAGCTGTATATGTTGTTTCGGAGTCTAGTTCTTTATTTTAGCTGTTATGTTACTTCGTTTGCTAGTAAACATGTTACCTCATCACGTCGAAGTTTATATTATTAGCTCGTTTTGTCATCTGTGAGATTTTTTGGTCCAAATTAGTGCAATTTCCCTAAATCCGATCGTCCATGATCAATTCTATTTTGGGCCAAAGCTTTCTCTAAGAAACTGCTGACATATTCACTATTGTTGTTATTTTGCTAAGGTGTATTTCTATTTTGAGCCAGCTGTCTCTGTACGTCAGTGAATTAATATTCAAACTGAATCTAGGATTGATTTTAGCCTCCCTGACGTTAACCATGACATTGTACACAGCTTGTTTTGTATGCTGAGGCGGCGCAACATTATCTGGCGGAATATTGCAATGGTAGTGCAACATTTTAGCAGTCAGTAAAAGACAATATTAAATAAATTGCAATAGTTTAGCAGTCAGTGAAAGATGATATCAAATCAATGAAAAGAAAATTAACAAAAGCTATAAAAGCTACGAGTCGAAAAATGCTATATCAGAAACGTTGGCGCACTTCCTGTTCTTAACTTCATTATGCCATAAAATTAATCCCATTTTTTTTTTTTTTTTTTTTTTTTTTTTTAAATATACACAAACCGAACCTGAGATATGTAGAGTCTGATCTCTGCAGTTCTCAAACGTATTCAACACTTAAAATGAAAACAGTCAAAAATAAATACAGTCCAATTTGCAAACAGCGTAGATCCACATGAGCCGGTCATAATGAGCCCTCTAGCGTTTGCCTTTTAGTCTTTATAGCTTGGATGAAACATATTTTTTTTATTTCATAGACGCAAATTTTGTGATCAGCTTTTCTTGGCGCTCTGCGGGTTTATAGTCCGGTCTTTCTCAAAACTCTGCCCTTAATTCGTCTATGAAGCAAATTACCAAAATTTCCTCCTAAAACCTAAGAAAACCGAAGCTTTTCGAAAGATATTCTGATATACTCTGCCCATATGACCCGAAGGGTCACTGTATACTCTGTATACACTGATATACTCTGCCCATATGACCCGAAGGGTCACTGTATGACCCGAAGGGAATGAACCCTGTCATGTTATTGTTATGACTGCATTTCTGCACTGACACTTCTTTCCAGGGACCTATTTACTGACACACTGACCATCACGCATCATACACAAAGTACTCAAGTCTTTAATAGTTAATTGACTGTGAAAAACTACAAAAGATCTAGGAATTTTACTTGGTTGATATAGGACTCACAGACGAATATTAACATGACCTTACAGAGGACATGCAGGGCAGTCTGGTCAGATCCAACGTTGACATTTTTTCATACAGCCAGCAGTGTTTGAGCATCTGACACAACAAGAAAATACACGGGTTTGACGAAATGTCAACACCCTGCTGTGGATCGGAGCAGGAGTGAACGGTAGAAATTCTACTTTCATTTCCAATACCAATTTATCGGTGTGCTACACAGATCTTCTGAAAATGGATTTGCCATTCGTTAAGAAACGCTGAAAGCTGTTTCAAATCGATACCAACTGACCTTTTCCTCGTTTCTTCTATTTAAAGTTTTATCTTCAAAACATTTCCAACTCGAAAGATGTATTCTGTGCACATGACAAGCTTGCCATAGAATCAGGGCCCTTTATATGAACAAGCATTTTGAAAGGAATATACAGGGAAAATAAAGAGAACTATATTGGTAAGACTGCTAGTATGTCTTTATGTACATGTAAGATGCTCGTGATTTGTGGAGACATTATGTATCATTTATACTTTCTTATCTAAACGTTTGTTAAAAATACTTATGTTTTTATTTATATATTTTGAAACATTGAAATTATTAGTTTATGTTGCATATAGCTTGTGTTGTTTGAGAAGTGTGAGAATTAATTTGTATTCCTTTAAAAATCTAATGCGTACATTTCTTAAAAGTTGTATGTTCATTTTCTTTTTAAATTTACCATCTATGTTTTCGTCGATTTTTTTTTTGTTTTCCTTTTTTTTCTGTCTAGTAACGTCACTTGATCAACTAAAATATTTTATTCATCCAAAGTTACTTCTACCTAAGTAGCATTTCTCGGCCTTTTGACTCAGATCAAAGTGTAGTATCTTAGTTATTGTGCTTTTTTCTTAGTATTTCTTTTTGTCCAGGTTTTGCCATTTGAAACACTTCATATTTTTGGAAAGCTTATACTTGTCCTTTGAGAGGACATCAAAAGCAAGTATATACTTTTCAAAAGTTTGCATGATGCATTTTTAATCTTTAAAACATGCACGTCCTTATTGATATTTCTGGTTTAAATAAAAAAAATGGCCAAATGGTAAGATAAACTCAAGACTTAGATTTAACCAATTGTAAGTGAGTAAGAGAGTTGTGCCTTAACGTCCTAGTCAACAATATTTCAGCCATGTCGAAGCGTCGCTGCTCCGAATTTGCGATAGTTTATTATCCAGGCTTAGATGAATGACGTTCTCATATTCAGCCAAAGCTACCAGCGGCCCTATCACAGAGTGACCAGGTGGCCAGTTTAACTCTTCTGCCAAGATAGATGCGGGGACATCAGCTGGAGGTGAAGAGATATTCGTGCTTATTACTTTTAATAATGATTTATTTAAACAGTGTAAACGCAGGTCGGGTGTATCGTTGCTTCTTTTGCTGGCTCCAACGCACATTATCCCAAGGGACTATAGAAACGGGAAGTGGGCTCCGTCCGCCCATCTTTTGCATGTCTTATGGTCGAAACTCCTCCTTCGGTTTTCAGTCTCACCGCCCTTAATATGTTTTTGCTACATGTTCACATATTTCCAATAAACTTCATTGCATTAATATGCTTAAAAGAAAATTAATTTTAGCAGTTCTCCTCGGCCTAGCATAAGATAATCACTACAAAACTAATCCCCCCCCACACACACACCCCTCCGCCCCTCCCCCCTGCTTAGATGCAGCTTGTCGAATTAAGTATGAATTCAAAAACAAGTTTCTACTGACGTTCATGGTGACGTCAGGAAAAAAGTAATAAAAAAAACTCAAACTCAAAATATAAAGTTACGCTATTTCAGTATACATGTAAGATGAACCACTGAAATTAAACAAATATCTTGCTTGCATTATTCATCTAGCTTTCTACCAGTTCCAAAATGAACAAGAGTGCAAAAAATAATTTCCAGTAAACGTGAAATACTGTATTTTATGGGAAAAGTGATTTTGTGGAATTGTTTTTGGTCCTTGGCTGTAAATCGCAGTTATGTGTGCATGCTTTCTGCTTGGTGTGTCAATCTCGAAGCAAGAACTCTTCCTCCTTCAGTTCGCAACTGATCTTCATGAAACTCAGAAATCTGAAATCGGTATCGATCTAGTTTTGTCATTGATTACATTACAGCGATCTAGTTTTGTCATTGATTACATTACAGCGATCTAGTTTTGTCATTGATTACATTTAAGCGATCTAGTTTTGTCATTGATTACATTACAGCGTGGTCGTGTTACGAAAGTTCTGCTCATGTTTAATCTTTTGACTGCAACATCTTTTTCTACTGATTTCCAAGAAATTTTCAAGACATTTTTTGTTATCATCTGAAGCTGATTACATTCTACCTTGGTAATCTTTCTGCCAGAGATGCGGCCTTGATGTTTGTCCATCCGTACGTACTTCATATGGCCATTGTCTGCATTGTTGGACGCTTTAAATGCCACAAAACTCTTCTGCTGAGCAGTGGAAGTGATAGTGGTAAACTCATTATACATGCATTCATATGTTGTTTTCACAAAACCAACTGTCAACCCAATACAGTCCAATCTACAAATATTAGCTCTTTGACCTCAGTCTCCTGAGTTTTAATGCTATGAAAAGGAGTTTCAGAACAATTGCAAATAGCATAAGCTCATCTCAGTCTGTATAAATGGCACATAATGAACAACAAAGCCTCCTGTTTGTTATGGCAAGCTGTAAGACCCATTTTCCCTTGACACTGCTCAGCCCACCCTCGTATTGTCATCGTAACGGAGTTGTTCTGTGAAAAGATGTGACATATATTGATCAGAACCGAAATAAATGAAAATCATATCAAGACTTGGTGTGAAGACATTGATTTTTCTGAGAATAAAACCAAATCAAATCAGTAAGAAGTGAATTATTCATTCAGAACTGTCGCTTTAGTTTGGTTCTCTAACGTTTATTGTTGTTTTTCTCTCACCAGCTGATTTTGTTATGATATTGTTGATCGATGACACGAGACAAGGTTCCTCATAGAATTGCGAACAGCTTAGAGTCGGATCTGCTTCTCGAGGCAAGTGCTCAAAATGCGCAAGTCTATCACTGTTGTTGTTGTTAATATTGGGATTGTTGTTTTGCGTCAGTGAATGTTAAGATATAGAATAAGATACGTAGCCAATAGCGTATTATACAGTCGCCACACTGATAAAAGTCCTTGTTCCACACAAATATGCAAATACGTATTGAAGACTCAAACTGGACGGCACACCCATATATAATCAAGCCAGAGCCCATTCTTTGGTGAGTACAAGTGTATTAGCGAACATTAAACGCCCTGAACAGCTTCTGCGGACTGTTCTGAATCTTCATTGTTGCAAATTATAAAACTACGGATTTTCCTTGCGAGCTCTAAACCATTATAGGGAATTACATGGTAATGTCGTGGGTGGGAGATTGATAATATCGATTCCTACCGTAATTGTCTCAGAAAGGTCAAATAGTTAGCCTTGAGGGAGAAAAAATAAATAACAGCATGTCCGGTAACTGTTTCATATCCTAGACCTTCTATCCTCAACCCACCCTCACCATGAGCATTCTCTCTCGAGAGGTGAATGACTGTCGGCGACAATGGAATCTGGGCGAAGTCTTGTATACAATCATTAGTTTCAAAATGCTAAATCACCGAATTATGGGTTTGAATGCTTTTTCGGCTATTACATGACCCGTCAAACTCGAACCCAGAGCTGTGAAAGGCGTTTGCAAAACTTAGCTTAGAAAGGACAAAAAATACGGGGAAGCGGACAACTTCAGTCTTTGAGATGTGGTGCATGACATGAGTTTGTGTCATATCTGTGCATCGCTGTCCATTCAAATCATGTCAGCACGAGACTCATATGAACAGAATGATAAAAAATCCCAGGATATATGACACATGGCATCGAGAAATATAATTGCTTTCGGAGCAAAACTAAGCTTTACTTGAGTGTAAACAATGAACGGACACTCAGATTATAGAGAACAGACGTAACCAGTTAGCGTCGATGCGCAAGCTAGCCCTGGTCATGACTGTTTGCAGATGCCATAAGACACGATGTTTTTCGTCAGAATTAATTAAGTCTTAGAGTGTGCGGCGTACAATTATTTCTTACCTAAATAGTCGGACACCGCCATAGACGGTATTGCAAGTTATTTCTATCTAAAGTGCAGAGCAAGCGAATTTTTAAACAAAACAACAACAAAAAAAAAATCTCTCCAAAATGAAACCTAACACCCCAGGCAGCAGCTGACAATTTTATAACAGTACATACTTCTTAAAGCTCAAGTTTTCACTGTTTTTGACAATGATACCCATCATGCATGTAAAGAGACCACATGAGTGTCTTGAGAAACTCTTTTACCGCCTCACATGAGTGCAGACCCTTGCTTAAGTGTGCATGCTGAAGCAGGAGGGACGCACTTTTTTAAGTTGGACAGACTACTGTAGTTTCTCTGAGACTGTGACAGTATTGTGGCCTGCGCGAGCAAACAGTGTGGATTCTAATTGGAATGCATGCACTTTTTATCACCAAAAGCAGAAAATTCGACATGAATCATGAGAAACAACCACATAAGACTAATGAATACTCAGATCAGCCTGCGTACCTGTCTGGTCTCAACAGAGCCTTCGTTCTTTGTATCAACAGTCCACAGACCTTTAGAACCTATTTAACATAACACTTATGCCTCAGATCTGTCTGCGTTAACGCGCAGGCTGAAGTGAGTCTTGGCAGTTCGCACACTAGGTGAGCCCCATTTTCCCCTGACGTCTCTCATTTGTCTGGCATAGCGTGACTGATGCGATTCTTTTCTTCTTGTTGACATTTCGGTTTCCCTGAGGTAATGTAACATCTTATTAGGTTGTTGAAAATGCCAGAGAAAATCCTATCAGCCTTCTTGTTCATGCTGTATTAGGAATATAATCATTATGATTAGTTGCAGCAGTCAAAACATATCAAATTGTCATGGTACATAGAGTAATAGTAGAGTAACTGTTGAAGAAGGCATCGTGGTCCGTGGTTACAGAAATATCACAGTGAACTGGTAGTATTTCTGCTTAAAGTGTTTGCCTCCCTTCTTAGAGTACTTCTCTCCCTTCTTAAAGTTTTCTTAGTATGTCACTCTTCTTACACTGTAAGGACGGGTATTGCCCCGGAAGAGAGCAGATTCTTTCCTCTAAGAATATAGTTGCCAGCGGAGGATTCACCTACCAGGGTTCGTTAAGTCAAACTACAGAGGAAACTCTGTAGTTACCAGAGAGAGAGAGAGAGAGAGAGAGTGAGAGAGAGAGAGAGAGAGAGAGAGAGACTACATGATTTAGAGAGTACTAAATTTATAGAGGGACAAGACAGGTATACAGGATGAAAAGTAAACAAGGACTAAGAGAACTGTGGAAACAGAGGAAGACAAATAAGCAGACAGACAGATAGATACAAAGAATTCCAGAGATTGTCAGACAGACAAAGACTCATTTTATGCACACAGACAGGAAGCAACAAAGACAGACAGTTTGAAAGATGAAGAGACGGAGAGACGGACGGGCGGACACAAACTAACAAATACAAACCGACAGAGAACAAACATACATGTGGTAATTTTGAACTGAAGATTGAGATAGCAAAATAAGCCAATGATACTCAAAGCAGCTCATACTTGTTATGAAGAATGGGTACTTCGAGAAAAGCAACTCCGTCATTTTTAAACGCCCCGTCTCAATGGCGGATAAGGATTTGCCCCTAAGATGTCCATTTATTTATGGTAGAATGAGATTCGTCTCTCTTTCTTTCAAATATTAAACCATTCCATCGGAAGAAAACTCTCAGATACGATTATTTCAAAGCGTAGGTGTTCAATTTTCTTCAGTCGTAATTTTATGGAAATTTCTTAATGTTTCTAACGGCATTATTCTCTGAATCTAAGAGATAACACTCTTTGGCCTTTCAAAGTTTCACGAGGAAAATGGAATGCAAATTCTTATAATGGAAGAAACTGCACATCAAAGGCTGCACCAGGCTTCTTTCAAATTGTGCTGCGTTTTGTGTGACGGGCATGACTCTGATCTGGTTCTCTTCTTACAGGGGGACTAAGGTAAGACGTGGCACTGGGAGAGAGCAAATTAGTTCCGCTAGAGTAGTCCGCACTAGAGAAGGGTTTACCTACCAGGGTCTCTTCAGTAAAAACGGTGCCCAAATTATATGTATCCATACATCTAAAAGTGACTGGGTACACAGTCAAGGGAAAGAAACTTCATTTTTTTGCCTTTCTCTCTTCTCGTTTGGGGTCAACTCTTGAAGGATAGAATTTGCTCCTCGAGGAGCGAATTCGATCCTTGAAGAGTAGGCACGAATTTTGAAAGATGTCGTTCGGGAAACTTAACTAACAAAAAAATATAAATAAAATAAAGTTCTCCTTTAAAAAAGTATCGGAAAACGATGGAAGTGTACCCAAACCCTTTAATGACAAACCATTGATTGTTCTGACAAACCAGTGACTGTTCTGACAACCATAAGACATTATTCCTCATCCAGTAAGGCACATTCTGGTTCTGGAAAAGGATTTTACAGTAATAAATAATTAAGGATTTGGGCTGTTGTGACATTTTTTTTTCTCGCTTACTGTTCGTTGCTATAAGACTCGTTTTCTCTTGCCGTGTGATTTGTATTACCATAACACACGGTGTTTCTCAATAGCTGTCGGTAAGATATGCTTGCCAACGTGAACAAACAAACGTTTTAATGGCAAATATTGACGTTAATCAGAAATCAGCTGTTGCTCTGTAACATCTGTTCGTTCTTTATACATGTATACATGCTGTTATAATTGGCTCACGCCACAAGAAAAGTTCCTCAGATTTGTATTGATGAAAACAGTACTACATGGGATATGTGGGCGTTACATACCTGCAGCATTTGCTGTATGAAAAGAAAATGAGAAAAAGAGAAAATAAATAAACAGAAAAGGCGTAGTTTAAACCCTGGAATAAAATTGGTTGGACTGGAATGAAATGGAAATATCTACATTCTATTCTTTTCAAAGCGTGAGTGAGTGAGTGAACTCGGGTTTAACGTCCCACCAACAACGTGGTCATATGGAGACGGGACCCCGGTTTAAAGTCTCATCCGAAAGACCGGAGAAGCGGGGGATCGATCTTGCGATCCCTGGATTGGTAGTCCGGAGTTTTCAAAGGGAGCAAATTCTTTCTTGTATGAGTGCCATCCCAAATCGATGGAATTTCGCCAAACATTTCTACCAATTGATTCCACATTTTGCCGCTACAACGAGTAGGATCGTGTTGAGAATATTAGAACAACAGTATTATTATATTGATACTCCAGAAGACGCTCATACAAAATTTGCTTAGTTCCTGTATTGTCATTTTTAAAATGTCGAGTTATCATCAGATGACATCTCTACACATGTTTGTACTGGAACCGACCCCATCGTTAAAGGGAAAGGTCACTGGCTACATTACGGAGCACTCCCAGCCATTTTTGACAATTTTATCTAATTTTAGAAAATTTTCAATTATCCCACTAACTTCCGTGTTATATTTAGTACGTTTCGTGTAAAATAGGCACGAACGTAACTATATTGACTGTAGGCCCCAAGCTGTAGTCATAGCAAAACATGAAAAACTGTCTTACTTTTCACACCCAGATCACCTTGCACACTTGCACAGGCTTGTTAGGGCATTTGCATTTCGAATTTGACGATATCTGAATGCGGTCATTGTTCGAACAGACCGCTATGTCTAAACTGCGCATGTCTTTTAAGCATGCGCAATGCGCTAATGTCCTAAGACAAGTTTTGCCAAGACACGGTTCGTATTATTATGTTCGTACAGCAAGTAACATCATTACCGACCATTAGCTGACAGTAATGAACCCATGTCTGGTATAGAGCTCTTGTTAGTTTAATGGGTTCTTAACTTAATGGCTATAAACGGCTGGAAATTTATCAAATTCAAGGTAAGATTTCATAAGAATGAGATCGATAATGTCTATCCAAAAGATTTGGGGTGCTATCGTAAAGCAAAATTTATGGTCGTAGGGACAGAATTCCCGAACAAATTCGTAGATATAGTTGTTCGCGCTTTGTTAATTTTATCCTTTCAGAGATATTCTATTCGCAAGGATTTTCTTATCCCAGTCCACTCGGGATACCCCTTCAGGGGTATCTGGCCAAACAGTTTGGATCCTGATCAGGCCCCACAAACGTGGGCCCTGATCTGAGATCCAAACTGTTTGCTGCCTAGACATCATTTCTACAAAAGTTAGTGTGACCAATATTTTCATAATATTCTTAATCTTTGATGCTGACGACAATTTCAGCAGGCGACAAAAAATACCCAGAATGCAATGGGTTAATCTCAGGAACTGAGATCGACTGAGTTTGACGCAATTTGGTGGGTAAAAATTGTAATGTTGGAAATGAAGTATCTCCAATGGATTTTTTCTTTGTTGATGGCTTTAATTTCATGCCAGCCCGCTCATATTGGCATATCTGTGCACGGTAACTATGACAATATAACTCTGGACGTTCAGTAAAGAATTTATGAAACAGTGAAGACTCTGATCAGAGGCAGGCCTTGGCTTTGTTATATCTCTATTCTAACGTAGGTTTTATTTTGCGGAGAATAAGATAATCTATGTATGAGCTGCCAGAATCATTTAGAGGAATTCTCTTACTATTTATTATCATTATTAATAGTCTTGGCAAGCTTCTTACAAGCATTTAAGATAGTGTCATTATGTGTATTCTGAGCCTCGTCACAAGAGGAGGAACTGTGTAGCATAAATAAACAGCGAATTCTCCCAAACAATTACACAGTCTAATCAGAATCTGTCCTGCTGTGTATTTGACACTCACGCTGGTCAGAGTCTTCACTGTAAGTTGTTGCTATAAGGCATGTTTTCTCTCGCCGTGTGAAAACTGTACAGTAAAATGCTATACACTACTCACTCTTCATTTTCTGCCTCACCGGCACCTGCTTCTACTGGCGGCGGAACAGAGGGCTCCTTGCTCGCAGCGTTTTGATATCATCCTATTATCGTCTCAGTATGACTGAACTACTTTAGGAAGGGACATAAGACTGAGTATCAACTGTCTGTCTGCAGTCTCACGCCTTTGTGAACATTCTAGGCAGCTGTGAGCTGTTGAACACAAAAAGACAGTTAGAAAGGGTAAATGAAGCGAATTTGTCATGCAGCTACATGTAATAAAAACGATCTATATAGGACCTAGTGTGGTACAGCCTTGAAAAACGTCAAAGTTTGGAAAGCATTTGGGCATTCCACTGTCAAATATCTGACTTCAGTGACTTTCAATTGGCTGCATGTTATGTCACAAGACCATAAATGTGTGGATGCGCAGGCTGATCTGGGTCTTCTCTGTATTTACACATTCCGGCTGATTTGTCTTTCCCACATGGCCTTACGCATGATTTACAAAATCTGTGATTAATTTCAGGAAAAAAAAGTTTGTAAAAAAGTTGTATATTTTAATACTGATATTGACATCGAAGTTAGAGATACAGAATTACGACAATCTGTCGCCAAGAAAGAATCGATATACGAGGTGCGCAGCAAGACAAAGTACCGTACAAATGTGTCAGCTCAGCCTGTGCATCTGCGCGCAGATTGATAAGAATGTTGCCGTTTCGCCTTGTAGATTAATCAGATCCTCTATCCTGCGCTGGAGTGCTAAGTAGGCCAAATGCTGTCTCAGGGATATGTAAATGCTCTCTCTCAGGGACGTGTAAATGCTGTCTCTGAGGGACGAGCAGCTGCTCTCTCTCAGGTCCGTGCAGATACCAGTGTAACTTCAAACAGTATAGGCTGAATTAGAATGTTTGTTTCCGTTACGAAGTTTAAGTCGGCACTGACCCTGGCACGTGGACCCTGGTGAAGTCACCGCAGTAGTCATAAGGACTGGCTGTGTCAGAAATTTACTACTGCTCAGTAAAAGTTGCTTAATGTTGTTTCGGTGTTAATCGACTGCCTCGGACATGTCGGATTTCTGTTTAAAGCCGTCCATTACATTGTTTTACCATTTGTTTGTTTTATTCACCGCCTGCCCACCTTGTTTGTCTGCTTTCGCTAACGCGTGAGTCTGAGCAGGGTCTGTACAGTTTATTTTGTCAAAAATCCCCTGTCATGCCTTCGTTCCAGTCCTAAAAAAGGCATAATAAATATGTTAAACAAGCAGGACTTGGTAATGTCCATGCCAATAGTTGTAGGGTAACGAGGAAGGTGTCCCAGCATTTACAATTATTACGTTACGTGCAACTGGTATTTTATCTTCCTCCGGCAATACAAAACCACGTAAACGTGAAGTTGTAACGTTAAATAATGCACTTCTTACGAATATATGCATTTCCTACATAATTACACAGTGTATTGCCAGTTTCTTATCACTTCCTTAAACTGTGCAACAATGTGTTTCTGATGCAAGATCTTTTATCTTATTCTGAACTCTGACATATCCGTCACAATCTGACGTTACGTTTTCCCGTATTTCCGTGTAGCAGTATTAATCTTATTTCGCTTCATTAAGATGGTGGGATATACCACCAGGGGAGACCACTCTAACAAGGAAGAATGTGTCTTCTTCTGATTAGGGGCTACTCTTAAAGGAAAGAATTTGCTCCCCTAGCTCTATGGGCAGATTCTTTCCTATAAGAGAAACCCAGAGCGGAACAGTTTCTTTCCTCTAACCGTGACCCCGTTTAAGAAGGGGAAACTACTTCATTTTTTTCCAGTGCTCGCCGATTGAAACTGGAAGTAAAAAACGTGCAACTGTTTAACGCGTATCCATTTCATTAAACATTGCATGCAGACACTAAAAATACGCTGAAAAGTTACGTTAGACTGACCTACCATGCAGATTGTTATGATCGCGTCAACGCTTCAGGCTGATTAGATCATTACGTACATATTAACGGAAATAAAACGTCTATATATGACACAAGCTTCATAATTAGATGTTAACGACGTTTATGCTCTGGTGGCGATGTGACCTTTACGTCTTTAGAGTATATAACGCTGTTTTCATGAGGTCGTTGAATACTTTGACATGTGTTTAAATCAGATGGAAGTTAAATGTCAAAATTTAGTAAAATTGTGGAATACGTAGTTTAAAAATGATGGTGTAAAGAAAATTCATGCATTTTGAATTGGAATAGTGGTTATAGTTTGTTGACATCACTTGATGTGAGAGTGGGATAAGAAAAAGAAGTAATGGAATTTCTGTTTCTATTTTGTTTATTTATTTATTTATTAATTCAAGTTTCAGCGTTAAAAGTCTAGGACGTTTCTTTTCTGGACTACTATCAAACCCTTTATTGTGGTCTATTTGTGGGTTTACACGGTTTAAAATAATTGTCTTAATACTGGCTTAATTCTCAACTTTAAGACGTTTCACAATTTAATCAACATCTGCCTAATATACATGTAAATAAAGGTCGCTTTACGAAGGTCTGTAATCATCTTAAGAAATTGCTCTACTGATAAAATTTTACTTAATAGATTAGAATCTTATCATGTTTCAATGACAAAGGTTTCAAATGCAGTGAATACCGGGAAAAATCTCAACATTCGGACAGAGTCTCCCTGAAAACGGTGTGCACCTAGATCAGACTGCTCTATGAAGAACGTTCTGATCTGGGTCTGCATTATCTGCCAACAATTCGCAATTATAAAACATCCATTTTTAGGACATTGAACGGGCCTAAAGTCGGAGATGGATGAGTCCATTTTATAAAAGTTGGAATGTCCTAACATTAAGGATAAATGTGATATATATTTATGTTGTAGTTAGCTTTATCATGTTTATTTTCCATGCATTGGATGTCGTATGAATGTATTGTGTAAATGTGAAATAGACATATAAATATTAAAGATCGTGGGAAAAATAAAATGAGAGAAGAAATAAATTCAGCTAAGGTGAATACAACAATTATTAGAATTATTATCATTATCACATGTTTTATTATCAATATTGAAACATATCTTCGTCGTTATGTTTATATATTTATTTATTTATTGAATTCTGATTTTATTCCAAATAGATAAAGTCAATCTAGGGATATGGGGTCCCGGAATCAAACGCAGTTTGCCGACGGAGGGTCGATGCTTCATTAGCCTGTTTTACACCCTATCACAGAGCCCTAGATAAGAGGGAGTATTTAGTGATAATTAGGGATAATTTTTGTAACTTCTGGTAACCCCTCATCTGAACCGTCTCGACGAGACGGTTCAGATTAGGGGTAACAACATACGGTTTCAGTGAAAAATAAAAGAAATTATCCCTCAATTATCATCAAATACCCCTCTTATCTAGGGCTCTGCTATCATGTCCCCGCTGTACTCGTATTGCTTTCTCAAACCATCAGCTCCCATCCCGGCGTGTATCATATATACTTGAAAAATTATTAAGGGGTCAAACTTTTACCTTGCGATTTCTGGAACATTTCAAACATTTTGGTAAATTAAATAATTTCTGCCTTCCATTTCATTCATTTTGCAAGTTTTGTACACATGAAGCCTTTGAAACTATAGCCTTTATCTTTACCAAGTCCAGACTTCAATTCACACTACCCTCAAAATCAAAGTGGTCAGAAGTCATAAGGAGCAAATTCGCCTAAATTTTCGATTTCGCCATTTTTTTTTTCATTTTATTGCAAAATTGCTCGATAGTCATCAAATTTAATCATTTTTAAGGTCAGCAAGCTGTAACAAGTTTAAAACTCATAGCAGTTTTAGACGTTATGCCCGACCAAACTGACACACTATCAAGTCTCTATGGGAATTCAAACCACTTTCATTTTAGGGGTAGTTTGATTTAAAGCCTGGACTTGGTCAAGACAAAGGCTATAGGTTTAAACTTCATGTGTATAAAACTAGCAAGATGAATATGCATAAAATGGAAGGTAGTAATGCCTTGTTTTACCAAATGTTTAATTGTTCCAGAGTTCGCAGCCCGGGTAAAAGTTTGACCCTAAGGTTTTTTCCCCGAGTAGATCTATATAGTAATTGAAAGTAAGACAGCAATGCCTAAATTCCCAACGGGCACATGACGTCGATATGACGTCGATGCGACGTAATGACGTTATGTGCCTGCTGGGAATTGAGTTTTTAGAATAACTCTTTCGTTCTTTGTATTGTTCTTTGCTGCCGATGGGTTCATCTTTAAAACCTCTTAGAATTCAGCAGTTAAACTACTCGACTACAGCCTAATTTGGATTCTCTCGTGTCTTTCCGCTGTTCCTTCATCACGATAAGACTCTCAGTAGGTCATTAGAAGACAGCCATTACGAACTTGAACTTTCTATTATAGTACTCACCGTTTTATGGCATCAGCTGTGCCTCGCCCTGAGAAACTATGACGTATGACATATGCGAACAGGGAAGACGTATATCAGACTGTGCGAAATCACAGACTGTTCTGTATCCTGAAGAATCCATATAGTAAGAAAAGGGTGAAGTAACTTATCATTGTGCATAGATGCACAGGCTGATCCTTAGTAAGGATATTCTTCTACTCATTAGGTCATTTTCATGGTTTTTGGCAACCACCTGATAGTATCCTACTTCTATCATGACCATATCATTAGCTTGGACAACAGACGTGCTGACATTGGTATCTGGATAATATGACAGCTTTAGTAGTGTATCGCCATAATAATATACGATGATAATTAGCTATTTTTATGCTAGGAATATTGTTTTATCAGCATTTATTACCAGAATTTTCACTTCCTTTTCCGTCTAGACTCAGTTAGTAGGGAAACTGTAAAACATTTATTCAGCCAATCAGAACAAGGCTTCTTGATATTTTAATTATGGCTGCTGCGTGGGCTTGCAAAAGAAAGCTTTGGGATAAAATCTTTTTTATCATACTTTAATAAAAACAAAATATCGTCTCTTAGTTTCGACTGGCAATTTATTTTCATATTAAACCGATATATAAAAGTTTAGATTAAGAACGTAGTTTATTGGAGGAAAATAATAGGAGGACATGATATTACAGAATCTTCTATGGGTTTATATTTGTCACGTGCCTTTCACATGTGTGCCTTTGATGGTGGCATTATTATTGTATTTGAGCCGCGACACGAGAAAACCAACAAAGTGGTTGTGCGCCAAGCGCAGACTCAGATCAGCCTGGGCATCCTCCCAGTCTAATCAGAGTCTTCGCTGTCCGCATGGAGGTAGGTAAGACCCTTAGCTACCCTTTAAGCGCACTTCGAAGACTTTCACCAGACTTGGCGGATGGCAAGGCTGATCTGAGTATGCGCCGTGCGCACAGCCACTTTGTTGGTTTTCTCATGTCGCGGCTCATTTATCTGAAGAGGGTCTTCACGGTGTTCACCAACAACTTCTAGATTCTAAAAATTACATGTGTACAGACTTTTGGGGTATTTTGTCTTCAACAAAAAGCACATGTTACACTGACGTCAATGAAATTGCTCGTATAAGTGGATTTCAGCGCATTTACTGTTAAATTTCAAAGCCTTATTGAAATATTTTTTGTAGATGAAACGCGAGTGTCTCGAACGTGAATTTTCAAGTTGTATCAAACGAAAATTGTTCCGGTCGCCACTCAGTTTTGCAAAGTCATATCACAAGATTATTTTTTTTTCTTACAATTCATTTATGCTTCACTACTCTCATGTAAACCAACATACTCGTATGTCCCACGACACTTTGCCCATAAACAGTACTTGTCTTGCATGTACTGGTCGTTATATGTTCGCAAGTAGACCTCAAATTGTTCTTATAATTATTGTGTCTCTTGCTATTATCAGGATACCATAATTATTACGTCTCCTGCTATTATAATACCATTACTATTACGTCTATTGATATTATAATACCATAACTGTTACGTCTCTTGCTGTTATCAGGATAACATTACTATTACGTCTCTTGCTGTTATCAGGCTACCATTACTATTACGTCTCTTGCTATTATAATACCATTACTATTACGTCTCTTGCTATTATAATACCATTACTATTACGTCTCTTGCTATTATAATACCATTACTATTACGTCTCTTGCTATTATAATACCATTACTATTACGTCTCTTGCTATTATAATACCATTACTATTACGTCTCTTGCTGTTATCAGGATACCATTACTATCACGTCTCTTGCTATTATAATACCATTACTATCACGTCTCTTGCTGTTATCAGGATACCATTACTATTACGTCTCTTGCTATTATCAGGCTACCATTACTATTACGTCTCTTGCTGTTATCTGGATACTATAATTATTATGTCTCTTGCTGTTATCAGGATACCATAATTATTACGTCTCTTGCTATTATAATACCATTACTATTACGTCTCTTGCTATTATAATAACATTACTATTACGTCTCTTGCTATTATAATACCATTACTATTACGTCTCTTGCTATTATAATACCATTACTATTACGTCTCTTGCTGTTATCAGGATACCATTACTATTACGTCTCTTGCTGTTATCAGGATACCATTACTATCACGTCTCTTGCTATTATAATACCATTACTATTACGTCTCTTGCTTTTATCAGGATACTATTACTATTACGTCTCTTGCTGTTATCTGGATACTATAATTATTATGTCTCTTGCTGTTATCAGGATACCATAATTATTACGTCTCTTGCTATAATAATACCATTACTATTACGTCTCTTGCTATTATAATACCATTACTATTACGTCTCTTGCTATTATAATACCATTACTAGTTCGTCTCTTGCTGTTATCAGGATACCATTACTATTACGTCTCTTGCTATTATAATACCATTACTATTACGTCTCTTGCTATTATAATACCATTACTATTACGTCTCTTGCTGTTATCAGGATACCATTACTATTACGTCTCTTGCTGTTATAATACCATTACTATTACGTCTCTTGCTATTATAATACCATTACTATTTCGTCTCTTGCTATTATCAGGATACCATTTCTATTACGTCTCTTGCTGTTATCAGGAAACCATTACTATTACGTCTCTTGCTATTATAATAGCATTACTATTACGTCTCTTGCTATTATAATACCATTACTATTACGTCTCTTGCTGTTATCAGGATACCATTACTATTACGTCTCTTGCTGTTATAATACCATTACTATTACGTCTCTTGCTATTATAATACCATTACTAGTTCGTCTCTTGCTGTTATCAGGATACCATTACTATTACGTCTCTTGCTGTTATCAGGATACCATTACTATCACGTCTCTTGCTATTATAATACCATTACTATTACGTCTCTTGCTGTTATCAGGATACCATTACTATTACATCTCTTGCTATTATAATACCATTACTATTACGTCTCTTGCTATTATCAGGATACCATTACTATTACGTCTCTTGCTATTATCAGGCTACCATTACTATTACGTCTCTTGCTGTTATCAGGATACCATTACTATTACGTCTCTTGCTATTATCAGGCTACCATTACTATTACGTCTCTTGCTGTTATCAGGATACCATTACTATTACGTCTCTTGCTATTATAATACCATAACTATTACGTCTCTTGCTATTATAATACCATTACTATTACGTCTTTACCTATTATCAGGCTACCATTACTATTACGTCTCTTGCTGTTATCAGGATACCATTACTATTACATCTCTTGCTGTTATAATACCATTACTATTACGTCTCTTGCTATTATCAGGATACCATTACTATTACGTCTCTTGCTGTTATCAGGATACCATTACTATTACATCTCTTGCTGTTATAATACCATTACTATTACGTCTCTTGCTATTATCAGGATACCATTACAATTACGTCTCTTGCTGTTATCAGGATACCATTACTATTACGTCTCTTGCTATTATCAGGCACCATTACTATTACGTCTCTTGCTATAATAATACCATTACTATTACGTCTCTTGCTATTATCAGGCTACCATTACTATTACATCTCTTGCTATTATCAGGCTACCATTACTATTACGTCTCTTGCTGTTATCAGGATACCATTACTATTACGTCTTTACCTATTATCAGGCTACCATTACTATTACGTCTCTTGCTATTATCAGGCTACCATTACTATTACGTCTCTTGCTATTATCAGGCTACCATTACTATTACGTCTCTTGCTATTATCAGGCTACCATTATTATTACATCTCTTGCTATTATCAGGATACCATAATTATTACGTCTCTTGCTATTATCGGGATAACATAATTATTACGTCTCTTGCTATTATCAGGATACCATAATTATTATGTCTCTTGCTATTATCAGGATACCATATTTATTGCGTCTCTTGCTCTTATCAGGATACCATGATTATTATGTCTCTTGCTATTATCAGGATAACATAATTATTACGTCTCAAAATTCCACATACTGCAGTTACCTTATGTTTTGGTGCACCGTTATTGTTTATTTTGGGACCACTTTATTGTATATTTTGGGAACCCTACGATTTGGGCAATCAGCTCTATCGCCTCGTGATTTGGATGTTACTGGTTTCTCCTATCTGGACATGTTTAAGATAAGGTTTTAAAATAACGTTGGACTGACTGGTTAACAGTGCAGACCCTTGTCAGATTGCTCCAACAAGAACAATCCGGCCTGGTTCTATTTGCTGTAATAGCTTTATCACAGTACGTGGGAATTTAATGTTGTCCTTTTACATATATTTAGATGTCAGCATTTATTGTACAACGTAAGCAATCTTGTTTACCAATAATAGAAGGTAATCCCAGACTATAACACAAAATTGATACATGGTCGTTTTCTATAATCAAAGTATTAAGTTTTACCAATTTAAATAACGTAGATCACTGTTATCAAGTCCCATTACATAACAATAGTTCTACTAACAAAATAATATTGTATCATATATCGTGATGGACGTGTCTCGATTAGTGCCCTAAATAGGATTTTGCACACGTCCCAAACCATTATACAGCTCTTTAGCTTTTGTCCTTATCGGCGTAAAACAGTCGAAAAGTCGATTGCATATTCTTATTCTAGTGGGTTTTTTTTGGTTTTTTTCATATATATATATATATACTTTATCAAAATTTTCCTCATTGGCGGACGTTATTGGATTTCCTGCCTTATCCAATACAAGTTTTGACAAGTAGCCTTCCCGTGCAAAACACATCCTTTCACTCGGCTAGGCAATACTGGCTAAGAGACGACACCGTTCAACGCTGTAAGCGGGAAAGCGAATCTGTTTTAAGATTTTCTTTCCCGCTGAGCTGGCTAATCTGTACTTCTCTGCAAGCGCGTTTTCAAGTCATAAACAACTTATTAGACCTTGAATAATATACGTAGTATAACATAAGCCACAGATGCAAATGCCATCTAAACACCCATTAAGGCAAAGCTAACAAATCCTGAAGACTCGCAGACTTTTCTGCGCTGCAGATAATGAAGAACTTTTGAAAATAATTCTAAGATTTACTTTCTTATTTTGTCCCTTATACATATCTCATGACCCCACATCGCGGCGGTTCTGTTGAGGGTCACAAGATATTTACATGAAAAATAAACAGAATTTATCTCAGAAATGTCATAAAAGAGTTTCCTTATTTTGGGCTCTGCTTTTCAATTAAGAACACTCATTGCCCAGCCTTGTTTTGTATCAAGTAGCTATATAGATGAAGTATGCTATTTTCTCTCTGTCAGCTACAGCGTTTCTGACAGGCTATTCCTATTAATGACGTAAAAGACAAAATTATCAATATTGACTATCTCTCACATTGAGAAAGCTTTTGTATGTGTGACTTTGTCATTTACGATCATTCAGCTGCTGTAGCAGCACTCATTAAAACTTCTCAGTTAAATATCAGATTTTATAACAGCTCTGTGGCAGGGATAACAAAGTGGTGATATAGAGGATGAGTTCTATTTGTATTAAAGGATAGGTGTTTATTTGCTCTCAGTCTGTCAGTATCAGAAAGCATGCGTGGGGACCATGCATGAATACTTCCATTACGCGAGGATATTTGCAAATGAAAATCATACAGTAAGTAATAACATGTATTCTCTGAAAGAGCTAGGGAAAAACTGAGCATTCTCTGGCACGACAATTTGTAGAAAATTTTAGGTCTGTATCCTCTGGTCTGTATGTATTATACGAGCCGCCACACACAAAAAGGGTGTAACTTTAGAGTTTAGCAGGAAAAATGGAAGTGGCTGGCCAAAAATGATATTCAAAAATCAATGAATGAATAAAGTTGATTTTAAAAGTGGTGTATGTTCATGTGACACCCTGTAGCAACTATTGCGTTATTATCATTATTTATCTGTTTATTTATTTATTTTCATTATTTAAGTCTAACTTTTACTAATAATCCCGACATTAAAAGCCTTTAGTGTTAATGTGATTTTGTTGTCTAAGTATATTTTTAAAAGCGTTGTGAATACAACTTGATCTACTGTTTAGCATCATTAATAACATGAAGCTCTCTTAGACAACACTGTTTTCAATTATTGCAAGTTTTCTTTGCGTTGGTCCGTTTAAATGTTCGTAAACAATTGCTGACGTCAATGACTGACTCAGTCGACGCACGATATAATTATTATATATATTATAGCCAGTTTCTTTGTTGTACCGTTTACGTGCTAAAGATTGACAGACGCACTGTGCAAGTAGTGTAGACTAGGTCTGGCTGCTCATTAAGAGCAGTCTGATTTATGAGCAGTTTGATCTGGGCCTACACTGTTTGCCGGACAGCCAGTGGTTTTATAACACACACATGTAAAAGACAAACAGAATTACTCAAACTTGAAAGATATAAGATAGGAAATTGTCCCAGTACGTAAAGTTATTGCGGTATATACAGTTTGTTGCAAAAATAGGTTCTTTAGAATTTAAGTCACGTTTCGAGGAAAGGCATTTTGCGGTATGCAGCAATAGCCAAGGCACATATCAGTCGCTGCTTCGACCTCATGCAGGAGTCATGCTTTGTTGTTGCAGACTGAGCTCACATATCGGGTTCTTAGTTCTTACACGAGTCTTGATGTAAATTCACTTTCTCGCAGGACTCCTCGATTCACATCATATAAAATGCTGTACAGCTATGCAAACATTCAGGAAACATTCAGTGGACAAAAGTGTAGGGCTTTGTGAGTCTGCTCCATCCAAATATTCATCTGTTTAACCGCTTAGGAAGTCTAAGCCTGCCCAGGAATAGCGTGGTTAGGGTATCTGCTGTTTACCGTTGACGTAAAACAATTAAATAAAAACAAAAACCTCCGTTTAGATGATACAACTGTACACTTGAGAACATTTTCTTCCACGGTAGGGGAACCCCTTCCTTGCTGGAGGAAAGTACCTGTGTTTCTGTATAGAGACCGAAGATGGTGCTAAATATATCTGTCAGTTTTAAAGGACGATTGACTTGTTTATAAGAAGGGAACATTTTCTACATATGAACATTTACTGTCGATCTTAGCCTAGCCTTCACCGACAGTTTCAATTATAATAAGTAATTATAGCCATAAAATAAGAAATCATGCCTTATAGCACTGCTGTTTGAACAGCGAGGACACAGATCAGCATGAGCATGAGCGCAGGCTAATCAGATTTTTGTATTTTTGCCGTCTAGATTCATCAAGGTCCATAAATTATTCTGATCAAATAACGCGAATACGCAGCTTGTTATGTGTCTTAAATGTTAACATGTTTTAAGCTTGCGTTGCTCTTGGCATCCACTATTGTATCTAGTCACTGCAGATGTTACGGTTGCAATTACAGTATGCCCTTGACAGGTTGCATTGAATATACCGTAAACTCTTGAACTGGGACAGAACATACCTGATCAAACTGTGAAGATCCAGATCATAGTGGTGGAACAGCGTGATCTAGGTCTGCATAGTTTGCCACTTAACTAAAAGTTTTAGCTATAAAGCATGTATGGACACACCGTGTATGGACATGTCTAAATAAAAGGTAGAACCGCCATCTTATGTAAAGCAATAGCGTCCCAATGTAAGGGTTTTCTAGGGTATCACCTAATTTGCAGCAGAAAGAATTATATCTCAAGCAGAAACTGCGATTTCACGTTTAATGGCTGTATTGTGTTTCTTTGTTTCAGGTTTGAGAGAACTGGATAATTTTGAAGAATTCAAGAAATTGTGACGGAGTATATAAACAAGTAAACAATTTTACAAAATTTCCAAGGAAAAAAGACCATGATGCATGTAGAAGTGTCAGTAGCACTCAACTTTGTTATTTCATATCTCTACAATAAACTGCCGCGAACCAGAGTCGCTTTGTTTGGTGCCGAGGTAGAAAAGGGACTTAAAAAGAAGTTTGAAGGACATTGGTACCCCGACAAGCCCTTTAAAGGGTCAGGATTTCGTTGTATTCGCGTCAGTGGTGAGAAGATTGATCAGGTTATTATTCAAGCGGCAATAAATGTAGGATTAGGAGTTGAGGAGCTGAAGGAATACTTGCCAGATGAGCTTACACTCTGGATTGATCCAAATGAAGTGTCATACAGGATAGGTGAAAAGGGACAAATCAAAATTCTATATAGTGATAAAAGTGTTGATGAGTGTAATGAAACAGAGGACCGCGAGGTCCAAAATACAAATCGTGGATTCAATCCCGAAGCCCAAAGTTTTAATCCGGACGCTCAGTCATTCAAACCAATCGATGGTTTGTCTAATTCTCTTGGAAATCTAACATTGTCCCCGTCTTCAGGTGGACTTTCTCCTTCGTCTCCTGTCTCTTCTTCATCCTGGGGAGGTAGTCAGTCCTCATCACCAGCCGGAAGTTCCATGTTTCCATCCGCGAACTCTTCCGCTGTTACTAATGGCGGTGGCTCGACACTGCAGACATACTTACAAAAGACAGGACATGGAAATAACAATATACCAATGTTCACCACAGCCACATTTGCACAAACTAAATTCGGATCTACAAAGCTTAAAACAAATGCTAAGCGACCAACTCGTTTGTCCCCAACAGAATTCGGGAACTTCTTTCGCCAAAAAGCCGCCTCTTTCCCACAACCGGATATTATTAGTCCGCCTCGTTCTAGATCTCTCTCACCACGTGACCCTCGTGTTGAATTCATGATGGACCAGCAGCAGCGTCTTCTCCACAATCAGCAACAACAACAGCTGCATCAGCAGCTACAACAACAACAGTTTCAGTTACAACAACAACAAATCAACTTTCAGCTTCATCAACAATTGAGTCAGCAGCAGCGAGAACAGCACTTTCAGCAGCGTCAGCCGCACAGACTTAACATCCCAGCTGACCATCACCGCATGGGTAATCCCCAGTACGGCGCTGGTAATCTTCATGACATGTTCTCCGGCCCTTCTCCACTTCAGTCCCCAGCTTCTCCAGGCCAAACTTTATTGTCTCCAAACCAGTCTCCTGTAAACTCTCCAATGCATTCGCCAATGAATTCCATGCAGGTTTCTCCTGAAAATCAGAAAAATTTCATAGATGGTCTCAATATGAATAAGGTTTCCTATCCCAATCAGTATCATCATCTGTTATTAGCGACGTAATTAGGTACTGTGATTTACCCTCAGGACTCATGTCGCTCTATTTGTTATTCCAAATTAGCATCTACCGTGAGAACTTTAAATATTGGGATATTCCAAATAATTGTTCCTCAAACAACTACTCGAGTGCTAACTGGAAGGCAAGCTGCTGAGTGCATCACCTGATCACACAGCTCCTCTATGTCTACACAGTTTGTTCAGTCACATCTGCCCCTCTGTGTAGGTTCAGGGTGTTTGTCTAGAGCAATAATCTATTGTTGCATTTAAAACAATGATTAAATTTTGTTGCCTACACATAGCTGTTTCCGACCTATGCCCAAATGAGGAAATAGTTACCGATTTCTGGATTGACAAAATTTAACAGAATTTTTTGTGCGTTTTTTTTTTCCTGTCAATGCTGATTTTGCTGTAATAAAGCCCTTTAATTTTTCCTGCTACATTTGCTCTAAATATTTGCACGCCGAGTCTGAGCAATCTTTTTAACATCTCTGACATATATGGCTGCTCCTCAGCGCCCCAGTTGCCGTCGGCACGTCTTTATAGGCAATAGGCAATATGCCATTGTCCTAGTTCGTAAACAGAAATGTAGAAATAGATGGGGTGTGTGAAACTTTAAGGGAAATGTGGTGCTTTTTTTTTTGCTTTTTTTTGCATTTGTTTTAAATTGTTTAATGACATACCAGAAGGGCTTTATATTGATTATTGATTAGTGCATTTTCAACTTAATGAATTCTGTATGTATTGTTAAGGCCTAGTTGGTTCATTCCAGGTTATAAGAAATATGAGCCGCATGGTGAGGCGACCGGTCATAGGTTTAATGCCGTTGCGCATGCTCATATTCTTTCGCCCAAATGCTTTTCCGGGTCAGAACGTGGATAGATCGTATGTAGGGTCCCTAAGTGTCCGACAGCCCTAAGTGTCCGACAAAATTTATTTTTTTCTATAAATGTCAGAATAGTAAAAAAAAACATTATTTAAAGCATAATTAGTAAATATTTCAAAAAAATAATTAGTGAAAAATACTCAAAATCTAACTAAGAAAAAAATTTGTCGGACACTTAGGGACGACCCAAAGGTCCCTAAATGTCCGACAACCCTAAATGTCCGACAAGTTGAAAATCAATATAAGTGTTCGTTATTAGAGTAAAAACAATCAATATGATCGTAAAAAAGTGAACAAGATACTTTTATATAAAATAATAACACTAATAATGATAATAATAAATACAGAATGTCAGAAAATATATCAAGTTCCTTACAGAATACATATAAATGAGCCGCGACGTGACAAAACCAACAATGTGGTCGTGCGTCCAGCGCAGACTCAGATCAGCCTGGGCATCCGCCCAGTCTGATCAGAGTCTTCACTTTCCGCATGAAGGTAGCTTAGTCCCTCAGCTACCCTTTAAGCGCTTAGCAAAGAGTCTGATCAGGCTGGGTGAATGTCCAGGCTGATCTGAGTCTTCGCTGGGCGGACGACCACATTGTTGGTTTTCTCGTGTCGCGGCTCAAATAGCAGTAGAACATTTTAAAGTTTCAGGCAAAATCTTCGCGAAAGTGAGTTCAACCATTATAAAATATTATAAATGCATATAAAGTAATCATTTGGTACAAATAGTTCTTTAAAAATACTAATAATGTAAGCAAGGTGAAAACAAAATCTGTCGGACATTTAGGGACATGTGTCCCTAAGTGTCCGACAATGTATGAATCTATTTTCAAGTGAAGTAGAAGTGATAAAACCATCCACTATTATATTCTAAAGATACATTGGTAAATTATTAACTACTTTTCTGTATTAGAATATATATCAAGAACCTTAGGGAAACAAAATGCCGCAAAATGTATTTGCTACGTACAAAACTATTACCACACAACTGCTTGCATTTTGATTTTCCAAAATTTTCTTTTTTCTATATTGTATATTTTAATACAAACTGTCAGACCAGTTGTCAATAGTCTATCAACATTTATTTAATATATCGGCTATTTCAACATGTTATGGTCATATTGATATCGTTAACTTTAATGATTCTACAGTTACAGCTCACTCTCTATTTTTTACTTTTTTTACTGTCTTTTATTTGTAGTCAGTAACGAACTTGATACCTTTCCCGGCATTTTGTGTTTATTATTATCATTATTACTGTTATTATTATATACAAAAAGTATCTTGTTCACTTTTTTATGATCATATTTATTGTTTTTACTCTGATAACGAAAACTTATATCGATTTTCAACTATTCGGACATTTAAAGTTGTCGGACATTTAGGGACCTTTGGGTCGTCCCTAAGTGTCCGACAAAATTTTTTTTCTAAGTTAGATTTTGAGTATTTTTCACTAATTCTTTTTTTGAAATATTTACTAATTATGCTTTTAATAATAATTTCTTTTACTATTCTGTGGTTTTTAGAAAAAAAAAAAAAAAATTTTGTCGGACACTTAGGGCTGTCGGACACTTAGGGACCCTACACTCGTAAGACGGTAAATGAGTCCGGAGATTTTAAAACTGTACTGCCCATGCGCATATGTGTGGGTTGGTCTAGGCAACAGTTTCTTCATAACGTAGCTGATACTCAAATTCATATCTCACTGTCATATATCTTCCTGCTATCCTTATGTATCCGTCCTCTCAGTTCATGTATTTCATACTTGTGAACGATGTGTTGGTGTGTTTTTAAGTTCAGGAGATTTTTTGCCTTGTTTTTCACATTTCTTCTCCACAAATCCCTTAGAGGAGGGTAAACATGAACATAACTGAGTTCCTTCCCCTGAAAATTTGTAAAATCGGGGTCCTACAGGGTCCACCTCTACCAGATGACACAACTATTTGAACCGCGACAGGACAAAACCAACAAAGTAGCATGTGTGCCCAGCAAAGACTCAGATCAGCCTCGGCATCCGCACAGTTTGATCAGAGCCTTCGCTGTGCGCTTCAAGGGTAGCTCAAGGTTTAAACTCCCTCCTTATCGACAGCGGAGACTGATTCTCTGATCAGAGAGGTGGGATGCCAAGGCTGATCTGAGTCTTCGCTAAGCGCACATACCACTTTTTTGGTTCTGTCATGCCGCGGCCCACACGAAAGTATTATTACTCTTCTAAATGTGACCAGGCTCCCACTTCCACAAATGTGTTAAACTCTATATTTCACTAAATTTTCCTATTTTGTTCCATATATATGTGAATCTTTATTTCACTAAATTTCCCTATTTTGTTCCATATATATGTAGTTCACCCTAAAGTTTACTTTTTCAGTTTCTTTGGACAATCATAGAACAATTATTATCACCTGAAAGCTAAGTGAACAATGCAATAAACACTTCTTATAGAACTGAATTTTGTCCCAGGGCCCAGCGGGCACATGACGGCGAAATGACGTCAAAGCAACAAGTTGACACTGACGTCACTGGCGATTTCGTTAACGGGGAACCACTGACCTGAAATAAATTATTGGTTGCAGTTTTTACTCAGCTTTCTTCCAGTAAAAAATCTTAATTCACTGTACAGAAATGCCAAAAATAAATTGCCTCTAAATATGAATGTACTTCACATTTTATGAGAAAATTAGCTTTTTGGAATTAATCTTTGGCTGTAAAATTTTGACTGTATTTCTGCAGTAACGAATAACAATTTAGTTTGCTTTAAAAGATAGGTAGAATGGAGCAAGTTGCTTTCAACTTTCGATATCTCGAAGGCGAAGCTTATCTTAACCTACCGATACCTCAAAGTAATGTTCTGGTCTCATAAAATTTACTTTGAGATGTCAGTAGTTTGATGAATAAGGAACTGAACTTTAAACAAAGTTAGGAAATGTGTCCAATCTATGCTGTAAACTTGCATGATATAAGAGGGTAATTTGAGATATCAGTGTTCGAGATTTCCAGAGCAGACTATTAAAGGAATGCATTTGTTATGAGAATTTCTCCACAAATTAAATGTATATGTTTCGTATATGCTATACATAGATATTCTAGAATTATTATTATCTAATTGTTCAAATACATTTTAACTGAGAAGTGAACTGTGACATTGTAAATATAAATGTTATGGATTATGAAATCTAACTAACCTGTCTCATGTTATAACATATGTTGTAAATGATTTTTGTAACAAGGTTTGATACATAATCATTATAGAATTGAATTTGTGTTCAAGTTTTTGTGCAACAAGCCAAAGGTAAGGTTGAGAACCTATATTTCCTCTCTTTTTTTTCGATTAGAACGTAAGCTGTTGACTGTGATGATCTCTGACCGCCGAGGCGACTCTACCGCGCTTCCGTAAGTACTGTAAAATCTAAGTATTCGGACAGATAAGTCTGACCCAATAGTGTAGACTCAGACCAGACTGCAGTCTGATCAGGACCTGCACTGTCTGCCTTTCCCTCTGCATCTTTTCGGCTGCGTTAACCCATTCCATTCGGGATACTCCTTTAGGGGTATCTTGGCAAACAGTTTGGATCTCAGATCAGGCCCCACACTTGTGGGGACTTGATCTGAGATCCAAACTGTCAGTTCTACAAGAGTTGGTTAGACCAATATTGTCAAAATATACTTGATTTTTGATGCAGACGACAAATTCAGCAGACGACAAAAAATACCCAGAATGCAATGGTTCAATTTTAGGACAGTTAGGTAGTTATTTCTGGTGTCCCAAATTTTTCGGTAAAACGTTTTAAGGATGACTGTAATCTTTAGTACAGCACCAAAAGCAACCGTCCAGTTAAGGCATTTTTCGTCTTCGGTGCAAGAAATTTCGCAACCAAAGGCAGTATCGCAGGTACAAAATGATGCGATGTCATTGGCAACATTTGCCCTTATTCACTGAAAGCTGAAATATTGCTGCGAAAAGTGTTTTCTGCTCTCAACTATAGAGCAGTCCCTGAAGCTCAGTAGGTTAAGCGCCGGTCTGCTGATCTAGCAGTCTCGAGTTTGAGACCCGCTGGAGGCGGAAGTCTTTCCAACTCTAAGCGATATCACTCGATATGACTGAAATACTGTTAAAAAGGACTTTAATCGCAAGTCATCCACCATCCGTCTTCACTTTTAAAATTTTGCCCCACATTACGGCACCAAATTCAACACGTTTTGCTTTTGGTGTATTTACCTCGGTTTCGGATCTCAACACCCTCCGCGGCGCCCAGCCCATGTTAATACATTGAAGGCTCGGGTTCTTACTGCGTGAAAAATTTCTCAATTCTGGGCCGTTAAAGAAACTTATTTATTTCATCCAAAATACTTACTGTCTAACAGTCTCCAAAAAAGGAGACTATTCGATCATATTTCTTGTGCAAAAACAACATGGTCTGTTACGATAATGCCGCTAGACGGACAATCAAGGGAATTAATCTAACATAAATGTGGTTAAACCCAAAATACGTTGTGGCATCATGTTAGCACGGCCAGAGGTTTTTCTAATGGGGCGGCGCCACATCATATCATATATCACGATTAGGCCCCAGCAGCCACATGACGTCCAAATGACGTCATACCGACGTAATTACGACGCCATGTGCCTGCTTGGGTTGTTCTTATGAGGAATTATAACGTAATTTTAACTGAAGATTAAACACAAATAAGGTTGTGATCCTGTTGATCTGAAGTTGTGTTAGTTTCATGTAGTCTAGGTACTAGTTAGTGTATAGGGTTATATATGTTAGATATTTAAATATATTCCTAAAATAAATTTGATCATTCAAATGCCAAAATAGGCTAAATGTTAGCATTTTTATGTTCAGGTCAGCTTGTTAGAAATGCAGCTGTTATTTTACTCTAGGAGCCAAGTCAGCTAAAAATTGAAAGAGGTGGCACCCTCTGCTATCCTTGGTTTGACTACGTTTTCTATTAGCCATAACCTTCTGAAAGGAGGTTTGATTGTTCTGCTCTCAAAATTTTATTGTCATGATGCTTTAATTCACATGTGTTCCTTGGTACCCTATGGCTGAAATCAACACCATTAAGGCATGTATTGTTACATTGTTGCACTTCAGCGGAAGTCATATTTTGCAGCAATGCCATTCTTTTCCTGCTCTAGAGATATCGTTTCAATACAGGTGTTACTAATTAGAGCCATAATGCATCAAAACGACTTTCCGCTTTATTTTTTGAGCATTTTTCTATATGAATTTACCCCACCCACTTGAGAAACAAGTAGGCTAAATTGTTCAATGAGATAGCCCTCAATAATTTCGTCCATTAAATGGCATAGTGGTAGATTTAAATGTCCAAGAAACTAACAAAATATGTTTCGCGCTCGAAAGTGACTGGCATATACAACGATTCATGCTACCCCATGCAGAAAAAAGTCCAAAGAAATACAATATTTAAATGAAACATGTAAACAAACACCATTTTAGGTCAAACCTCTACTCTTTGACCTAATAATACTTAATTGTAATTTTGGTCTGCAGGTATTCAGTTATAATACATCAACACAGACTTTGGGCTGCAAGTTTATTTACTACCCCATAGTAACGTCTTACTACTTGTCTTATAACTTTACCTTTACGGTGCTATTTCCAGTTTGGTATCGCGGGTTGGTTGTTGCACGGATAGAATCAATTCCTAAGCATTGCCTTTTACACTGTTTTATCTACTCTGACCCTTTTCTGTAAAACTTTATATGAAATCGAAGATTAATAAAATTATATTGCCTTATCGCATTTATTTACACCAAAGTAACGTATATAACAGGTTAAAAAGTAAGAGTTATTCTGCTCTACTGCCACAAGTGTAAAGAGATGTGTGGCTAGAACGAAAAGCTCTCTCTCTTACTTCATCATGATGAAAATCATGTTGAGGATCATTTGGGCTCATCCTGAATCAGTTTGGAAAAAGGAACTTAGCTCAAGCTGTTGCTAGGGGACATTGGCAGTGTAGCAACATTACATTACCGACCACACACTCAGCCAAACCGAGATTAATGTAGTGTTTTATCTGATGCATAACTTGCTTCCGGAGAACCTTCCTTTTTGGAATTAAGTTAAGCTTTTATCATTCCACCAGACTTTCAGGACATGCTTGACAATAATCTGAAAGCAAAGACCACCTGCGATAAAGAACAAAGCAGATTTGGTTTCATTGATTCTGCTCTTGAAAGTGCAGATGATATTTTCCAGCCATGGGTTATATGGTTATGGCATATTGTCATTACTTTCAGTTCATTATGAATATGACTTTTGAATCAAATCAATGAAAATTCACTTATTTAAACTCCTGGTTTAGTAGTCAAAAATGGTAACGTATACAACATTCAACAATAAAAGAGTTATCAGATTACTCTTTTACTGTTAAGAAGTTTTTATATTTATGCTTGAGTAATCTGGAGCAGAAAGTAACACGTCCTGAAGTAATCATCAAATGTTGAAAGCAAAACATAATGCTTCTTAATGTTAACATTACAGAAGTATAACTATACCTCTCTGAAGAGATTTGAATATTTGATGTACCCATTTCATTGCTTCAAATTGCAACTGTTACTAACAAAACGTGTAACATTAGCATAAGTACAGTTCTATACAGTGCCTAATTTGCATTGGTATTATGCCTGTTTTAGATGTTTTGCTTAAAACCGGTTATTTTCTGCACCTGGTAACCCGAGCATTAATATGAGGGGCAAATGATAGGCAATGATCAGGAATTGATACAATCAGATCCCACATCCCGCCCTTAAACCTAAGGGAAAGAAGCACACACACAAATTGACAAAAAAAAATCACGAAAGACATGCACGGTAATTTGAATGAACAGCTCTTTCTGAAACAGGTGGTCATTCAGCAGCCCAAACTGAAAACAGCCAGAACATATATTTTTACGTATTTAATCTCTTATATTACAAAACAAAACAGAAAGCAAAATGGGCAGCTATTCAGGTGAACATATTGCTACATGATGGTAAACAAGCCAATTTCTTAACAATAAAAGGGTTCCTTCCGAGAATTGAGGAACCTTCAATGCTTCATCTTATTGAATTTGCAAACAGAATATACCAATATCATTAAACACCATAATACCTAATTTGACAACTTGTTTGCATTTAAATGTTGTATTCGTTACCTTTTTATTATCATACAAATGAAAAAGTAAGTGAATTATCTTTGACTCGATTACTATAAGATCATTTTGATAATGTCACAATCATATCATTCTTGCCCAGACACTATCATGTGCACTTGCCAGGAATCTGCCATGTTCTTTCTCACATGTGTTCCTTATTTCTAAATGATCTGCGAATATGTCATGGAAATAATTCTGTATTAATGTTAATGGACACACCTCAATGTTTTACTGCAGTTTGTTAGAATGGAAACAATATTTTCAACCTCCTATTTGCTTCTGTGGCTTATTTAACCTTCTTAAAATAAGGTTTAATTTTAACAGAAAAACTTTTCTCCTAAAGAAGCAAATTCTTTCTTTTAACAGTTTACTCCCATTAAGAAAGGAAGGTAAGGTAAACGTGGCAGTTATTTCAGCGTAATATTGTATCCATTCACCTCAAATTCTTGAAATGATAGGAGCTTAACTAAATTCTGAATCAGAATTCTCTGGGAGCAAAGAATGCATCACAGGAAACAAAGACATCAACATCGGTGTCTGGGAATAGAATGTTATTATGCTGCCAATGCCCCCTAGCACCAGCTTTGGCTGATTTTTTTTAACCGACTCTGAATGAGCCCACATTATCCCTTACGACCAAAAACACATATTTTTTACAATTAAATGAAGTACAGGGAAGCATTTTGCCGTAGATACATGGCACTTTACACTAGTTGCAATGGAGTAAAAATAACACTTACTTTTTAACCTGTTACATACGTTACTTTGGTTTAAATATATGCTAAACAGCCAAAATATTTTTAACCATGATTTTAATATTGTTTTTAAAAGAAAAGATGAAAACACATAAATTAGTATAAACGGGCATCAATCAGGAATGGGTTAAATCGGTGTCACAGACCTCCCATGACACCAAACTAGAAATAGTAATATAAAGTAAAAAGACAAGTACTCAAATAATACGAGAAGTAGCAAAATAAACATGCAGCCCATTCCATGCAGATAACCTCCAAGCTAGCCTTACACCAACAAAACGTCTACTTTCAACAGGATAATGAAGAATTAAAATACAAAATAAACCAGTGTTGTAAAGACAATAGAAAAGTGGACAGCACAAACTGTAACATCATAACATCACAATGAATGGACCGCCTTGGAAATATCACTGATAAATTACATACGGTAGGTTTAAACAGATTTCACATGCATGTAAAAATAACTCAAACTGATATGGCCTTGGCGTATTTGGAATTTGCAACATTTAATCTCAAGAAATATTTTCAAATAAAAGTTACAAATGTTACCTTTCTGAGTTCAAAAAGTAATTTATAAAAACTAAGTTTGTATTGTGTGATTCTTAAAAATCATTAAGATATTAATGAATATAAATAGATTTAGAACTTTTCCATGTACAGAATAATTCATGAGCGCTTCTTTCTTATTTATTTATTTTTTTTTGTTGTGGGGGGGGGGGGGCAATTTCAATTTTTCTTGTCATGTAAACAACACTGTTTGCTGTCTGAGCAGGAGACTAAACAATGCAAAAATTAAATATTATGGTAAATAATAAATATATTTAGCTCAACTGTGTTGTTTAATAGGCAAATTTTCGAAAGAGTGTATTCCTGGGTGAATGATAGTCTTTTTACGCAAACATGTTAATCTGATAATTACGTTACTTTGCTGAAGATATGTGTTGTAAGGTCAAAACTGATTTAAACTGTTGTGTTGTATCATGTTTAGTATGATCTTAATGACACAGGTCAAATTTTTCAGTTTTAAATAGCTTATTAACTATGTTTTGTCAAACAATTGCGTGAAAAATGACTATGAAGCCACTAACAATGAATAGGTGTGCCTTTGTTCAACAGTTCCTGATTGACCAAGTATAAAGACTAGGAATCTCAAATTTATTTGTTAGAAACCTATTGAAAACTGCCAGTTAGACAAATTGAAAATTCAATATTTGGGTCATTTTATCACAGTCTTTGTAAAAATAAAAAAAACAAAAAAAAAATTTAAAAAAACACTTAAATTACATATAAAATTTTCAAGGGGTACATGAATCGTTATAACGAAAATAACAGACCCGAGGTTCTTAATTGTTTTCTGTGTAGCTTAATTTATGGCATATTAGCTATTCTTACAGAAAATATTGACATTTGATACAGTTGAATCGTTACAGCATATTTCTCATCAATTCTTATTTCATTTTCCTAAAATTTAATAAGGTAACGTATATTACTACCCATTACAGAGTTATGCAAGGTTTGCCAAGGTGGCAAACGTTGAATCTGATCACTACAGATCAAGACAATTATTTTTATATATAAAAACTAATGATACACCACGTGGACCACTATCTCTCTATTCTATGCCACTCATGGAATCATATTTGCTTCACTATAGGTAGTCATATCCATCGCTTAATTTGACTATTTTGACAATAAAATTTGGCGAGCAGAACAATCAAACCTAGTTTCTGAAGGTTTAGACTATTCAAAAATACATTCAAACTAAGTATAGCAGAGGGTGCCACCTCCGACCCTTATTTTGGCAAGATAGGCGATTTTGGCTCCTAGAGTATTACATGTAACGCTGATAAAGCCGCCTGGTATGACAATGTGTCGGAATGCGTGTGCGATTGCGAAGATTCAGATGAGCTTGCAGTCTGACCAAGGTCTTACCTTTCCTCATGAACAACCATCCGACTATGGACTCGTATACATTGGCACAGCAATATCGCCTGGTCTGAATCTTCACAATTCGCGTATGCCGTGAGGTACATTTTCTATTGACGTGGCTAGTGTCGTTTCTGTGGGCCATGACAGGCAAAACAATTGTAAATTGTAGTGCGCAATTCCATTCCCACGTGCAAATTAACTGCACAAAGTTAGCCAAAATATAACATCGCTGTTCGACTTGTATGTATGAAAAACATATTTTGCTTTCAAGTAAAACAGAAGAGCTTAGGTTAAGCGCTGACCTTCTGATCTAACCGGGTCCCGAGATAGATTCCGGGGGGGGGGGGGGGGGGGGGGGGGCTGGGGGGAGGAAATCTTTCCAATTGTAAACGGGGTTCCATTGCACACAGCCTTTCATTATCACCCTTCCATGATATGACTGAAAACTGTTGATCGTCAGCCACCAAGTAAAGGAACTGGTGATGTTATCACTAAGCCCCTGAAAGTAGCCAAACCAAAATTTCGGTTACCTGGATATTAAGCTTATACATATACTTAAGGACAAAAGTTCTGAACGGATGTTAATTTAACATCCGTACAGAACTTTTGTCCTTAAGTATACATACATGTATTAGTCGAATAGCAAGGTTATAGATTGCAGAATATGAATGTTTAATTTCCAAGTGAGGATGAAATTGCTCGTTTACGAGGCGTGAACGGGGATCTTTGTAGTTTGGCTACGGCCTTTAGCTTTATAACACTTTTGTATGGAGAAGGGTACAACTTACTGAACTTAGGTGCATAATGTTCGCCATGATCTGAGCAACTCAGATCATGGCGACCATTATGCACGTAAGTTCAGTAGGTTGTGACCTTCTCGCTCAGATCATGACGACCATTATGCACGTAAGTTCAGTAAGTTGTGACCTCCACAAAACCAAAAGTGGCATGTGAGCTCAGTGAAGACTCAGATTAGCCTGGACATCGTGTCTGCATGTGTCTAGCTCAGACCCTTAGCTACCCTTCAAGTGCACAGCAAAGGCTCTGATATGAGCCTTCGCTGGGCGCACATGCCACTTTGTTGGTTGTGTTGTGTCGCGGCTCATCTCTGCTCTGTTTGCACCTTAAGATCGGCACCTTAAGAAGATTAAGATCGGTCTGTGCATTTACCGTGTCTGACCAGGCTTCTTAATTTAAACCAACAGTTTTCCACCAGGCAACGTCGCACTAACCGGCATTGAAATGACGTCATTTTGACCCTGTTTACCCGCTAGGATATGGGCTCTGGCCCTGAGAAATTTGTATAACGACATGTACGCAAGACTGTGATCAGTTTGCACGGAAGAACGAGCAGATCTGAGACTTTGATGTTTGCACATACATGTAATATAAAGCCCATTTTCTCATGGTCCGGCTTATCTATTGACGCAATTCATTTTTTCGAACTTTGGCAAACATGCTGGTATGCATTATATATCATACAGGTTGCCAGGAATTAATGCCATTTTCATTTTATTTAGCCTGAGCACGAGAAACCCCCATATTGCATATATGAAAACAGCGAAGGCCCAAATCGGCCTGCGAAACTGTGCACAATATTTGCCTACATAATACATGAAGCAAATGAAACTAAACGGCTAACAGGTAATACCCTGTTCAGTCTGAGCCTCTACGCAGTCTGACCAGACGCTTTGCTGTTCACACATGCAGATTTTCCTAATCAGAGCATTGTTGTTGATGATAACATGTGTGGTACCGGGCTCGTTTTTCACAGCGACTAATACCAGCACGTGTAAAAGTAGATTAAGTACGTTTTTGTTAAGTCAAATTTGATTCAAAGATAATTTGCCAGAAAAAAGAGCAGTCCCACGGAATAAAACATCTTAAGGTAAATATGTAAATGGGAACATTTCAAGGGAGTTTGTCAGCCATTGCAATTAACGGGGGCTTCTCTAAAAGAGAAAATGTTTCTTACTCAAGAAGCAAAGTCTTTCCAGTAAGACCTGGTCCAAGTTTGAAAGGTGTTGTCGTCGGGGGAGCAAACAAGAAGTAAGTTCTTCACTTTGTAAAACTTGCGAACTATCTCGGCGGTGTACCCATTCACCTTACAGCATACATGTATTCAGATCAGCCTGCGAGTTGACATTCTCTAACAAGCGTCATTTCTTGTTTGCGCAAAAATCAGGAATTTTTACAATGAACAGTAATGACTCTGATCAGTCTGCGATACCCAGGTTTGTTTTATTGTTTATTATTATTATATCATAACGTTAGGAACCTTTCTCTCGTGACATGGCTTAACTTGTAAAGACTCATATTCAGAGACGTTGGATAACGTTGTATGTAGTGAGATATGACGTCATATCAACATTGTGTGACTGTTGGGCAGCTAACCCATAAAGCTAACATTTGTATCTTCACCATCAACAGAAATAGTCGTAAGCCGGAAGTTGTTACCTGCACCAGAAGCTCTCATTTTTAGTGACTAGGGTTTTAAACCTTAACGTTTCTACAAGCGCTAAGGACCCGGTTCTCATGCGTTAAAATAACAAGAAATCTTGTTGTTTTTAATGCATGTGTAATCTGGGAGTACGTTAACGTAACACACGATTCTGCTCAGATAATTCCACGTAGGGCATTTACAAAGTTAGTGATGTTTTAAGTGATATATATATTCCCTATTTGGTCAGTAGTATTAGAATTTAGGAACTATTTTCGTACATGTACATAGAATATTTAATTTCGTTACCATGTATGTATATATATGCTATATATTCATATTCTTTTAAGACGTTTATATTGGGTAAATGGTTACTACTAATGTTATATTTATATTTTGTACACTTTGATGTGCACACTTGCTTATCTAGTTTTGTACTTTAAAGATATTTATAAAGACTGTTGGACGTTATGATGTCTTGTTACAGAGATAAAAGACAGAAAGGATGAATAAACAGTTGAATGAAGTCATATTTTTGTGTTATTACTTTGTTCCTGGCTCAGAGGTTATAAAACGTGAGTACATTCTCAAACTCAAAATAAAGCACACTGATTGGCTGCTTCCGAGTACATGCTCGGAAGCAGCCAATCAGTGTGCCGTATTTTGATTTTGAGATTATTCTCAAGTTTTATAACCTCGAACCCTGTACTAGCTACGTTTAAAGCAATTTGGGTACAATTTCTGTGAAAACAATTCCACCATTTTCTTTCTTGCTTCCCTTCTCAGTGTAGTCAAATCTTGACGGAGAGAATTTACAAACCTAGAAGCGAATTCTTTTCTTTAAGAGTGGGTTTCAAGAATATGAGTCCAATGGTCGGACGGCCAAGCCCGGGTTCGAACTCACGACGATTTTCTGCACCACAAACGTGTCGCGATCTAACCACTCGGCCACGGCGCCTTCTTAAAAAATTGTTGGCTGAATGAGAAACAGTGCAGATCCTGTTCAGGCTGCTCCTGTTTCCCCACCGACTGCCGTCCGTAAGGTGTACGGGTTGTCTTTTTGTTTTTTCCGCCAGTTTACAAAAGAGAACAACTTTCGTGGCTTCCTGTTTGCTTCCATCGACGGCATAACCCTACCAAAATGGGATCAACTCTTAAAGGAAAGAATTTGCTCCTATAGATCCCAATTACAAAGGAGGCAAAAAGGAAAATGGCAGATTGCCTCCCCTGAAAGTGTACCCGAATTGATATTAAGGGAGATAACAAAATTTATGAAATGTGTATCACTTGCTATCAAATCTTTGTTCCAATAAGGACCAAATTGTCATTTGTATTGCTTGTAAAAAGCAGAAATGATGAACGCAATGACATTTAAGCTTTATGGCTCGCCGCGCCTACAAAAGAAATCTTTTGTATAATGTCGTGCCTACGTCGTAATGTGATCCTATCTTGAGAAAATTTTATATTTTATGCGAACAGCAAAGGCCCAAAACAGCTAACCCACTTACCAGCCCGATCCAGTCTTACACAGTTTTCCTTATTTAAAAAACAACAAAGCATGCCCTAACTAGTCTGCGCACATGCACACCCTGCGCATGTGTATAGTCTAGTCTGAGCATGCACAGCCAGCATTTGCCTTACAGTTAGTTTTTCCTTGACGTGGCCCAGTTTTAATGTAGATCCGGCAATGGCTTCTTATGAGCTTCCCTCAGCATCCTTGTATAGAGTTTCATAGGAAATTACAAGGCAACGTTGATGTTGCATGGCTTCCTCGAGACAAAAAATGGTACTGTAGGTGCTCCAGAGAAGTCACGTGTTTTGAGGTAAAGTTTTATCTTGTGTTTCTTCTACCTCGAAGAAAGATGTTTTCTGGGTCTTTGGTCGAACTTGGTAGAGTTGCATTGCTTAGGCAATATTAATGAACTTTCACACCAAATGGTGTACTCAGAGCAGGTTTCATAATGCTCTAATGGAAAAATGTAGCTTTATACATGTATATTTAGCCGCAAAATCAGACAAAAATGCCTAAAATGCCAAATGTTAATAGAAGAGAATCAGACCAGATATGGAACTATCTGTTGTACCAATCTGTAGAACTTGCAGACTAATCTACATTGCGAACCGCTAAAACTGCTCACCAATGAACTTCCTGTTCTCCAGACCAGCCTTTATCTAGTCTCAGGCTCTTGCAATGTCGTTAGGGTACAATAGATGGATAATTCTGCGACAATCTCTTTCCACCTAATCCTGTCTTCATCTGCCGTAGATGGCAAGGTGCATAACTGTTTACTCTTTAATACCAGTATTGTCTTTGCATACCTTTTATCATCCTTCCTTTCATTGTGCCGTGTAGAATCAGCTTTACTAAGCTAGAAAACTGAGAGATGTAGTCATACCACCTTAGTTTCCATTTCTTGACCATAGCCGGGAGGTCGTCATATTCCCCAATGGCTGCTTGGATCTTTCTGCGAACACCCTCATTAGCTCAAGGGCAAGGGTTTACTGTGCTTGCAGTAGGTGCGGGTGGGCGTTGTTTGGACATTTTACTCTCGTCTATCATTTCTCTCTTCTTTCTCCCTCTCTTTGGGAGACGGCCCGATAAAGACTGAAATACTGTCTCAAAGGGCCGTTAAACCCAACACAACCAACCAACCAAAATTATTATTATTATTATTGATCGGACTATCATGGATGCATCAAAGGTTATTCCAAAAATATACTGGCATGGATCGTATCATGGCTGAAGTGGATGCCATCTGATTAATTCGAATTAGCAGTATAAACGTATGTCAGTTGACGTAGCTGATGTACAAGAGCAAATTGACTTACCTTTAGTTGCTGCCGAAAGTTCTTAAACCAACAGCTGTCAATGTTAAGCCAAATGCTTGGATTAGCGGTCTAATGACAAGTTGACGTCAAATTAAGCCTGATACAACCTAGTCCAGGACCCAGTTGTTCAAAGTATTGTTAGCTTCAGGAGGCAAGGATTCTTTCAGTTTTCTACTACACATGAAATAGATAGTTTTTACTAAAAATAAATTTCAAGAGTTTTGCTTCTCACATTTTTCAGCAAAGGGGTGTCATTTTTTTTGTACAATGCCGTCTGCATCTAAGGCGGTTCTTCCAAGTATGAATATATCAGTCAAGGGGATGTAACTTTAGTTTCCAAAAGTATACAACTGTGAACTATGTTAGATCCCCTTACAAAACACTCTCACAAAATAAGACCTCTTTTGTACAGGGACACTGATCAGGGTCTGCACTGTTTGCCATAAGTTTTTTTAGTCTTGAACTGACAAGTCAGCAGCGTCCATCCAAACAATGGGTGAGTAGTGTATAATGACAGTATTAACTAAGTACCTTACTTGCTAAGCAAGTTACTAAGTAACTTACGTACGTAAGGAACAAAGTGGGGTTAGTACCCTTGGCTTGTGAAGATGAAAGTAAGGAACAAAGTGGACTTAGTATCCTTGGCTTGCGAAGATGAAACTGTCAAATAATGCTTTTAATTCAAGTCGCTCTTATGTCCATATTTGTCGACATCGGCATTCTGGCTGGGTAAGCACTCCATCTATGGAAATAGTAACAGAAAATGAGTTGAAGGTCAAGCATTGTAGACATTCACCAACATCATACTAAAAAGCCCATTACCCTTGTTTGGACACAAGAAATTAATAGTCTATGTTTTGGTACTCTGTTGAATCACACTTTGCAGACTTCTTCTGAACGGACTCATTTAATTGAATTATTTTACATCTCCTCAAACACAATAAATTTTATACAGATGGCCTGTAGGTTATTCCTTATATTATTAGTAAGGCTACGCTATCCAAAACATTGCTTTGCAGTATATGCGAACAACATAAACTCAAATTGGTCGGGTCCAAAAACAACATAAAGAGAGGTACATAAGAAAACTGCGCATACCTATAGTAGCCTGTGCTTATGCGCAGACAGACCATGAAAATGCGTGGTTTGCTATTTATAATGGACGTTCTATAATTTGAGTTATCGTATGGACAGACTGCCATAACTTGGCAATATAATATTATCCGAATTAGTAGGACCATCGCCCGACTCGACCATCCCATCTTAGAGAAACGAAGTTCTTAACATTAATAGTAGCTCATTTGGTGAATACATTCACCGAACAGGAAAGCAAATACTATTCTGATAAAGCTGTCTCCCTTCAAGAAAAATGGTAGTCAAACCTTAAAGGTGTGGTCATACATTTTAAGGTGAATATGTACACTTTCAGGGGGAAAAACTGTCATCTTCATTTTGACCTCCTTTCTCAATAGAGGTCAACTCTTAAAGGAAAGAATTTGCTCCCTTACGAGCAAATTCTTTTCTCCAAGAGTTAATCTCAATTTGGAAGGGTTTTGTCGTCCATGGAAGGAAACAGGAAGTTATAAAAGTTGTTCCCCTTTGTAGAAATGGCGGAAAAGGATGCAAGTGTAACCATACACTTTAAGTGTAGCTGCTGTGGCATCGGTTAGTAGGATAAACTTCTGCAGGCTGGTCTGTATCACTAATTTTGCATTTGTTTAAAATTCATTTGAAACACAAAGTATTTTTGAATGGCCTATTTTTCTGAACTAAATTTAATGCCGACAGGCAACATTATTAATTAAATTTTGATAACTTGTTTTGTGCATTTGTCAGGAACAATCGTTTGCACAGCTTCTGTTTAATAAGGTATGTATATTTGTATATTGCTTTTCTTTTTGATGTATCAAAAAAGATGTATGAGATAAAATAACATCGAGACATGGAATCGCAATGTCTGTGGGTGAGCATCACCAGCCTGCTGTTGTAAGCAAAAACGCGGTTTGCACGTTTCTTTTGGAGACTAATTTGTCGCTAAATGCCAACTCAAGAAACGGAAACTAAGGTGGTTTGGCCACGTCTCAAGGTCTTCTGGTTTAGCAAAGACAATTCTTCAGGGCACAGTGAAAGGAAAAAGAAGAAGAGGTAGACAGAAGAAGAGGTGGGAAGACAATATCAAGGAGTGGACTGGAATGGATTTTGCCAGCTCAACTAGGGCAGCTGAAGACAGGACAAGGTGGAAAGGGATTGTTTTGAAGTCAGCTGTGGTGCCCCAACGACCTAGTAAGGTTATGGGATAGAATAGAATAGAATAGAATAGCCAACTTGAGTCAGATTGCCATTCAGGTGAAGGAATACACTTTCATGGAAAGCAAGTCTGCTACTTTAACAAATGTTATGATACTCGAAAGGGAACAAAAAATATCAGAGAAAACGATTTTATAGCCATGGCATTCAGCTCTATTGGTCACCATAGTCATCAGGGCAAATAAATCTGGCCTATCTGCTGCTGCATTCCACTCTCTGTTATTGTAATCATTTTTGTATTACTGTCTACTTATTTTCTTTCTTTCTTTCTTTTCATCTTTTCCGCTGTGTTACGATTTTTATTAGCCAACAGTTAAAGCTAAGTTAAATTTTATAACTTTTTCAGACGCACAAATGGTTAAAAGATTTCACTTTGACTCTTGCCGCTTTCACTATAGCTAAAATATGTATATTCTGACGTATTCAGAATATTTACGGTCATTACAGAAACATCTCTCTCTCTCTTTCTCTCTCTCTCTCTCTCTCTCTCTCTCTCTACGTATGTTACTTGAGTATTTATCATCATACAGATCTACTACTCTGAGTAATTCTTGAGCAAAGTCTTTTCAAATTTGAAGATGAATTTCACCTTAAAATCAACAGACTATATTTGTTAGCGAGAAGAACGTAATGAGTATTATTTTCCTTTCATTCTGATCCTTATATATCGCCCTTGTCACAAAAAGGCCAACTCTAGCACGAAATATTTCGCAATGAGGAAGGTCTACGCTAAGTGTGGCATAAAATATTTATACCATAGTTTGTCCGCCTGTCCGGGAGATAATCCACTCGCTAAAGCCCATGGATTATCTCCTCGTATAGGCGGACAAACCATGATATAACTATGACTCAAACTTTTATTGATGAAATTTTGTACCCTGTTATGTTTATGAAATAAAATATGTTTACACTAACAAAATACATGTTGTATAAGTGGGCAAATATTTATATTTGGGCAAGTATAGAATAAAGTGGCATTATGTCATTTGTGTCTCTCTACACCAGTTTACTTTAAGGCAACCTGCATTCCTTGTCACTGTTTTAGCACTTCTTAGGCTAATCCAATATTTTTTAATGTTAATATTTACCTCTCTGATGAGGTTATTTTTCAATGATAAGTTTGATCTTGAACTCTTTCGAAAATCCTACAAAGGTAAAGCGGAAATCGTACAGAAGTAACTTAGATATGGCAACCTTATCCGCCAACTGTTTTTTTTTTTTTTTTTTTTTATCTTGCAACCTGTAACAAACAGAACAATTAATGGAGCGGATCCATGGCTTCACCTGCAGCTATACATCTTACGAACTGGGAAGTTGGGAACCCTAAATATATTTTGTGAGCAGACGCAATGCGGAAAAGTTCATCAATTCTTGCTAGCAAAAATCATAATTCCATCATTCGAGGCGTAATTTTGACAATATTTTTGCCTTTATTTCAATGTATTTGTTAAAATTTAATACTGGGTGATTAAACTCGCGGAGGTGAAAGAAGTGAAAGCAAAGTTTCTTATCGAACCTGCTGTTCCTGACTTGGCGGAAGCCGTTCTTCTCGCCGGGACGGAACATTCCCAGCCTGGGGGAAAGCCGAACAAGAAGGGAAAACCAAGAGCTTCGCAAGCGGCGCATAATACGCCCGTTTTATTGCCATGATGGAGTTACAGAATGAACAAGATTGTTAACAAAAGGATTGACATGCAGACAAACAGGGGCAACATTTCTGTAACAGATGACTGCAACATTAATTAAACAGTTAACACATCAAATACTATTAGTATACCAAAAATCGGCTTTCAAGGTGAAGCGGCTAAGAAGCTGAGAAATGCCAAAGTCAAACAAGGGAGATAATTGATAAACTATGTAAACTAGAGTTTCCATTCTTGGGCCTAAGATATTCTCTTAACAATATACACATTACTATTAAGCTATGTTAAAACATCTTAAGTAATTAAGGAGTTACAAGGTAAACGAATATTAATGCAAGGGAAGATAATTCAGGAATTAAGTAAGCCAGAGTTGTGTTTCTTGAAATACTAATCAAAGGATAGCTTCTCCACAACTAAGTAAGGGGGAGCGACCATTCTTATATGGGACACATTGTCTCGTGATCATGCACATTGCTATGAAGTTTCATCCAGCTATTCCAAACGGTTACCAAGTTATGGTATGCACAAGGTAAGTATACACAAAAATAGCCTTAAAAATTAATCGAAGGGATGTAACTCTAAAACGAAGTAAGGGAGAGCAACCATGTTGTACGCGACACATCGTTGGGACCTCATACACATTGCTATGAAGTTTCATCAAGATGTCCCAAATGGTTTTCTAGTTATGGCGCACACAAGAGTAATGGGGGGGGGGGGGGATAATCAAAGGGGCATAACTTGGAAACTAAGAAAACGGGAGCAACCATTTTTGTACGCAACACGTTCCCCCAACCTAATACATATTCCTATAAAATTTCATGAGGATATCCCCTACAGTTACTGAGTTATGGCGCGCTCAAGAATGTTTACGGACGGAGAGACGGATGGACAGCGCCATGACATACTACGACCTTTTTTTCAAAACGGGCGTATAATAAACCCCGTGATACCTGTTTAAACTTTCCGAAGCCGATTAACAAATATAATGCTTGTAGCTTTCTAAAGAGATAAATATTGGCTATTATGTCAATAACAGCGGTTTATAAATTCTGTGTGTCACACGTCAGCAAAACATTGAACACCTGAGATCTATAACACTACAATTATGCAGGTAATTTATTTTCAATTTTGCTTAACTTTGTATTTTTGTACAATAGAATATCAAAATGTTTACTAAATCTCGTGTCTCTCTCGTCTTTTTTAAACTGTAGTAATTATCGGCATACATATTTCAAAAGTTACTTATTCAAAGACAAGAAACATATCATACATGTATGTTCATGTATAATTACACCATACTAAACGGAATTTAAATATTCGGACATTTACTCAGGTTCGAGGTATAGCATACTTATTAAGTGAATCACTTCACCCAGTTTCCACCATCTTCGCAAAGGTTAACAATTCTTGTGAATTCCTGCTTGCTTGCCCTTCCAAAACTAGGTCTAAAGGACAGAATTTGCTCATATGGGCGCAATTCCTTTCTTTTCAAACTTCACGCCAACGGGAAGGAAACTGGCAGATTTGTTTCCCTTGAAACAGTATCGAGTCACCTTAACAATCCTCCCGATACCGCTGCGGGGACCGTATATATAACAGACACCGCATGGAGTCGGAGTCCGTACGTACAGCATGGGGTCTGAGTCTGTGCATTTGTACTTCCTTGCGGTACAGTCCGGCCTTTAGACCGACGTAGTACGTAGGATGTTTGCCTGGGTGTAAAAGAACCCCGGCCTGATCCTTGGCCATGTCATTCAAATTTTATGATACGTAACAAATTTTCTCCTCCAAAATACTAGAAAGTGTGTGTGTGTGTGTGTGTGTGTGTGTGTGTGAAGTAGCTCCAAATTTCGTGAAATAGCATAATAAAATGCAAAAGAATCTTAACGGAATTGAATAAGTTCAAAGTGCCCTACGTCAGATTTGATCGCTACTTGTAATTATTGTTTATTCAAACGATTTTTTTTCTTCAAAACCATAACATCGATCACATATATCGTGTGGCGCATGGTCAGGATCAACACATTCTGAAGTGTGAAAAAATATTGGTCGACCATCCAAGATGAACTTGTGTCGTAACTTGTGTTTACGACACCAGACCTGAACCATACCAGTAAACACTTATTCAGACAACGTCTCTTCCAAAAACCCCGAAGCCGCTGCATCATTAAACTAAAATTCATATTGTAATTTATAAAGAGTCATCATTGAGAGAGGATGAGAGGCGCGGTAGTCGAGTGGTTAGAGTGACTCGGCTATTGTGCAGAAATTCACCGGAAGGTCGTGAGTTCGCGGCTCACCGTCGCCATTCGACGACTGGAAAACTCTCTCTGTCAACCCAGCAGTAAATGGGTACCTTTTTCGAATTAGGGAAGGATAAGGCAGCGAAAGGAGAGGGATGGGCTCCGCCTTTCATCAGCTGTGCCCAAGATACAGTGGGTCTCTAACCCCCACTGCCTCTACGGCTATTAGGCTATGGGAAACCTTTACCTTTACCTTTAAGAGGCATCAAAAAGCAACCAAACGTCATCATTATTTATCATGGATCTGCTGCAAATTCACCTGACAACAGGGGTATGATAACATTATGTGATATCGGATGTCACTTTAGAACCGCGCTTGTGCGAATGTTATTAGGCGATGTCTTTAGAAGCGGGCGATCTCTGAAGACGATTGGCTACATACTTGCGTTGGCCGTGATAACAGCGTTCGATTGGTTAAATAACTTCACCGACTTACGTCACAACGCATTCGCGACGTCAAAAAGTTCGAACAAAATTTCGTTTGCTTTTCATTTGTTTGACTCTCTTTAGGCCATAAACTCTTTTAATAATGTTGCATGATAAATAGAGAACCATGATAGTGTCTTTTGATATCAAGTTCATCAGGCTCGGCCAGAAACACGTCGGACTGGCTTGGCCTACGATGTTTCTGGTCTCGCCTGATAAACTTGATATAAAACAAGAAAAATCTTTTAAAAAAAACATAATCGTCGCAGACTAAATGGAAGTGTGTTTTGTAACATGTCTCTAGTTGAAGATTTGACAATAACTGTCCTGAATATGACTAAAGTACGCTATGTCCGTAGGTACCCGCAACCGTAATTTTGACACTGGGTAGCGACAATGACCTATCTCAAAATTGGGCTGTCCAGTTTGGAATTCAAAAAAATGGACTGCGGTCAATTTTGAAATTGACCTGATTTCAAAATAGTTACCAACATGGTGCACTGTTTATTTGTGTGTATTAAACCGAAAGTAGAAATCAAAAGTAGATCTACGTCAAAAAAAGAAGAAGAAAGTTTTGAATATCTGCGTCTGTTTTATATTGTAAAATTACCAACAAGAGAAACATTTTGAATTAATATATGACAGTGCTAGTATTCTCAGTGCATGCGACGGGAAAAACGAAGATTAAATATTCCTTGACCTTTGATATTATTGGCTAAATTTTGACGTACGTGTCATTTGACCAATGAAATCTTGTGAAATGTGGAACAATATCGAAATTATACCCGTCTGCGACACGAAAAACACTAACATGGTAGAACACTTGGAAGCACATGCCTTGAAACCATATCGTCGTTTATAACGATGACCTACTTTCCTCTTTGGGTTATACAGCCACAAGTTTTCATCAGTGCATATACATCTGTCATGAAACAAGATCATGTGGACTACTTTCATAAAATTCAATGCAGTTATCAGCTTTTGACATAATGTTTGCTTCTACGGGTCCTACTAATGCAAACAGCTACTCCAGTTCATTAGCGCATACTTATGATCACTCAAAGGCTCTGCCTTAAAGACATGAAAAGTCACAATAACCTACATTTGATTGCAGATCTTAATTAATCTTGGCTCAATAGATCCCAGAATAACAAGATTGCACGTCCATACCCCCTGGTCAATCAAGAGCATGTATACATTGAAACTAAGTCACTCAAATCACATACATGTTTTCATAGTTCATGGAATATGATGGATCACTATATTGGAATTTGATGGATCTGAATCATGCTGGGCAAAATGGTTATTTGAACCCATAACCTTAATCTAGGATTTAGTTGATTTTAGCACTTTGGTGCTTCAGCATGGCATTCCTTTTTCCTGAAACGGTCACCATAGATCACGTGACTTTGGCCTATTTTCTTACATGCAAACCTAGAATAATCACTCAATTTGGTAAGCTATTCAGGGCAATTTTTTAACTTTTTGTGTTCGTATTTTTTTCAGGGCTCTCGTAAACAACGCACAATGGAAGAAACATATCGCAGCAACTACTTGGACAATCTGTCTAAGGGGGTGGAGGGAATGTGGCTAAAACAGAGATACACTGACGTCGTTCTCAAAGTGGGAGACAAAGCTTATAACTGTCACAAGGTTCTTCTCGGGTCCATGTCCAATTATTTTAAAGAATTGTTCATGCGAGAGACAGGCAATATCGTGGATGTCAAAGATATTGATGGTGCAACGTTTGAAGCAATTCTACAGTACATCTACACAGGTAGGAGTGACCTTGTGAAAACCAATGTTCGTGGCGTTCTGAAAGCGGCTGTACAATTTCAGATTCCGTGTCTTCAAGAGCAGTGTGAAAGCGTTCTTAAGGAATTTCTTTCGCCGGAAACTTGTATTGGAATATGGCGACTTGCTGCTGGACTTAATTGTCGAAGCCTGTCAAAGCAAAGCTTGAGTTATGTACTAGAGCTATTTCCTTCTATAATCAAGATGGCGGAATTCGGTCAAATGACCGTTGACGAGTTGATAGCTATTATCAACAATGATGATCTTAATACACCTTCTGAGGAGATGGTCTGTGAAGCCGTAATGAACTGGCTGAAAGTTAATCCTGCAAACAGACTACAATTTATTGAAAGATTGTTCGCATATATTCGTTTTCCATTGATCGGGACATCTTTCATAGAAACTCTTATAACGAATCCTTTAGTGGCTCAGAATAGTAAAGTTGTGCAATTACTTGATGAAGTGAAGAAATACCTCAGCACTGGAGCCACGGCTGGTATGGTCAACCCTAGACAGTTTCATCACCGCACTGAAGAAATGTTGTGCGCAGTTGGTATGCGCAGTCGCCATCCTAATCCTGAAACGACAGAAATTAAATGCTTCAGTTTCAGCAGAGGCGGGGAGTATGTTCTGGCGTCACTTCCGGAAGAGCCTGGCGCGTGCTTAGCAGTTTGTTCCTATAACAACGATGTGTATGTTTCTGGAGGATATCTTGGCCTAACTAAAATCTTCAGATTTCTGTCCTCCGATAATCTCTGGCAGACTGTTACTGAAATGAAAGAAGGACGCTGGGGTCATTCGATGGAAGCAGACGGTGGCGCCATCTACATACTTGGCGGAAGCAAGAAAGTACCGGAAACACTTGCGACTATTGAGAAATGCGATCCCATGACCGGAACTTCCACAATAGTCGGCAGACTAGAAGTACCAGTGTCTTTTATGGCAACAGCCGTACTAGGAGACAAGATCTACATTTTTGGCGGGAAACTGGAAGATAGAAGTCTGTGTCAGAAGATCCAGTGCTTTGACACGAAGACATACGTCTGCTCTGTTGTTGGTGACATGCCGATGGTGAGCTCCTCCGCAAGTAGAGTTGCCGTTGTTGATAACATCGTTTATATTTTCTACGGTCAAGGTCAGGTGATGGAGTTCAAAGAAGGTACGGTTCCAGTAGTTGTTGCTAGTATACCACAGTTTGACCAGTTTGGGGTCGTGGTCCATAATGGGCAGATAATCATCGACGGCATTTCCAATAATCAGACAACGACGTTGGTGTTTGATCCTAAGACACAGGACGTGTCTCCTTTCTCGAGAACAATCAAAGTAGCACTGTGTAACTTCAGGTGTCTGAATGTCGTCATGAGCAAGAAAATTCTGCAGACAACAATGCATTAGTTTTTTCTTCGCCTAGATCTACATCAAAATCACATTTTCATGTGCTACAAATCATTTTATGGGGGGATTTGGCAGTCGCTTTCGCTAAGTAATGCATAATGGGTACATAGCGCGCTCGTTGAAACAACGTTTTTCAACGTCGCTGCAAAGCATGCAAGGATTTTGTTTTAGCGTAAGGTGTGCTCGACCATATGTTCAGGTTTTGATCTTTGTTTTTCATCATGGTAATAATTCTGGGAATTAAACCGTGGTTCAATTTATTTTTATGAACAACTTTCATAAGGTTTTATGAACAGTGACCGCTCAGAGCAGCCTGATCAAGGTCTTTAAAATTCTCAGGGTCGCCAAATGGTACACCAATGTCAGACTGCACAGAGAAGCAGGGCAGGCTTAACCCGGTTATCGCTTTTGCAAATGTGTCACGGGCTTGTATGGTTCTGTAAAGCAAAAAGTACATAATGCGCAGATTGGTGTGTGGAATTTAGCTTCTGCGTCAGAACACGTCAGTCTTTTCTTGTCTGGTGTTCGCCGGTAGCATATTCTTTCTTCAGTTAGCTTTTTCCTAGCACCATTTAATGCCGGATCCTAAAGCTTTGTTTACATGGGCAAAGTTTCTTTGACATAAGTAACCTTGGTAGGTTTGGTGATGATTAAATTTGATATGCTAAAACTATTTGACAAAATTTGGCTGTATGAAGAGAACGTCTGCCACGTACATGTAATATGTTAGCATACACCAGAATTCCGCGGAACGTTGTGTCTCGCTTGTCTGCGCGGTATCACAAGGCACAGAGCTTAACCAGAAAACCAGTGCTGCCACCGCCACCGACCGGACAACCCTGGTCGCATGTGAAACAGTTATTGTTATGAAGATAAGGACAGATGCTTTGCTCCTAGTAAATTGTGCTTAGTTTTGAACAAAGTTTCCAACAACAAAAAAATGTAGCATTGTTGGCCGTATTCACGTATTGAGATTTAAGAACTTTAACGAGTTATCTTTGCCCGTGTGAACACTATACAAGCTTCTCTCCCAAACTTAATTGGCAGACTCTTTCATATTTTCTCCGGCAAATAATTTGCTCTGTATAAAAACAGAATATCTGCCAAACTTTGTTTGCGATGATTTTCAGTGGCATAGAGACTGCTTGTGTGACAAAAAAACTTTTCCTTCAGTATTCTCACACAAATCGTTCATGAAATGTCACCAAGAATCGTCTAGCCTAATCAAAGTCTGCACTTGTTGCCTACTTTTTCTAAACATGCCAGATGGCAGATCCATATTGAAGCTGGAAAAGTCCAAATAACAGGAACTTTGTCAGAATACAAAGGGTATATGGAAACTGTATTTTTGGGATGTATTTATTTTGCCATGATGTTGCTTGTTTTGCTTTCAATTTATTAGTGGCGCCCGTGAAAATGAGCCTTAAGGTGTGCGGGCACACCTCCATGTTTGTTTCCACCATTATTTCAAAGGAGAACAGTTTGTGGCTTCTGTTTGGTCCCCTGGACAACAAGGTTCACTCTTAAAGGGAAGCATTGGCTCCTAGGGTGGCAAATTAAGAGTGGCCCCTAAGAGTAAATGCTTTACTTTAAGAGTAAAAGTAAAAAGTATGCAAAGACCAGGAACTGAAACAATCAAAATCCAAATCCAGCCCTCAAACCATAGTTGGAAACAACTAAGATTACAAATAATCAAGATACAGAGAACATATGGCAAACCGAGTGAGCAGCTTGTTCCCAAAAGGTGGCCACTCAGCAACCCAAACCGAACCAAAAATAATAAGAACATACATAAGGTAAAACATCACAGAAACTCTGACACCAAAAACAGGCAACAGAGAACCACAACAGAACTACCGCCTTGGAACGGTCAGTAATGAATAACTGGGGGGCTTAAATCGATTTTACAGGCCCAACCTCACCCTCAGTTTCTGAAGTGGTACAAAACATTTAGTTGGTTGTTCGGTTCGCATGATAACCCTCTAACTCGTCAATGAATCATCACGGTAAACACATAAATCAAATTTCAACACCATAAAGAAGCAAAGACGAGGACTCAACAGATACAACGGGCCAATCAAGATATGAGGCAAAAAATGAAAATGTCAGATTTGCTTTTTCTGAAAGTGTACCCATTCATCTTAAACCATATGCATACAGTAATACTCAGTTCAGCCGGTGCACCAGCGCAGTGCTCGTAGACTTCACATTTTAGACTTCCAAAGATTCAAAGACTGCATATACTAAAAAGAAAAGACTCTGACAGAAGCACAGATACACAGGCTGGTCTGACTATTTCCTATTCCAACATGTGGTAAGGTACATTTTCATGTGACACCATTAAGTTTTGTTTATTTGCTCATCTTCATGAATACTCTTTTTGCAATATATGGAAGAGTAAACTAGTGGGTTAATTGGAATTGAAAAATAAAACAAAAAAACTTAGTTTTTATCTTATTTTTTCATGCCAGTTTCTCTCTATTTTGTTTGTCTTGAAATGTCAGCTAAATTAATGAAATGTTTCTCTCAACAATCTACAGTAAAAACTGGGTGAGCTAGAAAATTGAAATAACTGATGGAACGAGAAGTGGAGAGGCCAAAAGACACCGAAATAACCATCTGCATTAGGCATATGATGGCTGATTTGGAGATTTATGACACTTTTAAGAGTATTTCAGGGTAGGCAAAGACGGGTTGATGGATGACTTGTGATTTTATGTCCTTTTCAACAGTACTTCAGTCATATCAGGATGATGAGAGGGCGATAAATGGCTGTGTGCAAAGGAATCCAGTTTACAGTTAAGATTTCTTCTCCAGCAGGGCTTAAACGGGGGACTGTTAGCAAGTGGATGAGGAAATAAAGATGATAAACTCCAGCAGCTAGTGATGAGCCTCCGGATTTCAAGTGCAGAGCACTCGACCCAGTGTGCCAATATGTCTGTTCTGAGAACAAAGTTATGCTAGAACCAAGTCAAACATACCAGGTTAGAGCATGCCAAATCAAAAGGGGCAATTACTCTGTAAAATACCGCTAACACATGCCAAAAATTAATATCAGTTCATTCTTATAAGAAATCAACAAAACTTGAGAAGAACTTATATCATTGCCTCCAGAGTGAACAAAAGGAAGCAAGATGGACAGAGAACTGGATCATTTTAAGTAATAACTGAACATGAACTTATAAACCATGGACGCCATTTTCAATATTGCACACACTTGGTACCTGAACTTGTAAGTACTTGATAAGGACTTCTATGCTTAAGGCGTGAATTTTCCCCATGATTAAAAAGTTATACGGATCACTGACTTTTGCTTTGCATTTATGACTATGACATGTAACTTGCCTGACAAATGAATTTTCAAGTGTTTGTGTCTATGTAAAGTACGTTAAACATACATACATTGACGTTGACGTCATTGTTGAGATAAATTGTAAATTATCCTCTAACTGATCGGTGAAATAATGATTTATTGTATACATTTCACCCTTTTTTGACTCACATTACTTAGATAAAAGATAACACTGGATAGTTTTGACTACATGTATGTGACCTTGACCTCATTTCAAGGTCACGCTACACAATATAATCCTTGAAGATCACAGTGCTACTGCTGACCGTTCTCCTTCTTTGGCTTACTGAGTATCGTTCCCCCCCCCCCCCCCCCCCCCCCCCCCCCCCGTGACCCAGCTTCCCACTCATATATATTGCGTACTTGCATCACATAAGTCTGCTGCATGAAAGAAATGCTGGGTCACGGGGTGGGGGGGGGTGGAAGTACTTGTATTTTAGTTATAGTGAAGCGTTCTCTTTTGGCCGCTTTGACCGGAAGTATAACTATGGTTTTGCACGTTTAAATGCCAATCAAGCGTATCAAGAAGAAACTCATTGCTTTGTATTGTTATATGCGTGTATTTAGCATGCATTTATGACAAATAGTTATGGAATGAATGACTGATTTCAATATTTTTATTACCTCAAAAAAGGAGGTATGCAAAAACTTTGAATTTAGGGTAGGTAGGGTCAGACTGGATTATCTCCCCATGTCTGTGAGTCTGAATCACAAATGATCTGATTTCATACGGTTTACATATTTATAGAAGCTCTGCCAAGAAAAATATGCACACTTTATACTTTTGAAAATTCGGACCTGTCGCTCCGGTCTAATGGGGAAAATCCTCGCCTTAATCATAAAAGTCCTTACAAATTTTATTAGGCAACACGACGAACACAACAAAAATCATTTTGAAGTTTTATTTTTCTCCTCTTATATAAACATTTAAATAGATTTTTTTACATATAATTGCAATATAAGAAATAGTCTTCAACATTTTGTATATACAATATTATACACAAACAAAACAACATTTCCAATTTAAGAACAGTAACCATAATTGAACTTTTAAGTGCCCAACAGCCCTTCCAAGAGGGCACATGACGTCCAAATGACATCATTCTGAATTCAGTGTGACATCATTATGTTGCATCAAATTCAATAGAACGTCATTTCAACGTCATGTGCCTGCTGGGTTAAAGCTTTATAGTGGGTGCTTGCCTGGGGGTGGGGGGGGGGGCTTGTTTCTTTACGACAGTAATTTTGTCTGCACCAAAATCTGCAGCCTAGATAGTGCCTACTATAAATGACAGAAACAGAGAAGCATTTAAGGTGTATGAACACACTTCCTTTATCCACCATTTCTACAAGGGAGACAACTGTAACAGACGTATATGCTTCCCCAGAAGATGAATGCCTTCTCTAATGGTGTTACCCTTAATGACAAAACCAACAAAATGGCATGTGCACTCAGTGAAGTCTCGGATCAGCCTGGACATGCTCCAATTTTGATCTGTGTCTTCGCTATGCACATAAAAGTTAGCTAATTGTATAAGCTATCTTCTTAAAGTCAAGGCTGATCTGAGTCTTCCCTGGGCGCACATGCCACTTTGTTAGTTTTGTCATGCCATGGCTACAATATTCTTGTTTACTAGGTGTCATAATCCTATTTTGCAATAGTTCAGTGACACTGCTAGTTCTTCAAAGGAAATACCCAATCTCACATGGGTAATGACATAACAGGTCCATAAAACAGCTCTGCAGCTTATCTGTTGATACCCCTTTGAAGGAAGGCATAATTATTGAAAATGGTAAAGTTCCTTCATTTTCTATACTTTTGAAAATCAAGTTAGGAGACAGATACAGAAACTGGGCTCTTAAAGAAACAAATATGGTATATAAAACAAATCTAACACCACTTTAATAACAGAAAACTGTGAACACAAAAATCAGAGACATTTAAAATGTTATAACTTTCAAGGTAACAACAATATGAAAGCATTTTTCAATGTAAACATTATTTCTTAAGTAACATAGCATGACAACAAACATATGAAATGTGTGTCAGTATAAAAACAACATATATGAAGGCTCATGTGCAAAAACAGGATGTTACTTGGTAGTTCTTTTTGTTCTACTTCCTTTTCATTTCTTGTTCTAAATTTACATTAACAAAAAATTTAAACACTGAATCAAAGTGAATGGGTACACTTCTAGGGGAAGCAACTGTGCTGCTTACATTTTTGCCTCACTACTCAGTGGTAGGGCCAATTGATAAAGGAAAGAATTGAAGCCCAGCCCCTCCCCCCCCCCCCCCCCCCCCACACACACACAAGCAACTAATTCTTTCCTTTAACAGTGAATGCTTCATGCTCCTGGTAGCAGACAGTAAATTAGAGTGTTGTCCTCATTTCAAATGGAGGTGTGCAAACACACTTTACATGCTTTGCGAATTAGAGTCGAGTCAGGTAAATTCGGACAGCAGGTAAATTCAGACAGTGACATTGTTCCTTTATATGTCAGTTGTTTGGAATTAAAGCAAAACTAACTGGGCAAACAGTAAAAATCCTGATGAGACGGCTCATCATGAGCCGTCTCATCAGGATTTTCACTGTTTGCAACGGTATGTTCGAATTTACCCGCTGTCCGAATTTACCCAACTCGACCCTAATGTATTGTTTGGGATTAGTTTTGGTTTTAATTTTACTTGCTATTTTATTAGTAATGGTGTGCATGGGATATCCACACAGGTATGCACAGAATACTTTTGCAGCTATTCTTGATGCCATAGTGACATGATTGTGACCTTATAATGACATCACAACACCATCATGTCGACACCATGATGACCTCAACAGAATGTCATGATGCTGTCACCATGATGTCATCAATAAATGCAAGAGTATGCTATAGATGCTAGCAAAGGTATGCTACACATATCATTGCTAAGTAAATGGCAAATCTATCTGAAGAAATTTCTCAAATTTATTCTCAAATCATTTGACTCAGTATTGTAAGAGAAAACCTGTCTTCAGGAACAAGCTAATTGCTTAAGCCTAGAAAAGCCTTCTGATTAGGGCATGATTCCTCCCCCCCCCCCCCCCCCCCCCCCACACACACACACACACAAATTCTAGCATTCTAGCTCTGACCATGAAGATTACATATGCCCTGACCAGACTGCACATGTGCACTGGCTGCTGTGGACATGTTAGCACACATTATAGCTCATTTTTCATTCAGCATCAAGGTGTATGGATACACTTCTATCTTTTCCCCATTATTTCTATAAAGGGAACAAACTTCTGTGACTTCATGTTTGCTTCCCTCGACGATATGAGGTCTACTCTTTAAGGAATGAGTTTGCTTCTCGTGCAGCAAATTATTTCCTTTAAGAGAAACCCCCACTGAGAAGGGAGGTAAAGATGAAAATGGCAGAGTTGCTTCCCCTTAAAGTGTTTGCAACTGGATAAAAAATATAAGAAAGCAATGATTGTAGAGAATATATGAAAAATGTGTGCACTGTTAGGCCATGTGTGGTTATGTATATGCCTGCTGAGTTAGTTTAGAAGTGAAGACTAATGACAGTACTGATGTGAAGACTGTGCATATATATGAACCTAGCCATGAACACTCAAACTCACCAATATATCGGTTCTCATAAAATTATATGATTTACTGTAAATTACAGAATCTCATCTTTACCAGATTTATTTTTCTTAATCAGATACATTATTAATCAACACTGCCAACTTTAAATTAAAGAAAGTTGGTTTGTCCTATCAAGTCCTCTAACAGTGAGGACCCAGATCAGACTGCTTGTTTAAAACAGTGTGGTTTGGGTCTACACTTATCTGATCCAGTATTTGTCCCAATAGTCATCTATGCAAAAATTATTCTTGGGCAAATATTTTTCACCCCTGTCTGTACATATGTTTCCTAATTTGGTAATTTTAAAAACACAATTACAATGTCGCTGTATACAAACAGTAATGAAGTGGCATAACAGATTTAACAGAAATAACAAGAACAATTAAAGCACTAAATTTGAATTACTAAGAACAACAATCTTAATCCTTTAAGTGTCAGCAATGAAAATACTTAAATTTGCAAACAGTGTAGTTCCAGATGAGGTGGCTCATGATGAGCCACTTCATCTGGATCTACACTGTTTATCCTATGGTCTTTGATTTGTCAATGTGATAGCCTTTGGATGAACCACCTTTTTTTTTCTTCAAATTTTGCGCGTAAATTTTGTCATCTGCATTTTTAGCACTTAAAGAATTACAGCAAAACTTGCATACAAAACAGGAATCTGATATAATTTTATAATGATTAATACCATGTTTTGGATACCACTTACATGCAGATCACAATTCTGATGTTCAGATGTCCAATAATTTATTTTTGGATATCTGAAATAATGAGTGATATTTAGCATTGGGCGCCATTTCACAAGTTAACATTTATCCTATATTATCATAAAGCTGATTTTGTGTTATATATAATTTCTATAGTTTGAATTTTGAAACAGCTGCAAAGCAATTTGTGATATCACAAAACAGACAGCTTTATCATAATTGGGCAGAGCTGCAACATAACAAAACCAAGAAAGTGGCATGTGTGCCCAGTGAAGACTCAGATCAGCCTGGGCATCCACCCAGTCTGATCAGACTCTTTGCTGTCTGCATGGAGCTAGATTAGACCCTTAGCTAGCCTTTGAGGACATAGCCAAGACTCTGATCAGACTGCGCAGATGCCCAGGCTGATCTGAGTCTTAGCTGGCACACATGCCACTTTTTTGTTTTGTAGTGTCGTGGCTCAATTATCAATAAATAGATGTATGGTAACATAACTGTAAATATCAAAAAATCAATTTGATGACACATGATTTAATTGGAAGCTTTTCTGCATTTATTTGGCTATAAGAAGGTTGTTCCCCCCCACCCCACCCCCCTCCTCCAAAAATCATACGAAATACATTCAACTCTCGATATCTCAAAGTCGAATTCATCCAAAGCTACTGATATTTCAAAGTAAATTTTCTGGTCCCAGATATCAGTAGTTTGAGATGGCCAAAGTAGAAATTCAAATAAAAACAGGAAGTGTGTCCAAACTATATTCTTTACTACAGACGGTACTTTGAAATATCAGTGTTTGAGATATCGAGAAAAAAGTTGATTGTAAGTAAATCAGTTGTATCAATTCTGCTATAAGAAGTTTTTCCCCTTCCAAAACAATCTCAAAAATCTAGATCCATCTTTTAAGATCTAGCTTTAAGGGTTGTTTAGAAAGGGGATAAAAAGTCTTATAACTGAATATATATTATACAGTCAACCCTCTATATAACGACACTCATTACAACAGCAAAATTCTTTATAACGGCAATTTGAAATGTACAGAATGGCTACATTATTCTAAATATATATTCTTTACTACAGAAAATTCAGATTAACACCAAAATGTTTGGGAACAAATGCTGTCGTTGTAAAGAGGGTCCACTGTAGTATATCAATAACAAAGCCTTGGCAGTCCAAGTGCAGTACTAGTGTCACATAAAATTTTGGGCCTTGATTTATTACACAGCTCTGCATAAATCAAACCCATCAAAAGGTCTGGAAAATATGAGACAAAACTAAACTTTTAACACAAAGCACTACCACATCTTTGACCTAAGTCACCTTGACTTGGCAAGTGTGGTTTGGACCAATATATAAAATCAAACAGTATACATGTAATAGCCATACTTAATCTACCCACCCAGAACTCTTGGAAAGATTATCTCCTAAAAACTTTAAAACAAAATTTTAATATTGTGTGACTGCAGGTTCAATTGCCCCCACCACCACTGCTACTGCTGAAGAGGGGAATGGTTGTGGCAGTTCTTGAACTAAAGCTAAATACACCTCATTAGAGCAACTTCAACAAAGTAATCTTTAAGTAATGATGCATACTTTTTGAGGAAGCAACTCTGCCATTTTCATTATTACCGCCCTTCTCAATTGGGGTCAACTCAAAAAGGACAGAATTTGCTCCCTTAAGAGCAGACCTCACTCTGCAAGAGCTACATTATCCAGGAAATCAGCAAGGAAGTCACTTCAGTTGTTTCCCTTTGCAAATATGGCAGATAAACTTGAAAGTATGTCAATATACCTTAATGTAATTATGAAAGTGTAATAAACCCCTCCTACCACTGTCTATCCTCTTTATAACAATATTCAATACAGTAGTGTTGACCCTCTTTATAAAAACATCCTAAATAACAGTAAAATTCTTAACGTCAATTTGACCAGCACCAAAGCATTTCAACCAGAGCTCCTGATAAAAAGGGTAATTCACAGATAATTTTTCATATCTCTCAACAAAAACATACGTTGTGATCCCTCATTAGAACTGTCTTGGTGATATGGTTGTTGTTATGTTATTGTTTAATGTCCATGGTAAACAACTATGGTCATGTCAGGATGGTCAGTTAACCTAACCACACTATTCCTGGACAGGCTTAGACCTCCTAAGTGGTTAACCAGTACTAAATGCACTTACTTTCACCAGTAACTGAAAACTGCCCTTCTTGAATCAGCTGAAGGGGAAGTAAAAGTAAGTGGCCGGACCGGGTATCGAATTTGGGACCTCTGGCTTATAAGTCAGATGCGCTACCGACTCTGCTACGCAGCCCGGCTGGTGATAAGATTCTATTAATTGGGTCACATGGAGAGATACAGAAAATTTTCCCTAAATTATCCCTTTTATGCCACCTTATCTGGAACATTATAATACTACCAAACAGCCAATTCTCTACAGCAGCACAATCTCATGGGACATGTCACTGTTGTCCAGAAAGTCCACTGTATACAACTTTACTCTTTTTTTCAGTTTTTATATATGAGCCAGTCTCTGGGAAAACCAGGCTTAGTGAACTATCAATTAAATTTTAGTTATTAACATCACTGGAAAGTACTATAATTTTTAAACGTTTCCTGAAAATTCGAGACGGTTATTACTATTTGTTTCGAAGATATGGTCTTTAGAATCATGCAGGTAGTGCAGTTTCTTTTTATGACGTTGTAAACGTCAAGCAAGTATGTTTTGACGTCAACGTAATAATGTTTGTTTGAATGAGCTTTTGGCGTGTTAGGCAAAATCACTCAGAAAAAATGAGTGTTTGTTCATGTTTAATGTGTATATGATAGCACACACGTGAAACTTTGCATGATGCAACATTCTTTCACAAGTTATAGGTCTTTGTATTGATATACCACATGTTTTCAAGGCTTCGGGGTTACCATGGATTAAGTGTTGTCATGGCAACATTTATCATATGAATGACTAAATTTTGTCAGAATTCATAAGTATTCTGTTACATTTCAACGACTTAGCTATTTTCATGAAAACAAAGAGAGGTCAGAAAAATCATTATTTTTGGTGTTTTTCAAACGTAAACAACGTCATTATTACGTAATGTCATTAAGCCCGGTTTTCACAGAGAATGGCTCATATATATTTTTTTTTTGAAAAATAAAAGTATACAATATTTTCCTGTGAACATTTATGTTATCTGAAGATCTATTTATCTCAGTCAGTCTTTACATACGATTAAATTCTACACTGTTATTAAGTGTAGACTGGATCTAAAACAATTTTCTATGAGACAAAGGCCTGGAACACAGTCTTAGTTAAGAAGCACCATCGTATCTACTATAATTATTTAGTGAGATTAAGTCTCATTTAATTTTGCTCTTCAAGGAGCCCATTCCCATATGGAAATGTATATGTGTGTCACCTGACAAGATATTTAAACAACTTAGTATTTGAAATACACAACATAACTAGCAATGCATTCTGATTAAACAATAAATATACTAAATTTGCATATACACAATTCTATGTTCAGACCACCCATAGACAAAGATTTTAAGCATGTAAGCAAAGACTCAGATCAGTCTGTGTATCTGCACATTCTGATCTTAGTTCTTCTGTTTCGTTCTAAAGCCGATCTACAGAGCAAACAACATGCACTCTGATTCCACTGTGCATGTGAGCAAGCCAGCTTTTCTTTGCTGTTTGTACCAGCCTTTTTTTGACCATGGGACTTGTTCATCCTTATGAGTCCATTTCTAGTTTCAGGGTATTCTGGTGAATTTTTTCACTTTCATTGAATTTTGCATAGAAAATCCTGTAAGCAAACAGTGCTGTCCCAGATCAGATGCCACATTCTGCAGCATCTCAACTGGGTCTGCACTGTTTGTATATGTCCCAAAAATGGTTGTCAAAGATTTTAGCAGCAGTATGGTAGTCCATGAAGCTTATTTCAGTCCAGCAGAGTTTTGAAAATATTGTATGCTATCTCAACATTCTGGCTGCAAACAAGAAATTCACCCATTTATGGCCAGTGAATTATTCTGTTTGTATCAAATGGATGTGTCCATTTGTCAATAAGGGGTGTCTGGTTATCTTTTTTTACCATTTTTATTTCATTTTAAGGAGAAATATTCATTTGTCTTATGCAAATAGTGTTGACCCTGATCCGATGCCACATTTTAAGGCATCTGATCTGGGTCTACACTGTTTTCTATGTCCAATTTATCGAATGCTTGGCATGAATGAGTTAAATCGTGATATTTATCAATATTTTTTGTTGTTTATACATGCCACTGATCAAAGCATTATACAAAACACAACATTTTTGCATAATTAAAAATTACAGCCCTTGACCTTATGATTTAGGGCACTACTAATGACCTTGACCTGAGACACAAAGCCCTGAATTACATGCACTAGCATGATTTGTTCTGACCAGCTTAAAAACATTAAACTAACTGATGATGAACACATTATGTTTTTGCATACACAGTAGAACCCAGATCAGAGACTACTGATCAGGTTCAACACTGCCATGTAATTTTATTTCATGTACATGTAGAAGAACCCTCTCAAATGTTAAATGAACCAGCTAACATAAAAGCCCTTACAGAATACAGGTAAATAAGATCACAGATTAGGTTTCCACTGAAAGGTGTATGGATACACCACTGACGGAGAATGTCACTCTTACATGGCCATGTTTGTTTCCTTTTAATATTGAGTCACTATTCAAAGAAGAATTTGCTATCTCTCAGGCCACAAATTCTTTCCTTTAAAAATTGCCCATCTCAGAGAAAATATTTGCCAACCAGAGAAGCAAAGTCTGTCAGTTATCATCACACACATATGAAATAAATTGGTAGATATGTCCTAAGAACAGAGATGGACAAGAAACAAAGAAGAAACTTGGTCTGGCCTACAGACAATTTTAAATAAACTATAACCAAAACAACAAGGGTCCTCGATAAACAGTATAGCTGATAGTAATTCAGAGATTATTCTGTCATTATCCCTATTAAATCATATGTTGTGGCCCCTCATACAATCTGCCAAAGTGAGACAGTTCTACTGAGGAAAAACAACATACCTTTTTATGAGGAAATAAAAAATCATCCTCTAAGAATCACATAAGCATCTTAAAATACAGTCAAACCTGGTAATATGGTCACCTTCAACCATATTTTCAAGGTTCCAGATACCAAACTACTGTGCTATATAACATGAATAAGGGGCCACCTTCCTTCAGCGGCCATTTCCTGTACTTTCTTTTGGTAATCCCTTGTTACTGATTTGACTGAACTCTCCCATCTTCAGTACTGATAAAACACTGTCCACATAGTGTTACCATTATAAAACCGGCACTATACCAGACAGTGACTATACAGAGATACCATTATTAAGAAGTGAGTTAACAGGTGACTTTGTAGTGGGGGACGATGGTGAAGTCTCATCTGTCCTTTGTAAACCTGCTACTATGGGCCCTATCAACCCCCAGACTTGGCTTAACTGAAAAGAAAAATTTAACAAAATTAGTTTCCACCATAAAAATTCTTTGTACTGAGATATAAACAAGGTGGCTTCTTTTATAGGAAGTGACATGAGGGGCACAGCTGTATTCTGAGTTTGGTTTGGACTGTGCTCTAATACATTAGAGCCCAGTTCTTCAAAGCAACGTTAGCTCACGGATGTCGTTAGTAAGGTATATTACGTCTTACAGAACTCACAAAATCGAGTGTGGTGATGTTTTTGCTGAAAAATTGTAAGGAGCTTTTGCTTCTCATGCAAAAGCTCCTCACATTTTTTGGTAAAAGATGGCATTGTTTTTGTGCTTATATGTTTGTAAATTTAAAGCATTATTAGTTTTGAACAAATGGGCCCAGTTTGATTATGAATGTTTGCAAAACTACTTAGTGCATCACTAAAGAATGATGCTAAGAAAATATCTTGTACTAATGACTGCTCAATGATCTCTTTGTCAGTGATGATGTATGTCATCTGCAGGTGCATTTCATACTCTTTTTCACCATGTGATTGTAGGAGTTCTTTACATAATCTGTTACAGACAGTTTCTTTAAAATATTTAAAGCAGAAACTGGTATGTGGTGGAAATAGATCATATATCCCTTTTTCTCATCCACTGGACAAGAATATCCCTTTCCAGAGATGCCTGAGATTTTTTCTATCCCAGCCTGTTGTCTCAGCCTAGACTCTGAAAGCTGTCTCAAACTGTCAGTCATTGCTTAATATAGCACAATCTTATTAATTTCAACAACTCCACTTGTTACTTGTCAGATAAAATGCATGCAGAATATGAAATTGACAGCCAGTAATGTACAGGAAATGTCACTGTAGATTCCTGATAAGCTGTCAGTCATGTAAACTGCACGCACAATGGAGCGTAACAGGATGGAACTTTTAATAGAAAATTAGTTGGTAGTATAAAATAATGGCTTGAACTAAAGTTTTAGCATTGAATGGCTGGTCTGTTTTATTAAACACAATGGGTGAGAAAAATTATAAAAGTTGGTGTTGAGGCATTAACAAGGAAATCTCAGGTTCATTTTCAGATTGTTTGATAATGCTCTGCAAGCCTCACATAAAACCATTAGCACAGATTCTTGTTCTATACCCCTACCACAAGTCCTTGTTCTGTAGTATTCCTTCAAGCTGCCAGTTCTCTCCGTGATATTGAATGAACCTATGAGGTGTAGGAGGCTGAGACAAGGAAATCTCAGGTTAGTTTTTAGATAATTCGGTTTAATGTGTGAGGCTTGCCAAGCATTAGACATTAAACCGAATTATCTAAAAACTAGCCTGAGATTTCCTTGTCTCAGCCTCCTACCCCTCATAGGTTCTATTAATATCACTGGGAGAACTTGCAGCTTGAAGGAATACTACAGAACAAAGACTTGTGGTAGGGATATAGAACAAGAATCTGTGTTAAGAAACACTATATAATAAAATACCTACCTCGGAATGTGATTTTGATTGTACCTCAGCCATTGAAGACAGAATATCAAATAAAATCTCAAGATTTGCATGGACAAGCTGTGTTTCCATTTGTAAACAGTGTAGACTATAGTAGTTTCTGTTCTCCATGTTAGCTATCTGACTTTCTTGCTGCAATAAAAATACAGGCAGCAATTTAGCAAATTTATTAAGGTGACCAGATTCAACTCCACGGTTAAGCTGAAACTCTCACATTAGAGATAACCCATTTATGTTCAGAGGACTACACTATCCTTATCGAATGGTTGAATCCACTTGTCACTTAAGGGGTTTCTGGTTAAGAAATACCCATTTTTCTTATGCAAATCTTGTAGATCCTGTGCAGACTCCACATTTTGTAGCATCTGATCTGGGTCTGCACTGTTTGCCAATTCCCTTCTATGAGACACTTGTTTAGTGGGTTAATCAGAAAGACATTAGATTCCCTGAAAGGAAAACCTCTTCTCTAAAGCAGGCTTATTAAGGCAAGAAAGGTCCTTAAAACAGTTTAGAATTTGGGTTTTTGACAGTTTAATCTGCAATGTTTAATCTGCAATGTTTGGTACTACGCTGAATTAAATATATTAAGTACAGGATAATTTTGGTTCTTCCTGCTACACAAATATTCAAGATCTCTGCATGTTTAAAAGCAATGATGTCATCATATTTGTGGTCCCTCGGGCTTCAGTAGAAAACATCATTTTGTCTGTATTTCTACAAAGTTTGTTAACAGGCCATGATCTAACCACCACATATTACTATTATTTTTTATCTTTTTTTATGCTTTACATGAAAACTTGCTAAAATTTAGAGACTAATTATGACATACTTGGCATTACAACTGTTTTCCTAAATGGTACTTTGGAACTTGGGTATATGTATGTGATATGCTTGCCTCTTATGTATTATATACTAAGTACATTTAAAAACTCAACCCTTAGTTTTTCGGAAATATCTTTTTGAATTTTTAAGACAAACATTTGAAACTCATGAGATATTCAGACTGACATGTTTTCTGTTACATTGCTAAATTACATGGCATTTTAAAGTGTACTCCATTACGTTTATGTTCATCATGGAGCGTTACCCTAAAATTAAAATTCAGAAGATCAAATAGTAACACATGGGCCTTGCTTCCTCGCATTCACTGATGTTTTAGTCATCAAATGCTGTGGAATTTTGTTCCATTTCTGGATAAAATCATTATAGGGACCTTTGCAGTATTTAAAGACAATGCAGTGTACCCCAAAAGGCCATGTTCCTTTTCATCTGAGACATGTTGTTTTGATTACCAATCAAATGGCAAAGATAGTCATTCTGGCATACTGATGTCATTTTGGTCTGAGAAGAAAAAAGTGGCATTAATTATGTGTGAGATTATTTACAATCTTTCTCTTCAAAAAGTTTAATGCTGATACTGCAGTTGTATACCGCCCGTAAAAAAGAAATGCATCACAAATTTTTGGCAAAAAGCATAAAAGTTTAAAACTCCTAAGATTTTCATTTCTCCGAATTTCTTCCCACTTACCAAAGAGAAGCATTCCCATGTGTCCGAAGTGTCTGCTAAACAGCATCAGTGTGTCGAAAGCTCTTGAGTTGTAATTGATGACAATGATTGATCTGTCTTATGTATGGATGCATTCTCTTGGTTGAGCCGGTCTTAATCGATCTTTAAGGGTACCGATCAGTAGAGAGGGCACCTATTGAATTCTGGCCATATGGCATCTTAACCATCCTATTAGCTCTAGGTTTGAGACTTTATGAACTGGCAATCTGGAGGCGAATTTTCTTTAAGTGTTAATCATGATAAGAAGGTTTGTTTGTTGCAGTTTGTTTGTTATTGGTTGTTTTTCTGTAATGCTAATCTATGGACTATCCAGCAGCGTCGACCAAATGTTTTCAAGTGTTTACACGATACATGCACAAGCAAATCTTGATTTTTATACTTAAGTGATTGTCCACCGCACTACAGGTATATGTGAGGATATTTTATGCCAAAACATAAAATACAGTTGCCTGACATACATTTACATGCTATTCTTGGTCCAAATATTATCCATTACGCAAAAATGAAAAACCAAAAATGTTGCGTTTTTAAATGTACTAAGTATATATCCAGACAAGACCTGTCAGCGGGACAGGATAGCATGCCTGACAGCACCTTGCCCATCACCTAAAAAACTTTAACCTAAAATTTTAACATTTTGCTAACGCGGACGACGCCGCTGACGCAAGGAGCAGTGCAATAGCTCTTCCTGTACATTCGAAATGGCGAGCTAAAAATTGCTCCTTACAAATAACTAATGTGATCGCACAGGCAAGCTATAAATGAGGCAGTACTGAACTTACTTGTAAAATCTTCTGTTCTAGCTGCTCCACAGTCCCTGACTGAAATACAGAACATATCTCTCTGACTCTATCTTTGATTTGACACTACCTTACATACAACTGCCATCTCCTTCTTTGAATTTGACTAGATCATTACAATCAAACTTGAGATTTGCTACAAAAAGTGTTCATGGAACACAGATATCTCTGCCCTGTCCTTGCCATTTCAGTGCATAGGTATTACACACATTTGGGTGGTTCAATGAAAATGAAAATTGCTTAAACATGTTTCAGTATTGTTTATAAAACAACTTAAGGTCAATCAATATCCTGTAATATTGTGACATCAATCAATATTTCAATACAGTTCAAGAGTTCTGACCCAGACATGAAATTTTGCTAAGGAAAGATAACTCATAAACCAAAGGAGAAGAGTTGTTGTTATTATTCTTGACACTGCCTCATGATAAAATACATCCCTCTGTTAAGTTCATGGACATGTTCCCTACCACATAAAAGATTCAGCCCAGACACTAATTTTAGGAGCTAGTTGTAATAACTGATATGGTGTCACTACTGAGTCAAACCACGACAGACCCATTATTTTTCTATCAGGGTAAAGTGAAAATCCTGAGTCTGTTCTGGGTCTGCTATGCTCAGGAACATTTCTTAGAATATCTAAAATCAATATGGTAATTACCTCAGAGCCGACTGTAGCTGACATCTGTTTTTTCTTATACTGCCCCATTTTCTGTATTGCTCGTTGATGGTCTTGTAAAACACCCTTTTCATGTCTATCACAGAGATCCTGTAGTGATGAAAGATTATTAATGAGCCTCAACACATCAAAACCAGCAAAGTGGCAAGTGCACCCGCAAAGACTCAGACCAGCTTGGGCATCACCCAGTCTGATCAGTCTTTCCTTTCAGCCTGGAGGTAGCTTAGACTTAGCTACCCTTAAGCACACAGGGATTACTCTGATCAGACTGGGCACATGCCCAGGCTGAACTGAGTCTTTGCATGGCCAATATGCCACTTTGTTGGTGTTGTTGTGTTGAGGCTCGGTGTATGCGTACACATCCAGGGGAGACAATCCTTACAAAGAAGAAGTTGCCTCTAATTTTATTGGAGCTTCTCTTACAGGAAAGAAATGCTCTCTTGAGGAGCAAATTCTTTTCTTTAAGAGTAGTTCCCATTTTGAAGGGTCATAATTGTTAAGGAAAGCAAGCAGAAGCTTCTCTCTGTAAAATAGTGAAAAAAACATGGAGGCGTATGGTGTAAGTGTACTGCATATGTCCAGGCATGTATGTTTAGCCTGGATATTGACTGAGTCTTGTAGACTGTTTGTCTGGGCATTTTTGTTCAGGATACTACTTTCAGCAGGTTCTTGGACTTACAGTTAAATGTTATTCATCCAAGGCCAATTCACATGCACTAACAAATATAATGCAATGGCTGTCTGGATAGCATCAAAGAAATACAAATAGTATATTCTGTGATACAGTGTCAGAAAACCAACGTTATTATGAAATTTCTCTTCTCAATGGCTGTCTGGTTTTACACTGCTGAAAGCACTTGCTTTTGGTGCAAAGCAGTTCCTTTTGAAGTGAAAATGTAGAAAATTGTGCATACTGGGGACAAATGGTAAATGGAAGCAAATTGCTTTTTACTGATCCACAGATCCATCGTCATGAAACAAAATTTGAGACTATAAAACCAATGCTGATGCATCACTGTTAAACAAAATTTGCAGCAATAAATTGTAAAATTGACAATCTACCCCATTAAATGACAAATTGAAGTACAGGGCCATGCCTGGTTCTCTTTCTTCAGGATCATCTAAAGATTCCACATGCAGTGTGTTGAATCATGTGATTGCTGAGAGATTGAAGGTAAATCAATGAGAACAAAATGGCAAAAAGGACAATATTATAACTATGCTAGCGTTTTTCTATGATAAGATTTAAGAAGAATGTAACATCTGGCTTACTCTGTATGCTTAACATAATCTGACTTACTCTATAAGCCGTAAGCAAGTCTAAAAATAGAGTCACTTTCTCCACCACTGATTCCTCTTCTTCTGCAGCCTGTGAAAAAAAAAAAAATCATAATAAGTCATCATAGTACCCCAACAGACAAGCTTCTGCCAACAAGCAGTTTACATCCAGATATGACTGCTGATGTGGAACAGTCTGATAAGGGTCTGTAATGTTTGTTATTCAGCAAAAGTTTTACATTATATTGATAGTTCCAAAAGCCACCCCTATTTTAAACAGGTATACATCCCTCCATTAACAGTAAGGTAAAATCGCCGACTTATGTCAGACACTGAACACATGCAATTTTGTTTGTAAGACTATGTCAAATGCTAAGTTGCCGTTGCATTGGTCAGTTACATACTATCAGGTGACTTTGAGTGGCATTCTGGGTGCGGCTAAGAACCGTGTATTTTTAGTTACAGCAAATGGACATGTGCAAATTCTAAGATAGAGTTTGTTACAGCAATTGGTAGTACCATAGTGGCAAATTTAAACCAATAACATAGTGTAGAGTTATTATGAGAATCTGAAATGATTCATATGCCATTGTATATGTAATGCTTGTTTCCTCTTGGGCTTTACAGCCTTCTGGACTTGTTCAATAAACTTATCTTATCTTATCTTATCTTATCATATTTCAAATAAACTAGGCTTAACCATTAATCAAGGGCCCATAGCACAAAGCATATCATTATGACCCTTCCATTGGCTCGATATGACTAAAATACTGTTTGAAAGGGCTGTAAAACCACAAGTCATCCACAAATCTCCATATTCAGATAATTTCATCATTGTGGAGATAAGAATACTTACTTCCTGAGACGCTTTGTCAGCTAAATTTGCATATTCTATGGATAAATGTTTAAAGCCTTTCTTCAGTACCAGCCAGGTATCATTAGATCCCGTTGCCCATGACGATACTGGAGTAGGGTCATTACTCATTGCACTGAAAACACAGAAAATATTGCCGGTGAATGGATACACTTTCAGGGGAAGCAACTGTGCCATTTTCTTGTCTGCCTCCCATCTATATGAGATCAACTCTTAAAGGCTTTGCTCCTCTAGCAGAAATTCTTCCTTCTATGAGCAGACTCCATTTGGGAAAGGCCATGTTGTACAGGGAAGCAAACAGTTGTTTCCCTTTGTAAAAATAGCGCAACAAACATGGCAGTGTAACTATACATGTTAATCATAATAAAATTGACTAATTTAAAGTAATTTTCACATAAATGCATGCAACAGTTCAATGTACACAAAAACAAAATGCTCTCAACCATGCTATTTGTGGGACCATAAAGCTTAATGTTAATTTCTATAGATACAATTCCAGGATTTTATCTCCTTTGCCTATCTGAAGCTCTACAACAAAATAACTTCTTGGAGTCAGTGGGTTGGGTGTTAGGCACTTAGCTAACAGTCCTGGTTCAAATTCCTCTTGAGGTGAAATTCTTTTAAAAGTAAACATTTTCATTATCACCCTGCCCATGGCTCAGTATGACTGAAATAATGTTGAAAGGGCTGTAAAACCACAAATCAACTTTTCATTACCAACCTCTCTCCTTATTTTCATATACTAACTATAATATCACCATCACAAATCATAAATTTGGCAGATAAAAGTACTTTTACTATCGATCATTATCATGCCTCAGATATAATTTTTTGTGAAAAATTTGATATTTTATAGAAATATATGAGAGTGTATATCCTTTAAAGGTAGCCCCACTTGGAGACTGGAATCATCTACCCGCGCAGCAAATACTAAAGTTGTCTCCCTTGTGCAGACTGTGACCAGACCATGGTAGTTATATCATATACTTGACTGGGTCTCTGTATTTTTCTTACCTTAATTCCCTGCCAAACTGTAGCATATCACTAGCACAGCCCGTTGATCGTAGAACCATTCTTTCCGAAATTTCTTTCAACTTTTTTATACTATTATATAAAACTCTAATATGTTCCTTACTATTGCTAATCTGTGTTTGGGTGTCCATAGGCACTAAATCCTGTGATAATCAAAAGTAAAGAATTACTCAAACTACATGAAGGTGTCTCCATTGTTCAAAGCATTTTAGCTTAACAAAGTTATTAGTCAAAGATTTGGTAAGTCTTCTAGTACACATAAAATCAAGTGTGCTTATAATTTTTGGTGAAAAAAATTAAGCTTCTTGTTTTGTTAACAGCAAAAATGGCAGTTTTTTTATGTGTATTTGTATTATTATTATCTTATTTCTTTATTTCAAGAGGATGGCATAATTAGCAAAACATACTAATCTCACATATGGTCCTCATAAAATACTTACGAGGGATGTTCAGAAAGTTCTGATCGTGACGTCTTATTTTTGTAACCATCATAAAAACAGAACTTCTGATAGCGAAAATATATAAAGGTATGATATGTCCGGACAACTCTACAAATGTGGTGTATATTTTCTAAAGGACATATTTTTTAACGTTTTTGAAAGAGGCTACCCTACAGCCACTGCAGATTTTCACTTAAGAAGATCATAGTTCATATATAAGCAGTCTTTGAATTGTTTTCATCATTGCTACTTAAACTTATTCCCCAGGCAACTGTGACCTGTAAATATCACGGAAAATATATTTAATCTAGGTTCCATACTGTCCCTTCAATTTAGATTATAAGCATTTAAATATGTAGTAGCAAATTCTCCCTTTCTACTTAAGTTATATTGATTTTGTAACAAAAACAAGGGTTTTAACATTCAAAATATTGTTAGGAAGAGCCTTTGTATGGGCCATTTCGAAACCGTCGAAAAATTAAAATTGATGTAAACAACGAAGCCGCTACGTTGTTTTCACTAACGTCATAAGAACTGCGCATTGCTTTGAATGGATATTGAAAGCAACGAATGACAAGAAGCTGACAAAAATTCATTTTGTATTTACAATGATTTTTCACTTGAATGACACACTGAAAATTAATTCACATATGAAACTAGCCAAGTGGTATGACTGGGGCCTAATAACATGCATTGTAACTCAATAAGAATATATATCTTTGGATAGTGTTAGGTATCATTATAAAGACGAAATGTAGTGCTTTCAATACATGCTTAGCATTTGTCCTCAGCATGCCGCTAAACAAAGGTATGCTGCTAGAATCAGAACTTTCTGAACTACCCTCTTACAATACATTTGAAACTTTACCATCTCGTTAACTAACGTCATTAGTTTTAAACCACTGGGCCCTGAATATTTTGTCATCATTTTTACTTTTGTGACTTCCTATTTGCCTAAACATGTGTCTGAAAAATCTTCTTCTTTAACTGCCTCTATTATCTCAGTACAACACTGTTTCAATCAGTTTGAAAATCCATCATCATTTAGCCTATCTATATAGTTATAAGACAGGGCCTTTCCCCAGCTAGAATGATCCCAAACAGCTAAATAAGTCTTGTGTAATTCTAAGATGTCTTTTCCCCTGCCAAAATAATCCCAAACTGCAGATCCATCTAATGGATTTGGAAAACCCTCTCTCCAATAACTAAAGGAATACAGCAATCATTATTTACACAAAACTCATTCAGGGCCTGATCAAATTCAACTTTTACCATTGTTTCTTTATAGGTATATGCAATCTGACAAATAGTTTTATATAACATCCCTTTTCACTACAAATGAAACTTACAATAAAATGACCTCACAAGCTTGTTAAGTTCACTTCCAGTTATATTACTTTGGTGTCTGGGTCAGACAGTATGCTCAATTTTCTTTCTATGGCACTGCCTTTTTGCAATAATATGCCCAAGGTAAAGTTACACGATACTATACCATGCACCATGTGTAAAAGCAGCTAGTACCATGGCCAGGCCTCAAATCCATGACTAATATATGTCGAGCAGGTGCTCTAAAAACAGCTCTTTAACCAACAATAGGTCAAATCTGAAACTTAAGTTTCCTACTGAAATGAGAAATAACCAATCACTTACTTTAGCTCTACTGGCCAAATTACTGGTCATAAATTCATCGGGAATACCTCGGAATGTTTCTCGAATTTTATGCTGCATATCCTGAAGAATAGACAAAACACCAGTATGAGGAAACTGAATACCAGTGCTCCAAATGTGGAGAATTTAATGGTATTTCTGAGGTAATTTTTCATTCCTCCATAAAACTATATGTTTAGACTCCTCATTAGAACTGCCTCACCAATGAGGGGCACACCATTTGTTTTTATGGAGAACTGACAGAAATTTTCTCATAGTCGTATTTAATTCTCCTGTTTTCTGGAGCACTGAATATGACACCTCATTAAACAAAACAATGAAATTTGAGATAATCAAGCATTTGCAATGGCTGTGTTCTACAAACCATGAAATGTGTGTAGAGGTTAGCGAATAACGCTGGTATTACAGAGACAACTTAAGCTTGCATAATGCTTTATCATAAAAAGGTATTTGATTCTGAGAATTTTTAGGTAAAAACAGAGGGTAGACTTATTTTGGCTATGTTTCACGGAGTGGGGAAAGTAGGTTAAGATCATAAAGTGATTCTAGCATTTTGGACACCACTACAGACAAAAGCATGTGCCCTTAATCATAGATGAAAAATAACCATGAAGAAAACCTCCTATGTGTGCACATAGAGCATGTATGCTTAAGATAAATAGTTACACTTTCAGGGGAAGCAACTCTGCCATATTCATCTTAGTCTCCCTTCTCAACTAGGGGTCAACAATTAAAGAAAAGAATTTGCTTATTTTATGAGCAAATTCTTTTCTTTAAAAGCAAACCCAACTTTTGAAGGATTTTGTTGTCAGAAAGACTCTTAACCCATTCCATTCAGGGGTATCTGGGCAAACAGTTTGCACCCAGATTAGGCCCCACAAAGGTGGGGCCTGAGCTGATATCCAAACTGTTTGCTGCCTAGACATCATTTCTACAAGTGTTGGTCAGACCAATATCGTCAAAATATTCTTGACTTTTGATGCAGACGACAATATCAGCAGACGACAAAAAATACCCAGAATGCAATGGGTTAACAAGTGGAAGACTCTTTTTTTGAAGGGCTTTGTAGTCCACAGAAGCAAACAGTCACATAAATTGTCTCCCTTTGAAACTATGCTAGGAAAAACATGGTGGTGTACCCAGAATCCTTACACAGGGAGTAAAGAAAACCACTTACTGAGCCTGAGAATGATAAAAAGAACTGGACGAGTTTGTCATCATGCATCTGTGGGTGTCTAGCTATCAAGTTAAGGTACCGCCTCAATGCTTTCCGTCTTGCCTCTATAAACTCTCTGTCAGCTGAAAAATACATGTATATGAAGAAAGTTTAGTTAGTGTTATAAACAGATCTGATTCTTTAGCTGTAACGAGTCTTTTACCTGATGAAAATCATTCAAATCACTTTTGTCCCAAAAATCTAACTTAAGACAGCACATTTTTACAGTTATGCCTGAATTACCTAACTGAATAGTGCATTGAAATAAATTTTCGACCCTTGAAGTCATATATGAAATCTAAAAAGAAATCCATGGAATGCTGTGTCTCGCCTGTCTGCACACTGTCGCAAAACAGAGCTAAACCTGAAAACCTGATGTAAAGTTTACGTTGGTGCCAACAATGACACTGGGGAAGTAAAGCCTATGTCTTGCTTCTGCTATTTGCAGGCCAGAAAAAATGGCAAAGAACAAAGAGATAACCATTATCAAAGATGTTTTATGACAAGTTACAAAAAATTTAAAGATTTTGCCAACTATTTGCAAATATGTGTCAAAGCAGTAAAACTCAGACAGCTGTTTAGCAGCTGTAGTGGAATTGCTGACTAAACTTAGCTTTAATCAACAAATTACAAAAATCATGTAAAATTTGAATCTTCTAAGAAAATGCCTGAGTCTCTTAGAACAAAGAATGATCAAAGGGCAGAGCTCCAAATAAGGTGCAGTTTTGAAAATTATTTCAGGAAAATTATTCTTGATCTCAATGAAAACATATCATGTGACCCCTCAATAGAACTGTCTTGGTGAGACAGTTCTAATGAGGCATCACAACATATGTTTAATCATGAATATATCACTAAATTGTTCTTGTTCCCCCTTCTTATCTGCAGCACTGAAGGGTGTATGATCTTTTCAGCCACTTCAACCGGCACCTGTATTTTATACAGCATACATCAGTACAATGCAACCAGCATCTTTGCTATTTGATTTACCAGTAACAGGGTATACAAACTGCACAAGCTCTGACTAGCCTACACACAAGGCCAAGGCTGGTCAGAATAAGTAACATACCTCCCATCATCTTCTTTGGTGGCAGCCGTGGAATGATTCGGTATGGAAATCTCATCATCAATAATTCATGGAATGCTAGGAAATCATTGTACCGCCGCAGTGTTGTTGCCTTGTATTTCTGGAAGAAACAATATGACATAATGCAACAAAATACCAGCATAAATCCCACTAACATTCACAATATCGTTGAAAATGTTGGTGTATCATGTTGTTGTTTTAGAACATTGGTGTTATAATATTTTCATTGTAAGAGTGTAAACTACAGCCTTGAAAAACATTGATGGTCCTGTATTTTCTTTTCCAACAATTTAAATATTTATGGTACTAAAACTCATGTGACCACTCCATGATTCAGCATGAGACCTTAACTCATCTGACTAGTTGCCTCATTTTCCAACCTTTACTCACCTAACTAATAACCTCATACTCCATGTTTAAGTATGAACCTTACTAACCTAACTAGTCACCTAATAATCTGTGTCATTATACAACCTTTATTCACCTAGTCAAGTCACCTTGTACTCTGTATGTTTTCATATGGTACATTTACTCACCAGACTAATTACCTCATACTCAATATCTGAATATCAGGCCTGACTATTTTTAAGTTTGAGATCTTTACCCATCTGACTGGCCACCTCATACCCTATGTTTCAGTATGAGACCTTTACTCACATGACTAGTTACCTTTTAATCTACATGTTTTGGTAAGATTCTTTCAATGACCTGACTAGTCATCTTGTATTCTACAATTTTTAGTATGATTCTTTTACTCACCTGACTAGTCACCTCATATTCTACATGTTTCAATATGAGACCTTTCTTTTCTGGTAGTAGTTCCACCTTGACTGTGTCAAGTTCACACAATTCTTTAAAGCTAAACCCTAAAACATTGGGACTCTTCTCTCGCCTCTTCTTGGCACTCAGCGCCCTCAGATCTGACAGATCTCCTAGAGAGGGTTTTGGTAGTTCTAGAAATTAACAAAAATCACAACATAGTTATCCTTGATATTTAAGGAGTATGGCTACAGCACCTGGTTCTTTCTGTTAGTTTTCAAAGGGAGGCAGCTCTTATGACTACTTGTTTGCTTTCCTGGGACACAAAACCCTTCAAGATCGGTTTTGCTGTTTAAGGAAAGAATTTGCTCCTACTGGAGCAAATTCTTCCCTTCAAGAGTTAATCGTCATTGAGAGGAAAGGCAAAAATTAAAATAGCAGAGTTCCTTCCCCTAAAAGTGTATCCTCAGCAAACAGTGCAGATCAAGATCAGACTGCTCAGTCTGCTCGAAAACAGCAAGACTCAGATCAGACTGCTCCAAAACAGCAGTGTGATCTGGGGCACTGTTGGCCAATAATTCTGTATCAGATTCTTTAGCAGAAGTGTAATAAATGAACTTAAGGTGTATGGATACACATTCAAGGGGAACAACTCTACCATTTTGCCACCCTTCAAAATGTGGGTCAAATCTTAAAAGAATCTGCTTCCCTAGGAGCAATTTCTTACCATAGATAAAGAAAAGTAAAACTCAGTTCAGAAACCCTTTCTCTGCTGGATTCTTATTTCCTTGGAGTTATTTAAGGTAAATGGATACACATCCATGTTTAACCTCCATTTTTACAAAGGGGTACAATTTTTGTGACTTCCAGTTTGCTTCCCTGGATGACATAACCCTTCCAAAATGAGATAAAAAAATCTGTCAAATTGTGAAGGTGTTTTATCTATCTCAGTATTAATTCATATAAAATGTATACAATAATATCATATTCACATATAAATATATCCCATATACTGCAATCAGCTATAGTTTGTTTAAAGCATCTGGAAACAAATGTATCTATATGTATTTCTGTCTACTGTTTGTTTGAAATGCTATAAAATGTTTATAAAATGTTTAAAGTTGCCATACAGGAAAATCAACAAAAATGGTGCTTACAAAAAGCTAAGACCCACATCAGCATGCATATAAGTTCAGCCTGATTAAGATATTTACTTTTCACTGTATATGATCATCAGAGAAGGTCCATTTATTATTTCAACAGATATAAGGGCTATGACTGATGTAATTGCCAGAACAGAACAATAAAAATAGCCCCATACCTGGCACAGGACTGTTAAGTTAAAATGGGGAAAGTCAATATTTTTTTGACCTTGGAAAGGTATAATATTTTCATGGGAGGTCCCATCACTGATCTGTCTTATTTCTTAGTTATAACAGAAATGGCAGACTAGGGGAGAGTCGGGTAACTTCGGACAGGCGGGTAAATTCGGACATACCATTGCAAACAGTGAAAATCCAGATGAGACGGCTCATAACGAGCCGTCTCACCAGGATTTTCACTGTTTGGCCAATGTTCCAAACAACTGACATATAAAGGAAGCAATGTCACTGTCCGAATTTACACGCTGTCCAAATTTACCCGCTGACCAAAGTTACCCAACTCTCCCCTAATATGGGGAGATTTAACTACAAGCTGGGCAAATAAAAAACCTTTCAAGAGAAGTGAATTTCTACGTCACTTGTTCCGGGCAAGCGGACAAAAAATATTTTTGATCAGCCTTGCTGCATGTTTCCTATAAGGTCAAAAGGTAAAGGCCCTGATCAGACTGCTAAGACCTGGTCTGAACTGATGCTTGAAAATGCCATTCCATGAAGGGTGCAATATGACAGTCTAAATTCTTACCTTGTCCTGAGAATGTTTCCAGTAGCTTATCATTGACATTTTTGCCCTGCTGGGCCAAGGCAGTGAGGGCCAGAGCCTTATAAAGGCCATTTCTGTTTAAGTAGCCTTGCTTGTTATCTACAGCCTCCCAAATCTGGAAAACAACAGCGCAGTGTCCTAAAAACCTTAACACTGACTCTGATCAGCCTACCATATTTCTTTGGTTATAAGATGGGGATTTTTCCCTTTCAAAACAATCCCAAAGGTCTAGATCCATCTTGTAAGATGGATCTAGACCCTTTAGGATTTTTTTGGAAGAAAAAAAACAAACACAAAAATTATTTAATGACTGAATTACACTTGACTGATTTACATATCAATTGTAATTTGGGAAGAGTAACCTCCCACCTTATAGCCCAATAAATATGGTACCAACAGTTGAACTGATTGGCCTATGGGAAGGAGCCTTTGGTTATGGCACATCTTGTGTGTTAATTGTGCATATCAATATACTGCATCAAATGTTTTTGCGAAATCTGACAGAATTACAGTGTGTTTAACATTATTTTCCTATTTAATGCCACTATGACCTAGAAAATATCAGACAATTTAAAAACATAAAAAGTTGAATGTTCTTCGATGACATCATCAAAGATCTTCTGAATATTAATGAGACATCTCAAAATGACTGCCAGATGGCATGAAATTTACAAATTCATCTCTTTATATCTCTAAAAACTATTTGTGATAATTTGATGCCATTTTTGATACTCAGTAGCTTAGAGACTCCCAACCCTATGGGTCAACAAGGGGTGGTGTTAACACAACATCACTGGGCGGAAGTCTTCCTAGAAGAAGTCAACGGCCAGGGCGGAAGAACTCTTTGAGTCAACAGCCATGTGTTTGTGACCAAGGCGAGCCATACAATAATTGTGGATTTTGGCTGTGGTCAACATATATAGCCTGGAGAGGGATGGGCTCTGTCAGGCTGAACTCTGCCCTAGAAACACCATGGTTGGGACAAGTCTGGGAAATGCCTTACAGAGGAACAAGAGATTCTCAGCAGATGGACAGAATATTGCTCAGAACTATACGACCATGAGACTTGTGGTGATAATGCGGTTCTGGACTGCAATCAGCCCCCAGAAGAAGATCAACAACTGATCCTTTGTGAGGAAGTCGAGATTGCAGTAGCAGCACTAAAGAAGGGGAAATCTGCCGGAGTTGATAATATACCAGCAAAACTTGTTCAAGCTGGCAGGGAGACCATGACTGATGTTTTAACAGATATCTGTAACAGGATCTGGAGAACAGGAGAATGACCTACCCCATGGACTCAGTCACTGATTACCCTATAATGGGAAATTTTCACGTCGCCTAATTTTCGCGGAATTTCACGGTCGGTAGTGATCCGCGAAAATTAAACTCCGCGAAATATTTTCCAAGCTTGTACAAAGTAATAGGGAAATTTGAATCGTCCAAACATATGGTCTGCGGTATTCAAAGCGCCACACAAAACCTTAAGATTAAGTAGCTATAGAACTATTATATTAGGCGCAATCATGTAAGCTGGTAATTAGCAGGTAATTATAATTTGAATAGGCTGTCACTTTTTTTCGCTTGATTAACGTTCACTTGTACCTGATTATGCAAGTACAATTGTATTACTTTTATTTGACTGTGAGTTCTGTTTACTTCTATCCTAAACAATTGCCATTCCATCAATTGCTCGCACATTTCAGTTGACTCTTTCTGTATACTAATCATTGATTTGTACAAATACCTATCTTACGTTTTTTTGTTGTTTGTTTTGGGAAAAATGGATGGGTATCCTTCCAAACCCAAAAGAAGCCGATTCTATCTAAACAAATGTGTTCATAACAAAGTGATTACAGTTTCTATACATTTCTCGCTCTCCTTGTAGGTCTTGATTTTTTAGCCAAGCCAAAATTTTACAGGACAAACACAATATTTATTTTCGTGGATATTCACATCCGCGAAAATTAAAAACCGCGAAAATTAATCCTCATGTTTTTGGGGCAACTCCGCGAAAAATTTGGCGACGCGAAAATTTTCCATTATACGGTATTACACTCCCTAAAAAGGGGCAACCTACAGCTCTGCCAGAATTACAGAATCATAAGCCTCATCTGTCATTCAAGAAAAGTTATGCTGAAAGTCATCTTGAACAGGCTTAAACCACAAGCCGAGGAGATAATCGCTGAGGAACAGGCTGGGTTCCGAGCAGGCAGAAGCACCACAGAACAGATCTTAAACCTCAGAATCCTGTGTGAAAAATATCTCCAACATCAGCAGAAGCTGTACCATGTCTTTATTGATTTCAAAAAAGCTTTTGACAGGGTATGGCATGCAGCCTTATGGGCCACCATGCAGAAGTACAATATCAGTGCAAATCTAGTTCGCACCATTGAGCAGCTATACGACAAGGTTACAAGTCCTGATAAATGGCAGCATAGGAGAATGGTTCAGAACAACAGTTGGAGTAAGACAAGGATGTCTTCTGTCACCCACCCTCTTCAACATTTTTCTCAAACGGATCATGTCTGATGCCCTGGAAGAACATGACGGAAAGGTTAGCATAGGCGGCAGAAACATTACCAATCTGCGGTTTACCGATGACATAGAAGCTTTAGCTGAGGAAGAGCTGGAACTAGAAGCTCTAGTTGAAAGTCTTGACCAAACCTGCACAAGGTATAAGATGGAGATCAGTGCTGAGAAGACCAAACTGATGACAAACAGCACAGATGGCATCTAGAGGGAGATCAAGGTAAAAGGACAGAAGCTGGGTACAGTAATAAACTTCAAATACCTTGGAGCAGTTGTCTCAGATGATGGCTCAAACAGGAGGTTCTCTCAAGGATTGCACAAGCCACTTCAGCTCTTACCAAGTTGAAACCAATTTGGAGAGATAACAACATATCTCTTGGATCGACAGTGAAACTTATGCGCTCCCTTGTCATTTCCATATTTTTATATGCCTGCGAATCGTGGACCTAGACAGCAGAGTTAGAGAAAAGAACGCAGGCCTTTGAGATGAGATGCTACCGAAGGTTACTGAACATTTCGTACAAGGACCATATCACCAATGAGGAGGTTCGCAGGAAGATCCAAACAGCCACTGGAGAATATGATGAACTCCTGATGCTGGTCAAGAAACGGAAACTAAGGTGGTCTGGCCACGTCTCAAGGTCTTCTGGTTTAGCAAAGACAATTCTACAGGACACAGTGAAAGGAAAAAGAAGAAGAGGTAGACAGAAGAAGAGGTGGGAAGACAATATTAAGGAGTGAACAGGGATGGACTTTGCCAGCTCAACTAGGGCAGCTGAAGACAGGACAAGGTGGAAAGGGATTGTTTCGAAGTCATCTGTGGTGCCCAAACGACCTAGTAAGGTTATGGGATAGAACAGAATAGAATAGCTTAGAGAAAACCGCTTTCATTTCTGTAATAAAAATCACATTCATAATTGCCCTTTAAGGAATAAACGATATCTCAACAACAACAGACACAATATCTGACTCTTCAATGAGGATTTACAGTCAAACAAGGACACTTTTAAATACATGTACCATATTTACACTACTATTCTATCAGCAATGCCTCAGCAAACAGTGTGGGTCCAGATCAGACTGCTTCAAGGAGCAATTTGCCAAGACTTCTGTTAGGTGCATGGGTACACCTAAATGTCTTACCACTATTTTACAAAGGGAAACAACTTCTGTGACTTCCTGATTGCTTCCCTGAATGACAGAGCAGGGGTCAGCCTTGAGGGAGAAGTGGGAGAAATAAATTCTCAGAAATTGTCTCCCTAAGCTGACTGACAAGTAGAAATGTATAAAACATATTGTGCAATTTAATCCAAAATTTGGGATCAAACTTCTCCCAATGTAGCACTACTTCTCCCTGTCTGAGAACCCTAGGCTGACCTCTGACAGAGGCCTTCCAAAATGGGTCTTTTAGGAGAGCAAATTCTTTCCTTTAAGAGTTGATCCCTCATTGAATAGTGGGGCAAAAATGAAAATGACAAAGACGCTTCCTCTGTAACTTGTAAGAGTCACAATTCATCTTATACATCATCTGTCTGATATTGGAAGCTAGAGTGAGTTAAACTGAAAGTGGCTGAATTGTTTAAACATTCAGGGTAAATGTGATAAACTGGTCGTTTATCAGGCAAAACGCTTTATAAATTACCATAATGGCCCTAAATACAGGTATTGGGACAGACTGCCTGAGCAGACACTGAAATCCTAGGTTAGACTGTTCCCAAAGCAGTCCAAACAGGGTCTACACTGTTTGTTATTCTCCAGTTCAATTTTCAGAACAATTACTGTATGGCGGAATACTACAAAATTCATTCAGTTATAAGTTTCCTCTCCAAAAAGGGAACTCCAAAACAGCCCCAAAAAACTATATCCATCTTCTAGATGGATGACTTGCGATTTTACATCCTTTTTAACAGTTTTTCAGTCATATCAGGAAGTTTGGTGGGTGATGATAAAAGGCTGTATGCAACAGAACCCATTTACGACTGGCAAGATTCCCGCCAACAGTGGGGCTCGAACCCGGGGCCGCTAGATCAGCAGGCCAGCGCTTAACCTACTGTGCTACCAGGGCTCCTATCCATCTTATAATAAGATGGATCAAGACTTTTGGACTTGTTTTGTAAAGAAATTTTAAGAACCCATCTTATACCAGAATTGCACAAAACTGGTATAGATATAGGGAAAAATAGAGGCAGAAACACCTAGTCTTATACCAGATTCATTACAGCATGGTTATTATTGATATGCCTTTTATCTGTACTGTAAACACTACTTATAGTTCAGGATATGTCAGTCATAAATCAAACATGACTATAATCAGATTACTATGCTATAATAACCTAATTAAGTATTTTTTTATCAGGAAAAGATACTTAAGCTACCATATTTAACTTACATGATGCCTAAAAACACAGACCCAGATCAGAGAGCTCCTCAGAAGCAGTCTGATCAGGACCTTCACTGTTTGCCAAAAGTGTTCTTTTTTCTTTCTTTTTTGAATTGATCTTCAAACAGATTTCTCTTCAAATGCCCATAATAAAGACTGCTGCATCACTTACAGATGTGCTTGAGGTACCCAAGTATAACAGTAATTGTGGTATTCATACATATTTATAATACCCTCATTTATATTTAAAGAAGTGTACTTTAATACATCAGCATAGGTGGTTTACAATTTTTTTGCGCATTTAACTGCCCTGGAGGTACATTTGACTTTGTTTTTATCAAAATTGCATGACACTGCACAGTGCATTTTAAGATCCGAAGAGCAACAGCCAGGCATATGCCCATCCTTCCCAGTTAGGCCAAATAAAAATATAATATGTGTGGTTCAGGTAGCATGTCGAACAAGAGGCCCACAGGCCACAAAGCTCACCAGAACTCTAGCTCTAAATTGCTGTCAGATTTGTACAGGCTCAAAATTGCTGTAACATTAATTTTTTACAGGCTAATACAAAAGGGTCCTACTACAGACAGAAAAGGACTTATGCCACCAAAAAGGACAGAAAAGAACTTTCGGGCATCGAAAAGGACTTTTATTTGACATTTTATGGCATAAAAGCGTGTGTTAGATAATACATAAGGATGGAATGTGTATTTCTAAATGTAATTTTTAAGCACATTTAGTGGAAAAAAGGCCCTTTTCGGTGTCCAAAATTTAGCGGTTACATTGTCCTTTCCGGTACCTGAAAGCTCTTTTCAATGACACTGGTGTGTGTGCCCTTTTCGGTGCTGCACTTCTTATTTTAATGATAATTAGACACATCTATGGCAGATTTTAGGAAATGGTAATTAGTTCCTCTGTTGTTTAAGTTGGCTGTTGTAAAAATGTAAAAATGAAATATTCTACCCTTTCAGACTTTCACGAGTAAGTTGAATAACAGTATCTTTGTGAAATACAATGCAAAAATATAGTCAATTGCAGATTTGTATCATTATGATATTTAAAGTTCTTAAACACACTTTTTTAGAGCATAACATGGCAAATAAAAGTCCTTTTCGATGCCCAAAAGTTCTTTTCAGTGGCATAAGTCCTTTTAAGTCTTAGTAGGACTGAATAAATATACAACTACAAAGTCTAAGTCTGACAGTTTGTTGACTAGATGATATATATATATATATAACTATTTTCCACATTTTGATTGCTGTGGCAACAAAAAAGGATAACTTTTAAACAATTTTTCCTATATTTTCTGTTTGGTTGCCAAGGCCACCAATCAAAATGAGCAGCGTGCAGAAAAAAAAAAATAGGGCTGATAGAAGACCCCTCAAGGAATATTTTTGGTATTGTTAAGTCAGAATATCTGAAACAGCTTTAATAGCAATGAATCCCATTTTTTCCATAAGAAGTTGCCATACGGTGCCAACCACGTCCTTTGAACAATGACAATGGAAAACATGAAACCTGTAAAGGCTTGGGCAAAGCATAAAAAATATTTTGTTCGCCGACCAAGGATAATTTCTTAGGTTAGGTAGGTCTGCTTTTTTTTTTTTATTCCTGCAAAACATAAAAGCAGCCCAAATACTACATAACAGGTTAAAATATTATATCAATTACCCATATTTTTTTTTTTTTTTTTGGGGGGGGGGGGGGGGGGGTGTAGGGAGGTTTTGGGTGGGTAGGTAGGCAATTGCAAACAAACAAAATTTATTTTTGGCCTAATATGATGAGTATGTCTATGATGACTGAGACTGCCTCATAGAGCATATGGTTTCTGAGGAGATAATTCAACTTTTAAGGCATTTTTTGAATTTTTCATTTTGGTTTCCATCGCAACAAAAAAAATGAGCATTGGGTACAATATCACATGGTTGATAAAAGACTATTTATAGAACATTTCCCTAAAGTTTGGTCAAAATTTCTACAATGTCTTGGCAGTAGTAGCCATTTTTCAATTTTTCCCATTGTATGGAAACTTTAAGTTGCCATAGCAACCAAAATAAAGAGTTGATTTTCTTAAAAAAACTAAAAACAAAATCTGTTATGACTTATATGATGAGTTTTTCTATAGAGTCTCAGCCTCAAAGAGCAAATGGTTTCTGAGACTCTGGATGCCAAGCGGAGTCTGATATGGATTGGTTCCCTTAACTGAAAAACATCAACCATTTTTCATCGGTTTTTAACGTTACCAGGCACCAAAGGAACGTGTGGGCAACACCAAAAACAGCAATTGTGTCATTGTGCCTTCTTATAATGATAACAATCTTGTAGGTCACAAACATTATCCCCTGTTTGGTAATTCTGGTCCACTCATTGGTCAAGTTTTCACACCTTTACCTGTACATGTAGCATATTGTATTTATTTCTATTGGGATTAGTGAGGGTACTCGGACAAAACGGACCATGGACAAAACAGACCAGACAAAACGGACCACGGTTAGGACAAAACGGACCACGTTTCAGGACAAAACGGACCACGTTTCAGGACCAGACGGACCACGCTAGAAGATAAACCAGACCATTGATTGGTGCCAATTAAATGGTTTAGGAGTATATAATTACCAAAGACAATGTTAAATGGTCACAATTATTTAACAACTGTTCATGATCTCAATTATCTTTGGTTGTCACAACTATCTAATTAATTTAATGGTAAGATTTTTATCTTTTAAGCCTGCAAATTTCTTTATAAGCGTTGCAACTAAAATAAAACACACTCTCTCATAGTTAACGGGAGGTCTGAACATGGTCCGTTTTGACCTTAAATGTGGTCCGTTTTGTCCTGAACGTGGTCCGTTTCGTCCTGAACGTGGTCCGTTTTGTCCTAAGCGTGGTCCGTTATGTCCGTGGTCCGTTTTGTCCGTGGTCCGTTATGTCCCTAACTCTTAGTGAGAACCAAACCCAATGACAGAGAATAAATCTTGTCTTTAGAAGCAGTCAGATCAGACTGTTCTTTATGAGTAAATTCAGACAGCTCTAAAAGGACTAGAAAGTTTTATTACATCAAATAGGGTACTGTGACAACTATACCACATGAAGGGCTTTTACTTCGACAAGTTTATTTTACAAATGATGGAAGGAAGAGTAGGAATACATTTTAATGTTTAGGGTTAACATGGTAATACGTGCAAAAGCAACGCGCGTGAGCGAAGCTCACGCACGCGGACGCATGAAGCGCGTTCGTGCTGCTGCACGCCTATAGATAACATGCATCCTTAAAAAAAGCTACTTCCACAAAGAGCAATCCAACACCTTCCAGCTTAAAACTTTTGGACAAATATGGCTGCGCCCTTAAGCTGTTTACATTGTATTTGTCCTGTTTCTGTAATGAAAGGTAACACTGAGCCGAGAACCATGCTCGATCACATGCCCTTCCTTGACGAAGTCCCGCTTCTGAGAGAGTGACCAAAAAAGTTTTCTTCAACATTTATTTCTTTTTGTTCAATTTTTAAAGGCGGTCAATCCAACTTAGAAGTCCAAATAAGTAAACGGTAACTGATTTAGCTGTGTATCAGCAAAAGGATAAATAAACAAACAATAGGGGACACTACGTCATAAATCACATGCCATTAATCTCGTGCGTGGATTCGATTGGATATGATGGCCGCCATCGTTAGAATTGACCTCGATATTTCGGAAAAGCGACTATTTTAAAGACAACATGGTCAATGTAGAATACGAAGGACACGGAAATTCGTGAATAGAACCAAATACCTCGATGTGCAATGACTTCCATGCACAGCAAGAACCTTTAGCCATTCAAATGTCATCCAGTATCTATAGTTGTAAATTATCCAAAGCTTGGTAGCGATACATCTACATTTTCCTTTAAAAACTTGTTTCACTTTCCCGTTGGCATCGTCGAAGTATGTTTACAAACACAGCATTGACCATTGTTTTTAAGTATGTCACGACATGATGACGTCATAAGACAACGCGCGCAACGCACCATCATCTAAGGACTTTTCATAAAACTTGTGGCCCGATTTGACAATCTTTTTGGATTTCCAGGAGCCTACACATCGGGCTATCGACGTTGAACGACGTTAAACACTGATTCAACGTTTGTGTGCCTGCAGGGTACCCCTTTGTATACATGACGTCCCGATTCTTGGAGCCTACAAATCGGACCTACAGCATTGAATCAGCGTTGTGTGTCTGCTGGATATGTACCCTTTGAAAGATGACATCCCATGCATCGGACACTCAACGTTGAATCAACGTTATGTGCCTACAGGATAATTATCTCTTTGCATGCATGACACTTCCATTCTAGGAGCCTACACATCAGGTACACAACGTTGAATTACCGTTGTGTTCCTGCAGGATATGTACTCTTTGTAAGATGACACCCCCACCCCCATTCTGGGGGCCTACACATCGGACACATCGGTCGGGCGATGAGTTTCAGTGCCGGGGCGTCCTACACATTTGGATAAGAGTAGGGCAAGGGCCAACTCTGTTTGTAGGTGCGGATTTGGATATTTTTTCCCTCTTGCTTAATATCATCTTTTTCTCTCTCCCTGTGGGAAACTGCTCGATATAGACTGAAATACTGTCTCAACCCCAAAACAACCAACCAACAAACTTATTTTATCCAGCAACTGGATCTAAGTTGATTTGATTTTTCGAGGAATGGAGAACGTTGTGATGAAATTCGGTCATAGTTTTTATTTGTTTTCTATTTATTTATTAAGTTACTATTTCTCTATTTGTTTAACATTTTACCGATATTTTGTTGAAAACCAGCTTGAAGCAAAAGGTCGAACTTACTGCAACAATCAACGACAATGTGCAAAACAGAGATATCGGGATTATTAGCAAAGAACTATCAAAAAGGGATACTCTGGAAGAGAAACATCGGCCGTTTGCATACCAGTGCCATTTAAAAAAAAAATTGAAACGTAGGTCTCCAGGTCAGAATATAATTGCTTTCAAGAATTTGTATTTATTTATTTCTGCTCTTCCCTAAAGGCAGTGGCGCGGTTGGTAGTGTGCCCGACTCATGATCGAAGGGTTCCGAGTTCGATCCTCACCAGGACCCTTGCGTTGTGACATTGAGCAAGTCACGTATCCACAGCTCAGCTTGTATAAATGTATATAGATCTAGTCTTAATAAGTTGCAATAAAAGCTCTACAGAGCTTATGTTACATGTAGTTGTTGATAAAAAAATAAGCGACTATAAATAAAGATTATTATTAATTTCGTTATTATTACTTTAGCATGTTTTCTTGTTCTCTAAAATTTCAGTGTTTTCAACCGCCTCCCCACCCCGCACAATTACTAAAAGATAAGTCGCTAACCACGAAAACTTTGATACAACCGGGTCCTGAACTAATTAGAAGTTAAATGGCTGCAGATTATATGCCCTCAGCTTTGTAAAAGAAAAAAAATCTGCTTTTGCACGCATTTAGGTAACACCTATTTCATATTATTGGTGAAACTAGTACCTAAAATATGAGGCCCTGAGGGTGGAAAAGTTTCCATTAGGTGTGACACACCCACATTGCATGATGTTTTCATTCAGTTTTACATGTTCCTTGAAAATATCTTTGTGTGCATTTAACAAATGCAACTTGTTTCTGTGACATTACTGTATGCAAAAATTCATAAATACCTGAATGACAGTGGTCCTTGGAAGGCTGGTCCGCACCAGAATGTTGACAAACATATCTTGATCGACATGTTCTTGATTTGGACAGACTATATCGTATATTTCACGATACAATGGTGGAACCGACCCTAAAATGCAGAAAACAACAGACTTCACATAGTTTAACAAAAAAAAAGAAGCCTTAAAATATAAAAATCTCCTACATTAAAAACAGAAAGTGATGAAAATAGCATGGAAAACCTGTTGACAACTCCACCTACCAAATGTCAGGTCGTCCGCCATTTTGTTTCGATCATGTGACCAAATAATAAAGAACCAAAAGAATTAAATTTAAATGATTATTTGTCAAGTAATATAGAAGTAACTTTACATTATCTTGGTATTATTTGAATGCAAAATTATTTTACAATTGATCGTTACCACAATAACTTATCTAAAATCAAATAAAATTAAAAACATTTCCCCTTATTTTTTCTTTTGAGGTTATCAAAGTATCATGGTTGCTTTGTTTACATCCAAAATACTGTCAAAAGTTGGTTTCAGATTGTCAATTTAATTTCATCCCAGCTGACAAGTAATCGTCAGTGTTTTAATCAGCTTAAGCAATGAAAATATTTTGAGGAAACGGCTAGCCTTATGCAATTATCACCTAAGCAATTAGTGTTTAATTTTAGCCGGTAGATTTTAATCAAGTTTAGACTTGAGTTCATTAATTTCCAATAAGCATCAAGCATGAAATGACAACTTGATGGTTCATCAAAATTAGTGATGCCAGCCAGACATAAGGTATGTATTAAGTCTGGTTATTTCAGCCCTTTTACCCAAGTAATTGTGATGTGTAACAAAAGCTGATATCTAAAAGCAATGCATTTTCTGAAAAGTAAATTTTTTAGATACAACAAAACGATTGCCACAGGTAGTTGTTTGTCCATAACTCTATCTAGTTGTACTGCAACACCCCCTCGCAAGGATTATGTGCAGGATGATTGCGCGCCGTGAAGAAAAAAAGTGAGATGAATAGACGAGACTAAAAAGTGCAAAAGTGAGGTGAAGAAAGATGAAAGGGTTAAAACAGTTAACAGAAGTGAGATATTAAAATCAGGTTAAAAACAGGTCTTTTGTATTTATGGCATCTGGTGGTCAAGAGACCTGACTGCAGCACTGAACTGAGTCAGTGTAGGCAGCAAAACAACGTCAGCTGGAAGTCGATTCCATTGCACAACAGCCAGGGGGAAGAACGAATACTTATAAAAATTTGCTTGAGTGTGAATTTGAAGTAGCGCAAGGGGGTGGCTGTGACGTGTCATTCTTGTAGGATGTGTAAAATACGATGGGAGAGGTACAGCAACAATATTGTGAATAATTTTGTATAACATGCAAAGGCGAGCTTCTGCTCCAGAGACCTCCAACCAAGACTAGACTGCATAGCAGTGACACTGTCGTAGGGTGAATAATTATTCAGAGTCCAGCGGATAGCTCTACGCTGTATCATTTCTAGTTTGTGAATGTTTGTTTGAGTATATGGACTCCACACTATAGAGGCGTATTCCAACTGAGGGCGCACTATGGTTTTGTATGCCGCTTCGCGGATATGGGATGTTTTGTTTTAATATTACGTTTGATAAAGCCGAGTGATTTATTGGCATTTGAACAAGACCTATTAGTGTGGTTGTTAAAGTTGAGATTGGTGGACAAGTCGACACCAAGATACCTGGCAGAGGAGACACTTTCCAAAACCTGGTTGTGCATTATGTATGGGGTCTTTGTAGGAGTTCTTGCCCTTGTAATGTGCAAAACATGGCACTTACTAGGATTGAACTCCATGTCCCACCGATGTTCCCATTGCTGGAGTTTATCGAGGTCCTTCTGGAGGGAAGATGTGTCTTCAGGGTTGTTTATGGTCAGGTAATGATGTTCCCCAACAAATCCAAATGCATCTCCTGTCACCAAATCTGTCCTGTCCTTGCCACAGGCATCACACTTGGAACACCAATATAACACTCTAGATGAGGGTCAGGACAATTAAATTCCAATGTTAGCTAATCACATGTGTAACAGCATTATGAAACTTATCCTGTTTATTGGGACCATTTATTTTAATCATTGTATCAAATCAAGATAGTCGACAGTTGGCTTGGAAATATTGTCAGTTATATATACATACAACCCTTGCCCGAATGCAAGGTTTACCCTTATGAGAGTGGTATGAAACCCCCCCCCCCCCCCCCCCCCCCCCCTTGACGGAGTCCAAGATAAGTGATTTTTCTCCAAGGAGCCTGGGCCAAATGAAAAAACAGCACTCGACCTGTGCATCAGGGAAAATGTTTTCAAAGCTTCTTATACAAGCTAATTCAAAGAGTTATTAACAGACAACGAAATTGCCCTCCTTTCTGCCTGACTCTTGATAGCAGCAAAAAATTTCACGGTATATGGCAGGAGAGCCTTTTTCATGAGGAGAGAGTAAACAATACCATGTATAGTATATTACTGATAGAAGTGTTGCGGTGCCACACTTAAGGTGCCATCACCGTATACACAGCTCGCATTATTGGCCAGATCATGGTAAAAAGAATTCAACCAAGTATCGCATTTTTCAAAAAATAAAATTCGACCAATTGTCCCTTTTATATTTTTCTCGAACAAATGTTGTATTGACCGAAAGCTACATTAGACCGAGTGGTTTTTGACCAAATGACGTGCACAGCTGTGAAACCACTGCAACCCGGAAGGGAATAACCAACCTTTCATACTTGCCAGTGCTACGCAGCAGAGGTAAGTAGCCAGTCTATGGTTTTAAAGCAAACCTTTCTGCTTTCTGCTGAATGAGCTATTCGGGGCACCCTTATAGTTAGACCATGGTGTAACTGTTACTTATAATTTTCAGACTTTTGCAATCTTTTACTCTCTGACCTTGGAAAGACTCGGTGCTATATATAGGATTTGTTGTGCTGAGCCTTGTAGAGACAATCACTATGAGAACTGAAATAACAATACCCTATGACCCCAGCTCAGCCAGCCACCTCACCAAATAGACAGTGAAAGGTCACCGCCTTATTAGACTGGCAAAATGATACATGTACATACAAAACACACGGGCTGAGTGCTTATTGTGCTATTGCACCCAAGTAGGGCTGGGAAATTCCACTCTTGTGGCTTTTGCTGGAGGACAAAATGAAATTTCTGACTGTTTCTAGTGTAAATTATTGAAATCACCATATCTTTGGTCATGTAGGACTTATTAGCAATTTAAGACTTTTCCAGCTCTGCCAGGACCTACCAAACAATCACTACTAGACAAAAATGAAAAATGTCAGTTTTTATAAGTATTTGATCAGCCTATCAGTAGAATGTCTTTTATAATTGTTGATAAGCTATGCAGAGCCAGAGTGAACAGTGGACTGCTTTGGAGCAGTGTGATCTACTGTAAAACACTTATATTTGGCGGCAGCAAAATTTGGCGGTTTCTGTAAACAGACCTTTTGGTGGATTTTTATTTTGGCGGTTTTGTGATTTAAAAAAAATGAAAGCAAAAGAAAAACACACGGAGATAGATGCCATAGTCTTATAGCACATCTGAGTCCTAGTTTTAAGTCGTCATTCTTTAATTATGCGACTGATTGCTGTGATTACAATTCCATTCTATCATTATAAACAAAACTGTTCACATTATACCGGTTATTGTGTTGCTTCTGATTTAATTAAATTGGCTTAGGTACTAAGTAGCATGACGTAAACATCTCTACACTCCGTTTTCGCCTGGGTGTTTTACTGGGACTTCATTTCTACTAAAGCATATGATGTGTATTTGCTTTGATATTATAATAGAAGGAATACATCTCTCAATGGTACATTTTCTTCTGGATTGGCAGCTTAATTGGCAGCATTTTAATTTGGCGATTTTATTCTTTTCCGCCAATATCGCCAAAATAAAATGACTGCCAAATATAAGTGTTTTACAGTAGTTTGCACCTTTTGCTGGAAATCAGGCTTTACAGATAATTAAGGTATGCTAATCTCAATTTCCCTTCTTATTTTCAGAGTTATCCAAATGATGACTATGAATCTGATGATTTGGAAGCTACAGACACATTGGTAGGAACATGTTTCAGGTTACCAACATGATAATGTACAAGCAAACAATACAGACCCAGATCACACTGTATCTCTGGAGAAACAGTTTGATTGGGGTCACCACTGTTTGTCATGCATTATACAGAGCTCCAGATAGGATGGGCTAACATGGATAATTCAAAGATAATTTTCTTATGACAACACATGTTGTGACCCCTCATTAGAACCATCTCAGCAAAATGTTCTAATGAGGGGTCACAACATATAATTGATGGAAAAAAATAAGGAAAATTATCCCTAAATTATTCCTGTACCCCTTCTTATCTGGAGCTCTGTGCAGCAGCATAACAGCATGTTTGTTTGGCTACAAAGCTGAATAATATATATGGGCATGTTCAAAAAAAATGTGACCAAAGTGTGACATTGGAGGTCAAAAATAAACACTCTGCCATAGGTTTAATTTTTATTCCAGACTTATCTACAGTGCTTACAGTTTACAAAACTGTATAAATTTTAATAATAGCATTACTAATAAAAATTTGTAACAGTTTTTGTGAAGAGATTTTACACCCAAAATCTGTTAAAATGACCAAATTTTATGAAAGTTTTGGAAGCTAAAATAATGATCATATCACTCTAAGTTTCTATTATTTGATGCAGGGCACTTCCAAATTATGTAAATAAATGCTGTTTTCTATCAGAAAACCCTGAATGAAATAAAAACTTAAATTTTAACTTCATTTTGATACACTTTTTCAGAAGTAGAGTTTAAAAAACTTCCATATCTTCTCTTTACTTGGCTGTGCCTCAGTAAAATGTGCATTGGGATAATGGCATATGAGTAGGGAACTAATCTAGAGAATGACTGTTGACATAAAAACATACTGGTAGTGGTGATGCTATGTCAAAAATGTGCTAAAAGTTTCAAGGAATGTGTTACACTCCTGAGTATTATTTTCAAACTGCTCGAATTAGCATCAGGAGAACTTAAATCATTGATTAAGTCTTCTTTGCAATAAAGTAACAATGACTGCATCTTGTAAACATCAGTTTTTCCAAATTTATTGGCCTCTTTAACAAGAAAACTTGGTCTCTTGCTCAGGAGTGTAACACTTTTCAGCCATTTGTTGGTACTGTAAAAAAAAAGTTGAATATTCTGCCTTTAGGTTTCATTATGATGTTGTCTTGACTATAAATGCAACTTGCACTCATTGCTATAGCAAAAGCCAAAATCATATCTTTCAACTCAATGCTTGGGTGTGCCACAATATATTTGCTAATCGGCTGTCTAAATGCACACAAATCAAACAAATACTGAATTTAATTAATTTCTTCTTCACTCTTTCTTTTGGAAATTGAACAGTTTTCTTTACCTGAATATCATTACCTGTTTACAAAAGACATTACAGAAATATACTTCCATACAAGTTTCAGAAGCTGATTGTCACATTATAAATCAGTAAAAAATGTTCCTTCCTAAAATATCATTAACCTCAAAATCTTATCAAAACAGATGGCACTGCATCAAAAAACATTTTCAGATGTTGGAAACATTATATTTAGCCTAAAGTAATCCAAATATGTTTATGTAGGAGAAGAAAAAGTGTCCAAAATGGCATTAAACTGAAAATGCTCAGGAGTGTAACACCTTGCACAATACACGTCATAGCAAAACCAAAATTAAATCACATAATATCATTATCTTGGTCACTTTTATCTTATTATTTTTCACAAAACACTTGATAGCTATGTAAGGATATTATTTGGAATGCCTCATAGTGATAGATACGAAGAAAATGGAATCTCAAAATCTTCAACTTTCAGACATTTTCATGGCAGTACAGCTTTATTTACGTTTAGAAGTTAAATTTATGTTCCAAAATTGTTTGAGGGTGACTTGGTCTTCATGTATGTGCCTAATAAATGAAAATAACACTACTTGTGGTGAAGAAATTAGCTATTTTTGTCTTTTTTCAAAAAAGTGTTACACTGCTGAGTGGCTTAAATGGTGCATATGAAGAAAACAAGAGCCAAGATGAAGACTTCCGGTGTGCCAATTATCATGATGGGTCAAAGACTTTTCATACATGGCATTAAAGTTGACTAAATCTACCCCTGGAAAAAATTATGGGGTTTCAAATGACAAATGTTACACTCCTGAGTTCAAGGGGTACTTGAGAAGAAGTTGTTTACATTCTGAGATGGATGGAGGTAAAGCAACTGGAAAATTTGTAATACAATATACCATCTTTATTCAATGTTTCAGACCATATTATAGAGATTAGAAGCATCAAATATAAAAATGACATCCATTTACATGAGAACCTCTTCTTTTTTGGTGCATCAGAAATTCAGCATAGTGCTGTTGCGCTTAGCCTTTCTTATTTCATGAGTGATGACGAAAGGAGATAAATCTTACATTTTCATGCAGCCCAAAGGACTGGAAAGTCAAGCAGATGGCTAATAGGTATGGTAACCGGCAGAGTTTTGTAAAAATGCAGGCAGAAAGTTCAGTAATCAAAAAAATGTCACACAAAAAGCGTTACACTCCTGAGTTTTTTGGCTATATTTTTGACCGTTACTTTTTCATTACTCAAACTATTTCAATGAATTTTGGCAAGTATCTTCAAGGCTACATGATACATCTTCAGCAACAAAAATAATGTACTATTAAAGCCCTGTTTCCTTTAAAATGCTCTGAAATGCTTCGGTCACATTTTTTTTGAACATGCCCATATAATATAATCAACTTCTTCAGATGTTAAGTAACAGTAAAGTTAGTAACCTAAAATGTCCAAGTATAGAGACTAATGGCTTTTAGTTTTTCTCTTACAGTACACTGAACAAAATTTCTAATTGGTCACTTTTTGCCCTTCAATTAAGCCTTATGCAGATTTAGATTAGCTTTGCTACCATCTAGGAAGAACATATATATACAGATATTCTTGTATTTTACAATTGCTATCTATGCGTTTGCAAAATGATTTACAACAATTCAAGGTGTCTGTCAAGATTTACACAAACATTGAAAGGGAGGTTATTTGAATAATGTCAATATTAAAATAAAACAGATGAAAAATTCGTGAAGACTGAGAACAGATCTCATGTTTTTGTGATGATAAACTTTATTTACTTCTGAAATATCAGGTTTTTGTGTAAATTTGATGCATATTGTATGCGTTTTCAAAACATTTATGGTTTACATAGAAGGAGTCATAACTCTAATACATTGTACTACAATATTTTTTTGATTACATTATTCACTTTCAGAAAGTTAATAACGGCCCAAAATTTTGATTATAATAATATTAAAAAATACAGTTTAAAAATCATATTTCTGCACATTAGAAAACTGACCAATTAAAAATTTTGCTGAGTATTAATTTTGGCTGTAAGGCAAGGGTTTTGGAAGGGGTTGGCTGTAAGGCTAGGGTTTTGGAAGGGGTTGGCTGTAAGGCAAGGGTTTTGGAAGGGGTTGGCTGTTAGGCAAGGGTTTTGGAAGGGGTTGGCTGTAAGGCAAGGGTTTTGGAAGGGGTTGGCTGTAAGGCAAGGGTTTTGGAAGGGGTTGGCTGTAAGGCAAGGATTTTGGAAGGGGTTGGCTGTAAGGCAAGGGTTTTGGAAGGGGTTGGCTGTAAGGCAAGGGTTTTGGAAGGGGTTGGCTGTAAGGCAAGGGTTTTGGAAGGGATTGGCTGTAAGGCAAGGGTTTTGAAAGGGGTTGGCTGTAAGGCAAGGGTTTTGGAAGGGGTTGGCTGTAAGGCAAGGGTTTTGGAAGGGGTTGGCTGTAAGGCGAGGGTTTTGGAAGGGGTTGGCTGTAAGGCTAGGGTTTTGGGAGGGGTTGGCTGTAAGGCAAGGGTTTTGGAAGGGGTTGGCTGTAAGGCAAGGGTTTTGGGAGGGGTTGGCTGTAAGTCTAGGGTTTTGGAAGGGGTTGGCTGTAAGGGTAGGGTTTTGGGAGGGGTGGGCTGTAAGGCAAGGGTTTTGGAAGGGGTTGGCTGTAAGGCAAGGGTTTTGGAAGGGGTTGGCTGTAAGGCAAGGGTTTTGGAAGGGGTTGGCTGTAAGGCAAGGGTTTTGGAAGGGGTTGGCTGTAAGGCAAGGGTTTTGGAAGGGGTTGGCTGTAAGGCGAGGGTTTTGGAAGGGGTTGGCTGTAAGGCAAGGGTTTTGGAAGGGGTTGGCTGTAAGGCGAGGGTTTTGGAAGGGGTTGGCTGTAAGGCAAGGGTTTTGGAAGGGGTTGGCTGTAAGGCAAGGGTTTTGGAAGGGGTTGGCTGTTAGGCAAGGGTTTTGGAAGGGGTTGGCTGTAAAAAAAGGATTTTGGAAGGGGTTGGCTGTAAGGCAAGGGTTTTCCCTTCCAAGATTACCACAAACATGGCCGTCGGTCTTGTGTAAGATGGGGTTTTCTCTTCCAAAACAATCTTGTAAGATAGATTAAGACTTTTGGGATTGTTTTGGAACAGTCAGGTCCAAGACTGATAACCATTGACAATTTATTTATAGAACTCCGGATGCTTTTACTGTAAATTCTGATTGCTTTCATCTCTTAACATTCTTTGACATGTGGGCTTAATAGAAAGGCAGATTAGTTCATGTTTCTGCTGCCATTTTGAAAAATATGGATTTTTGCGTCCAGGTCAGCTTTTATTTGACAGAATATGCTCCTAGGGAGCAAATTCCTTCATGTAAGCAAAAATCCCATTTTGGAAGGGATGTAACAGAAATTGTCATTTGTCTAAATAGCAGCCACCTTTTCTGGGTCCCTGAACCAAAATACAGTGAAAATAAAACTATATTAGGGGGTTGCCTGTCATAAGCAACCAGTTTTTGGGTGTCTCCTTAAAGACAGATTTGACTGTATTACCAAACTCTTCCTTATCTAGGGCTAAACAGTTTGTTTTATTATTTAGATTGGCAGAAATAGAACTGTTGCGCAAGCTCCTAAGAAGAAACACAGACCTGGTAAGTTATACAGACAGGGTTTCTCTGGTTTGGTGTGTTTGTTTAGTGGTGGTGATTGTTGTGGGGGATGGGGGGAGAGGAGGAGGGTAGTTTCCTGTACAAAATTACATATGATTGCTGATCAGATTGAAGATTTAAAAATGTAGTTTGCAAAGTAGTGAAGTGGAAATATAGATACAGACATCTGATTGTTGGTTAATGTTGTTTAGTTTATGGATTCTAGTGACAGAATGGCATAATAGAATAGGATCCTCTTTTTACTGTGCCATCTCTGTCTTTAAGACATGAGTCTGAGACATCCTGTTGCTTCCATGGGCAAAGTAGCTCTTCCAACTTAATTAGAAAAAAAATATTCTCATGGGAGCAAATTCTTTCCTTTAAGAGTTGACCCTTTTAGTAGGGATGCAGTTATGAAAATTGCAGAGTTATTTCCCCTGATAGCATATCCATTCACCTTAATTTTGCATAGTAAGTAGTTATATGACAGTTCCTTAAGTCTTGCACACAGTGTGGTTAAAATGATGATTCATTCAACTTTACGCAATATTTATTGCTACAAAGATTTGTATACTTTTTATTTCAGTGTCAGCAGGCAAGAAGAAAACTGTAAAGCGGCCAGGTAAGCTTGAGTCTAAATTTAAGCAGAGTTTCACATGAGGAACATTTTTATGATAATCCTAATTCTGTTTCTGTTAATTTCTTTTAAAAAAATACAATAGCTTTAGAAAAGTCTAGATAAGGCAGATCTAATGCATGGCCCAAAAATATATGTTTTTTCAGAGGAATAAGAGGAAAAAAACATCATAGTAGTATTTTGAAAAAAAAAATGGGGTTTTGAGAGGCTGTGCATTGCACAGGCTATTATATAGGTTTATTACAAAACCTGTAATGTATGACTTTTGAAACCCCAAAATTCTGAAATAATTTGTAGATACATGATATGCAAATGAATTATTTTCTATTGAACATCACTGTTGACTATTGCAACCAAAATCTGATTTTAAGAAACTTACTCATGCTTAAGTAATTCTCATAATTCATACTTAACCATACATTTCATACATCTGTTTATAGTCTTACATTTTATATCTTTTTTTTTTAATTTTATAGCATACTTTTAGTTTATAATATGATAATATAATGATGGCATCATCACATTATTACTAAACTGTAGCAAGTGGCATGGATGGTCTTGCTTTGTTCTGTTTTCACATTAGAACACCATTTTCAGTGACCCCTGGCAGTGGTAGAAGGCCCCGCCCCTACAGCGCTGGGGCTGCCAGAAGTGGGAGAGAACTGTGGATGACTGCTGTGAAAAACAGACAGACAGGTAAGCTTGTTACATAGTCAACTCTCGATATCTCGAAGTCGAACTTCAGTCTAAACTACTGATATCTCAAAGTAAATTCAGTTCTCAATATCTCGAAGTCAAACTTAAGTCTAACTATAGTAACTGATAACTCAAAGTAAATTTTCTGGGACCAGAAAATTTACTTTGAGATATCAGTAGTTTGAAATAACAGGAATTGAAATGTAAATAAAAATAGGAGATATATCCTTTAATATAAGAAGATACTTTGAGATATCAGGAGTTGATTGGGTATATTTGTTTTACATTGCCTGTAAAGGTACTATATGGCATCTGTGAACATTTGTGCAGTGTGATCAGAGTTTTATTTGTTTAAGTGAAAAATCATTGAGTACTGGGGTATCTAAGAAGTGAGCAGCAAAGATGTGGGTCAGTCTGAGCTGATGTTCAGGCTGATTTGAGTATTTACAGTATACATATTTCTTAAGGTGAATGGGTACACTTCTGTGTTTTTTCCTGCTGTTTTCAAAAGGGAATAGCTTCTGTTTGTTTCCCTTGATGAAAAAGCCCTTCCATAATGGGTCAACTCTTTCTGGGGAAGTAATTCTTTTTCTGTAGGAGTTGACTCCCATTTAGAACAGAGGCCAAAAAGAAATTGACAGAACTACTTCCTCACAAGTGTCTCCATTCACCTTAAGGTTGCTTTTCATGCAAGATCAACCATTTGTTTTCTGTTTGTATCAGAGCTCCGGATAGGATCCTTAAATTGCAGTTGCAGTTATATTGCCTCAGACTACTAGAGAATGTCCATGTAATTTTTACACCATAATATGTTAATTTCACAGCAATTTTTAACTGTACAAATACACAGAAAGAGCTATTGTACTGCCTGTTGCAACAATGTTGGTGTAGGCACCAATGTTAATTTTACATTGAAGTTTTTATATTGTGGGAAAACATGACCAGGTGAGCTGTTCCATCCAGTGACATTTCTTGTTTCAGACTGATCTTGGTTTGTATTTTATGGCAAAGTGTTGCAGAGTAAAGAGACAGATTTTTTTGGCGGTTCTGAATCATTAAATATTTGATTTCAACTCATATATTTTTCATACTTAGGGTGAATGATTACACCTTCATATTTTCTGCCATTAGAACAAAAGGGAACAACTTTTGTTATTTCCAGTTTGCTTTCATAGATTATGTAGCCATTTGAAATGGGATCTACTCTTGAAGGAAAGAGTTTGCTTCTTTGAAAGTAGATTCTTTACTTTAAGAGTTGAGCTTCATTGAGAAGGAAGGCAAAAATGAAAACGGCAGAGTAGCTAGTTGTGTTCATTTTTAAAGGCCCTCGTCCCCCCCCCCCCCCCTCTCAACCTCATATGAAAGTACAAGAAGAGCTATTGTTACAACTTTGGCACCAGTGCCTGGGTCTGCTTCAGCATCAGCATCTGTATGAGATATTTTGGTTCAAGTTTTTTATGTGATGGGCAAAGTGTTGTCTGGCAAACTGTTATGTTTGAGGACAGGTCTTGTTATTTTTATACCCCCGCTTTGAAAAAGTGGGGGGTATACTGGTTTACATCTGTCTGTCCGTCCTTCCGTCCGTCCTTCCGTCCCCTTTTAATCAAATTTTTCGTCAAAGATTTCTTCACAACCATACAAGCTAGACTGGTCATATTTGGCATACATGTTGATGACGACATGTTGTATCGTGGGATTGAGAACCAGCTTTCTCCTGCTTATTCTTCCCTTTATTTGTCCAATTTTCTTTCTTTCCATACTTTGAATAATGAAATTTTTCGTCAAAAATTTCTCCACAACCATTCAAGCTAGAGTAGTCATATTTGGTATACAGGTTGATGATGATGTGTTGTATCGTGGGATTGAGAGCCAGCTTTCTCCAGCTTATTCTTCCCTGTATTTTTCCAATTTTCTTTCTTTCCATGCTTTGAATAATGAAATTTTTCGTCAAAGATTTCTCCATAACCATGCAAGCTAGAGTATTCATATTTGGTATGCAGGTTGACGAAGACATGTTGTATTGTGGGATTGAGAACCAGCCTTCTCCTGGTTATTATACCCCCGGCATACGAAGTATGTCGAGGGGTATATAGTTTTTGTCTTTCCGTCCGTTCGTCTGTTCGTCCGTCTGTTCGTCCGTCCGTCCGTCCGTCTGTCCGTCCGTCTGTCTGTCCGTCCGTTCGTTCGTCCATACGTAAGTTAACATTTGCGTTAAAGTTTTGTGTTAGGTTTTTTTCTTTTGCTTCTGTTATCCAGAGCTTGTTCATAAGTGCTTAGTGTTACTACAGGATGGATACCGATCAGTATGCATCACCTTGATGCTGCTGCTGGCCAAAGGTCAAGGTCACAGACTTAGTAATTCTTATAAAATTTGCGTTAAAGTTTTGCGTTAAGTTTTTTTCTTTTGCTTCTGTTATCCAGAGCTTGTTCATAAGTGCTTAGTGCTACTACAGGACGGATACTTATCAGTGTGCATCACCTTGATGCTGCTGCTGGCCAAAGGTCAAGGTCACAGACTTAGAGATTTATATAACAGTTGCATTAAAGTTTTGTGTTAAGTTTCTGCTTTTGCTCTGTTTTCATGAACGTCTTTACTCGAACTTGTTGATATGTGCTTATTGGTACTACAGGATGGATACTGATCAGTTTGCACCACCCGGATGCTTCTGCAGGCCTAAGGTCAAGGTCTCAGACTTAGAAATTTCTACAGCAGTTGTTTTAAAGTTTTGTTTCAAGATTTTGCTTTTGCTTTATCTTTGAAATTTATATAACCAATTGTGTTAAAAAAGAACTTTAAGTTTGTATTGTTTTGATTATTGTGAAATGTTGAGATGTAGCCTAGTGATATGTGCCTACATGGGCATGCAAAGTTTATTTCCTATAGGCGGTGGCGCTGGCCGGGGGTATACGTGAGCCCCTGCTCACTTGCTCTAGTTTTTCCCTGTATTTGTCCAATTTTCTTTCTTTCCGTACTTTGAATAATGAAATTTTTCGTCAAAGATTTCTCCACAACCATACAAGCTAGACTGGTCATATTTGGCATACAGGTTGATGACGACATGTTGTATCGTGGGATTGAGAACCAGCCTTCTCTTGCTTATTCTTCCCTGTGTTTGTCTAATTTTCTTTCTTTCCATACTTTGAATAATGAAATTTTTCGTCAAAGATTTTGCCACAACCATGCAAGCTAGACTGGTCATATTTGGTATGCAGGTTGATGACGACATGTTGTATCTAGGGATTGAGAACCAGCCTTCTCCTGCGTATTCTTTCCTGTATTTGTCCAATATTCTTTCTTTCCATACTTTGAATCATGAAATTTTTCGTCAAAGATTTCTCCACAACCATGCAAGCTACAGTAGTCATATTTGGTATGCAGGTTAATGACAACTTATTGTATCGTGGGATTGCAAACTGGCCTTCTCCTCTTATTCTCCCCTGTATTTGTCCAATTTTCTTTCTTTCCATCTGAAAAATGAAATTTTTCGTGAAAGATTTCTCCACAACCGTGCAAGCTACAGTAGTCATACTTGGGATGTAGGTTAATGACAACTTATTGTATGGTGAGATTGCAAACCAGCCTTCTCCTGCTTATTCTTCCCTGTATTTGTCCAATTTTCTTTCTTTCCATACATAGAATAATGAAATTTTTTGTCAAAGATTCCTTCACAGCCGTGCTGGCTAGTTTAGACATATTTGGTATGCAGGTTGATGATGACTTCCTGTATCGTCGGATTGAGAACCAGCCTTCTCCTGCTTATTCTTCCCTGTATTTGTCTGATTTTCTTTCTCTCTTTACTTTGAATTATGAATTTTTTGCAAAAGATTTCTATGCCTCTGTAAGTAAGAGTAGGGATATTTTGTATGCAGGTTGATGATAACTTTTCGTATTGTGGGATTGAGAACCAGCCTTCTCCTGCTTATTCTTTCCTGTATTTTTCCAATTTTCTTTCTCTCCTGACTTTGAATAATGCAATTTTTTGTAACAGATTTCAAAGCAACCGTTCAAGTTTGAATGTTCATATTTGGTATACAGACTGATAAAGGCTTCTGTCTTACATGTATTTATTATTTTTTCTTAATGTGAAATCATTTTATTCCATATTACATTAAAGGGATTTATTTAGAATATTGATATTTGGTATACATGGTGACAATGAGTTCTCTTTCTATGCTTTTTGTAACGAAAATAACACCATTTGATTTAAGCAGCTAAGCGGGGGTATAGTCGGATTCTCCGACAGTTCTAGTTGGTAATGTTCATAGTTTTGCTATAGATGGTAAAGCAACACTGGTGTATCCTGAAATTTTCTTCGTATCATAGGAGAAATTTCTGGAAGAGCCCTAATTTATTAATAATTATTTTCATAAAGGATGCTTAAAAAGAGGTAACACTTTAATTAATTACCAGTTTTGTTCTGTTCTTATTTTCACATGACATCACTTTCACTATATGTTGATTTCCACTTGACTGTTGTCGTTCTGTGTTGGTCGAGTTTATTTGTAGCTTCAGGGCTTCAGAAAAAGAGAGTGTTTGATACAGAACCCATACACAAACAGAATTTTCCATAGTATAGGTTGATATCTTAACATATGATTTGGAGATAATATCTAATTCCCAAAGACATTGTAGGCACAAGATAATATCTTGTTCTTTCCAAATGACAAATTGAGGACAGAAGATGAAATAAAAAAGCAGCAAAAAATATGCCAATACATATTATCTGGCAAGAGCAAGATATTCTCTTGAAGACAGAGGACATTATTTTGAGAAAATACATATTTTCTTGAGTTATTGAATATTATGTTGCTGCAAGATAATATTCAGTTACTCATTTCCTCTAGATAAGATGAAGAAAACTTGTCTTTACCGGGGCTCTATAATTTGGCAAAAATTCGGCATAACTTAATACTTCCTGAAAGCATAAATTGTACATCTCTCTAGAACTACTTTTATGAGATGCCTGCAAATGTTGTTTTGGAGAAATAAGATACTCAATCATCATTAAATTCATCTGTTGTATGAAGCCTTGAGCATTTGATGCTTATTAAGGGGAATATACATGTACAAGTAAACAGACACAGTAAAAAGAGATGCCAAGACCAATCTGCAAATCAAATCCATTATGAAAATATCTGTTTTACAGCATATGTAAACTACCCATAGCCAGAGCACACGTTCTCTGATCACGGTTTGAGGTTATAAAACTTGAGAATAATGTCAAACTCAAAATAAAGCACACTGATTTGCTGCTTCCGAGCACATGCTCGGAAGCAGCCAATCTGTATGCTTTACTTTTAAGTTTGAGAATGTACTCAAGTTTTATAGCCTCGGGACCAGGTGATGTTGAATTTGCCTTGACAGCAAGCCTGTATTAAAAGTTATATGGGTACACTGCCATATTTCTCTCCCATGTTTCCAAAGGAAGACAACTTTTGTGACTTCCTTTTTTTATTCCCTGGACTATAGAATCTTTGCAAAAGGGAGTCTACTCTTTTGGAAATAATTCGAGGAGCTATTTCTTACCTTTAAGAGAGGACCCTATCTGAGAATAGAGGCAAAAATGAAAATGGCAGAGTTTCTTTCCCTGAAAATGTACCCATTTACCTTAGTTCCCCCAATATTTAGAGTAGATGCACTACAGTAATTAGCAAGTATCTTGATTAGACTTATCAGGAAAGACCAGGTCTTGGCATTTCTCATTGGGTAACTTTTCAGTTTTCTTTTTTGTTGTAATTTACCAAATAGATAGGTAAGACATGTTAATTGTTAAATTTCCTGGACCTTTTGTAAATGTATTTTCACAAAAGTAACCAAGTGGCCTTTCTGTAGCAACAGTCACAGACCTTTCACCTAAGCACTAGAAAATAAGACAAAAACAAAGATGCCAATATTTCACTCAGCACATTTATTTGATTAATGAATTATAGTTGAAACATTTAAAGCATATTTTTGTATGGATGGCTTCGAACTGCACAAGTGAGAAGATTTTTTCTTTAGAAGCAGAGCAGTATTTTAGATTCAGTTCAGTATTAAAACTTGGGCACATTCTCATTTGAGCATGGAATAAAGTTTTATAATCTGGGAACCAGTTTATATACAGAGGAGAAATTATGTGCTAATATGCTTTACATTGTAATATGCTTGACATACTTATAAATTGAAAGCATTTTGTTATAGTTCGGCAGTCCGTTTTTGGGTTAGCCTAACCCTCCAAGTGGAAACGGAATAGCATGTTTACCAGGGCGTTGTTTTTCCAAGCATCTTTAGCTTTATTTTGAAGTTGTTAGTCAAGGCCTTGAAATACCATCTTGTAAATATAACATCACATGTGTTTATATTTTTTGCTGAAAAAAGATGTTAAGAGCTTTTGTTTTGTTAAAGCACCTCACGTTTTCACCGCAGAGAATGGCAGTGTTTCTGCATACAGTATGTTTGAAAATGTAACGTCTTGTTAAGTATCAGCATCATTAGTTTTGAACACCTGGGCCCAGTAAGTTTTGCATTTTGAGTAAGTTAATTTATCAGGTGTTTGTATTTCAGTTGGACTAGCTGGCAACAGACACCCACAGAGTCCCCGCCATAAGACAGCCAGTGAATACTGGATGGATACACTCAGAAAAACTGGCCAGGGTAAGCTTGGCTAAGCTTTTGACATCTCACCATGCCAACACTAAACAGGGTTTTCACTTGTTCTAAATCATGAGTCAAGGAAAAAAGTCAAAAGTGTCCTCCTATCCGATGTGAATGTTGTACATTAGTATTAACTCTGAGTATTTACAAGACATACAATATGAAAGTGTTGTGTCCTTGTTCAAATCTTACTTGTAACTTACAACTTGAAAAGAACTCAGATCATTGAAGCTCTCATCCAATTTCTGATTGTCCCAGAGGATGCATATATTTAGGGGGTCCAAAGCTAGATTTTGGTGATAAAGTGCTCAAAATCCGGAATTAAGGAAACCTCTGACCGTATAAAATATTCCTAAGAAGAGTAACCGAATGCTTGCAAGAGCTGTGTAATATTAAGCTTTTTATGTCCCCCCACCATGGGGGTGGGGGGCGGTACATATTGTTTTTGGTGTGGATCCCGTCGGCGTAGCTTCTTGTCTGCACTCTATCTTCTGAAGGGATGCATGGATTTTGACCAAACTGGCACAGATACATTACTTGGAGGGGGGGGGGGGGGGGGGGAAACTGATTAGATTTTGGTGACCCTGACTTTATTTTCAAAGTCACAGGAGGTCAAAGAAGGATGAAAATAGCTTGTCTGCACCATATCTCCTGAAGGAATTGATGGATTTTTACCAAACTGGCACAGATATATTACTGGGAGATGGCAAGAACTGATTAGATTTTGGTGACCTTGACTTTATTTTCAAGGTTATTGGAGGTCAAAGAGTGTTGAAAAATGCCTTGTCTGCACTCTATCTCCTGAAGGGATGCATGGATTTTGACCAAACTGGCACAGATATATCACTTGGAGATGGCAAAGAAATGATCAGATTTCGGTGACTTTGACCTCATTTTCAAGGTCACAGGAGGTCAAAGAGTGTTGAAAAATGCCTTGTCTGCACCATATTTCCTGAATGGATGGATGGATTTAAACCAAACTGTCATAGATACATCACTGGGAGATGGCAAAGAACTGATTAGATTTTGATGACCATGATCTCATTTTCAAGGCCACAGGAGGTCAAAGAGTGTTGAAAAATGCCTTGTCTGTACCATATCTCCTGAACTGATGGATGGATTTGAACCAATCATGCACAGGTATATCACTGGGAGATGGCAAAGTTGTGATTAGATTTTGGTGACCTTGACCCCGTTATCAAGGTCACAGGAGGTCTTAACTTGACAGCATTTTTGGAAAATGATACTGCTTGGAAAGCACAGGTGGGGGGACATTTGTTTTTGTCAGAAAACATTTCTAGTGTTAATTTTTGTCAAGCCGGCTTGGGGTGAGCGAGACATAGTTGTTACAATGTCAGTTTGGTGTATGTCCGTGCGTAAGTCCGTGCTTGCGTGCGTCCGTCCGGATTTGTCCGGGCCATAACTTCTACATTTATGGATGGATTTCAAAATAATTTGGCACAGTTGTTCTCCTTGATGAGTAGAAGTGCCATTTGAAACATTTGTTCATGTAGGTCCAAGGTCAAGGTCACACTTGAAGGTCAAATGATAAAATGGTCATAAATTGAGCTTGTCCGAGCCATAACTTCTATATTTACGGATGGATTTCAAAATAATTTGGCACAGTTGTTCTCCTTGATGAGTAGAAGTGCCATTTGAAACATTTGTTCATGTAGGTCCAAGGTCAAGGTCACACTTGAAGGTCAAATGATAAAATGGCCATAAATTGAGCTTGTCTGAGACATAACTTCTACATTTACAGATGGATTTCAAAATAATTTGACACAATTGTTCTCCTTGATGAGTAGAAGTGCCATTTGAAACATTTGTTCAGGTAGGTCCAAGGTCAAGGTCACACTTGAGGGTCAAATGATAAAATGGCCATAAATTGAGCTTGTCTGAGCCATTACTTCTACATTGATGGATGGATTTCAAAATAATTTGGCTCAATTGTTCTCCTTGATGTTTAAAAGTGCCATTTGGAAAATTTATTCAGGTAAGTCCAGGGCCAAGGTCACACTTGAAGGTCAAATGATAAAATGGCCATAATTTGAGCTTGTCTGAGCCATAAATTCAACATTTACGAATGGATTTCAAAATAATTTGGCACAATTGTTCTCCTTGATGTTTAAAAATGCCATTTGGAAAATTTATTTAGGTAGGTCCAAGGTCAAGGTCACACTTGAAGGTCAAATGATAAAATGGCCATAATTTGAGCTTGTCTGAGCCATAACTTCAACATTTACGAATGGATTTCAAAATAATTTGGCAGGATTGTTCTCTTTGATGAGTAGAAGTGCCATTTGGAACATTTGTTCAAGTAGGTTCAAAGTCAAGGTCACACTTGAAGGTCAAATGATAAAATGGTCATAAATTGAGCTTGTCCGAGCCATTACTTCTACATTTATGGATGGATTTCAAAAGAATTTGGCACAATTGTTCTTCTTGATGAGTGGAAGTGTCAAGTGACATACCTGTTTGGGTAGGTCCAAGGTCAAGGTCACACTTGAAGATCAGATATTGTAATTGTCATAAATTGAGCTTGTCTGGGTCATCACTTCTACTTATTTTCTTTTGTGAAAGTTTGAAAAAACGAAGAAAATGCTGGCTAAGCATGATGTTGTTTGGCTTCTTTCTAGAGTGAAGCAGTTACTTAGTCTTGACATACTTATAGGCTACTATAGCAAACATTGGGCTCGGCCAGAGGGACAACCTTCGAGTGTTGAACAGCAGTTACTAGGGGAGCAAATTCTTTCCTAAGCATTGACCTTCATTGAGAAGGGAGGCAAAAAAATGAAACTGTTAGCATTACTTCCCCAAAAGTGTATCAGTCACCTTAAAGTGTCCGTATGCATATAGTGTTATTGGCAGATGTTGTTTGATTACAGGAATCAGTACAGAAAGTACCGGCATGAACACATTCAGTGGTAAGCGACCACGAGATAAAGACATGCCGTACCTGAGCACACCTTCTTATCTGAGGCAGATGGTGGGCACAGAGAAGCCAGGGAAAAATAATGATCCCACTGGTTAGTGTATATTTATGTTTGGTATACTCAATACATTTGTTATATTGTATACTTAGTAATATATGAAAAGAATGGTTCTTATTGAATCAAAGAAAGTCAACTAAATAGCTCTGAATTAACTCTGAAAACACATATATGTGCAGGCTCTGACATTTTGAGCTTTGTGGAGCTGAAAATAAAAGTTTTGTTTTAACACTTTCATATGAATTAGTGCTTCCAGAATACATTCCAACATTTCAAAGATAACTGCAAAATCAAATACAATTACACCAAAGTGATTTTGTTGTTTTCATATCACTGATTGGATACAGTTTACATACTAGCTGGATAAACTTTTATAACTCTGGTTCATGGCATCGCTTTTCAAGGATCTAAAAAGCGGACATTCTTAAAAGAGTGTAGATGAAGAAAATTAAAGACACCTTTAGAAATGTTGAATCACTCTTTTCAGGTGACACTTTGAAATTTATTAGTCAGAACGCGGAAATCCAATTAACTTTATGTGCAGATTTTATGGCATCACTTCCATTTCACGTTTCGTGACATCGATGTCACACCTCCACAAGGCTCAACATGTCAGACAGTGTTCACATATGACTGTATTATTTTCACCAACTAAATGTATATTTAGTTGGTGAAGATGATGTAGGCATATTATATGTATCATGAGATGGTGTGATAAATTGCAAGAATACTGCGAAAAAGTTACTGTGGCAACAAAATCATTAAAATGTAGTGGCTATTGTGTTGTAATATTTGAAGTAGTTATCATATGGTATGCTTTGGTAGGTCATTTGCTTTGTTGGGCAGTTTTAATTAGATAGCCTATTGGATCAAAGGTGAAACTTATGCGCTCTCTTGTCATTTCCATATTTCTGTATGCCTGTGTATGCCTGTGACCTTGACAGCAGAGTTAGAGAAAAGAACGCGGGCCTTTGAGATGCTACTGAAGGTTACTGAACATAATTTCGTACAAGGACCATATAACCAATGAGGAGGTTCGCAGAAAGATCCAAGCAGCCATTGGAGAATATGATGAACTCCTGATGCTGGTCAAGAAATGGAAACCAAGGTGGTTTGGCCACGTCGCAAGGTCTTCTGGTTTAACAAAGACGATTCTACAGGGCACAGTGAAAGGAAAAAGAAGAAGAGGTCGACAGAATAAGAGGTGGGAAGACAATATTAAAGAGTGGACAGGGATTGATTTTGCCAGCTCTACTAGGGCAGCTGAAAATAGGACAAGGTGGAAAGGGATTGTTTCAAAGTCACTTGTGGTGCCCCAACAACCTAGTAAGGTTATGTGATAGAATAGAATAGAACTGTATCTTAAAAACTGTGTGCTAAGACAGCTGTTTAATTTTTTTTTTTTTTGTGTATTATTAAATTCAAAACTCTGCAAATTCTGTGAAAATCTAAGACTGAGATCTGCCTGCACAGTTAAAATGACTTAATGGCAGTAAAGAGTATCTTCTAGAAAGACATTTTAGGGGACATATATACATCTACTCTGATCAAGATCCTTTGCTGTTCTAGATGATCCAGACATTGTTATTCAGCACATCAAAAGCTCTGATCAGATGGCATGGATTGCAGGCTGATCTGGGCCTTAGATATTTACAATAACATATAGTGGGTATTATGGTGGGATTATAGTTTTTGCCATATGGATATATATAAACTGGTTGAACTGTAATTTTCAGTAAAAGCTTCCCCAGGAACACCAGCCTACAAGTCTCAAGAAGAATACTATGATCAGATTATTGAGTATAAAAAGGTAGGTTAAGAAGCTGTTGAGAGGGATGTGTGTTTCCAGTGTCAAATACCTTTAAACATAAAAAAGCTGCTGTCCTAATATCAAATTCTAAAATACTTTATATGCAGTATTTTGCTCATATTTTCATGTAAGAACATGAGCATCAACAAACATCAACAAACCATTTATTAACCAATAAATTGGTAAGCAGCTCTCAGATCAGCTAAGGCATATGATCAGACATTGTTACAGCTGTAACTTGATCTGATCCTTTGTACCATGTCTAGTTGCAGGCATCTTGTGATCTGGTGACTGGGTACATCCACTTGATGTGATACAGAGAATTGGATCAAATTGCATCAGCAACAATGGGTGTCACAGGGCGAGGGGAAGCATCCTAGCCTGGCAGGGCTCCAACCCGAGACCTCTTGCATACTATGTGAGCATTTTGCCTACTGAGCATGGTCAACCTTCGACATGCATATACACTGTGCTTTGTATTTTCCAATATCCATTCATTTCAGCAAGCAGCAAACATGAACCAAGAAGTCTCCACATTGAGAGCAAAGATAAGAAGATTGGAAGAAGATAATCTGAAGAAAGAAAAAGAAATTGAGGGATTGTTAAACCCACAAAAGGTATCTAAGTGAATGAATAAACTTTCAGGAGAAGCAACTCTGCCATTTTCAGATATTTGCCTGCCTTCTGAATGGGTACAAAAAATTCTTTCCTTCAAGACTGGACCTTTTAGGTGGAGGCATTTTACGGGAAAACCAGTAAGAAGGTAAAGGTTTTCCACAGCTTAGTGCCCATAGGCTCAGTTGGGGTTAGAGTCACTGTAGCTTGGGCACAGCATACCAAAGGTGGAGCCCTCTCTGTTTCCTGCCTATCCTTTCTTTCCAAAAAGGTACTGCTGCTGGGCTTATAGAGAGAGTGTTCCAGTCGCAAGCTGGACGCAGCTAGATTCTGACCCACAACCTTTTGACAACTCGGCAATGGCACCTCTTAGGCAAACTAATGCTAATCCTCAGAAGTTGTCTCCCTTTGACAAAATGGCATATTGCCCTTGACTGGACAGAAATTCTTCTCATGAAATTCACCAGGCCGTGTAGCGCAATCATTAGGGCCCCTGACTCATAAGTCAGAGGTCCTGGGTTCGAAACCCGGTCTGGCCACATACTTTTGTTTCTCCTTCGGCTGATTCAAGAAGGGCAGTTGTCAGTTACTGGCGAAAGTATGTGCACTTAGTACTGGTTAACCGCTTAGGAGCTCTAAGCCTGCCCAGGCATAGTGTGGTTAGGTTAACTGACCGTCCCGACATGACCATAGCTGTTTACCGTGGACGTCAAGCATCAAATCGATCCAATCCAATTTTTATGAAATTCGGTTACAGTGACCTAGTTTATGTTTGTGACAAAAATTCAACTGTGATGAGATCTTATCATAAATCACTTAACAGATTTTGACTACACTTTAGGCTAAAAATTAAAAGTTCAGTAGGCCTGTTTGATACATAAAAAGCATTTGTTGATTTATGACAGAGCGAAGAGTTGAGACGTACCCTAGCAGACAAGAGACCTGACTCAGGAGCAGTAATTCACAGTTTGAAACAGAAAATACTCAAGCTTGAAACACAGATGAGGGACAAAGAAGCAAGTTACATGTAAGTTTCTTGTCACATTATGAAAAATATGGATTATACAGTTTTTTGTTTTTTTTTGTTTTTCAGATGAACAAACTGGAGAATACTTGTTATATAGTTTTGAAGTATCAATGGTTATTACCTGAGGTTTCAAATTTATTATAATTGTATCATTATATTTTCTAAGTTGTCAGAAAGTACTTTTAGCAACGAAATAAGTTCCACTAAAAATTATATAGTAAAAAATATTAGGTTAGTGGTTTTATGAATGATTCTCTGACTCTGCTTCACACCACAGTAAGAGCTAAGTTTGATTTTGCACCAACAACCACCAGTCTGGCTGTCATCATGGTACATTGCATTTTGGAATTGAAATTTACCATTTGGTCATGCCAAGACCTCCAAGAGAGCTCATGACTGGAATGAAATTGACCATATAGAATGACTTCAGAGGTCACACACTTATAATATGTACCTGTGGCAGAAATATTTTAGCCCAGGAAAGCCAACTCATTCTTTGCACCAAGACAATAAACAAGCAAAAACAAGGATTTTCAATAAAAAGTGGTGGTTTTCTCTGCAGCAACAGATTCAGAGAAATGAAAGTATTTAAATACTTTACAGAAAAGAGAAAAATATATTTTTTAGCAGAACTGTAATTGGTGTCCAGATAGAAACCTTTAAACTTTTTTGTCTGACATAATTTCTGATTCTGAGGCCTAAATAAATAGACTTATCAACTATAATTGTAGGGCAATTTTTCAAGTCACTACATTAAAATCTGTTTTGTGACTCTTCTTGTGAACGGGAAAGTTACTTGGAAGTTAGAAAGGCTTTAGAAAACCAGTATCCGAATGTCAGGATCTGTTTGAAAAATGACAATGTTAGTTTAAGAGACATTATATTTTCAAAGGCATTATACAAACATACAATGCAAATTTTGCCCCGAAAAATGTGAGAAGCTATTCTCCTCATATTTTTTTCATCAAAAATATTAGCATGCTTGATTTTATGTGCACTAGAAGCCTTACTGATTCTTGTGACTAAGAACATAGTTAAACTAACAATGCTTTAACAACTGGGCCGGGAGGATTAGATCAGGATTAGACACAAAATCATTCATATGATGCATATCTATAGGAGAAACCACAAAGTACATATGTATGTTCTTCTTCCAGAAAATTACAGAGTGATTTAAAGACAACAAAGGTTGAAGAAATGAGGCAGCAGATGGAGGTATTCTATCAAGAAATTGTACGTTTACAGACTTCAAAAGAAACAGGCATGGATAAATCAGCAAGGTACAGTTTCTTGCTTTTAGAAATTTCTTCAGGTAGTTTCTCAGTCTTTGTCTAAATATAGTTGATATATGAATGAGTATTATCATTCTGATGTTTAAGATGAAAAAGGTTTGGGCTTGGAATTGTATGGTTTTTCAAGAATATTCGGGGGATTGGATTGAATAAAATTTTAAGAAATTGACAGTTATTGTAAAGTTAGTAGAATACCTGTGGTGCTCCATTCTGTCAGAACATTAACTGATGCTTTTGTCATATAAATAGAGGATCTTACATTAGTGGAGCGGGATATAGCGAAAATACTTCAGTTGATGATACAAGCATGAAAATTACAGGATAGCAAGTACCTGGCATGCACTTTAACATAAGATCGTGGGCCACTTGAAATTATGTCATTTTCAAGATGGCCGCCGCAAAAACAAAATGTCCGCCTTTTTTATGTACTTTTCAACACATTATTTAAGGTAATAGTCCAGGGGCCCGTTGGCATGGATGTTTATTTTATGCCCTGATTATAGTCACTTAGAGCATTGACTTAGGGAATGGCAAAATGGTTGTTGCCAGTGTTTCTTTCAACACTTTACCGAAAAAATGGCCAAAGTGGTGGGTGGGGTAACACTGGTCCATTACAGCACCTAAATGCAATAAACGCAATGTAGAAAATACTTTGTGTCATAAATATCCCTTTTTAAATGTTCTAATACATAAAAAGCAAACTGAAGTCTGGAAATGATGACCAAAAAGCATGATATATTTGTAACGTATATAACTGTAACTAAAATACAAATAATCAATGAGAAACAGACCAAACGGTGGAATGAAATTTTTACATGTGGTCCTAAATTAGCATAATCTATCGCTTTTATTTGACTCATGCTCATCTCAACTTTGACAGAATTGCTTGATATATTTTGAATCAGTTAGGTTGCAGTTAGTAGTGGCAATATCAGTTGAAGACAGAATGTAACTTATTTCTTATGAATTCCTGAAACACTGGTGAGAAGGTATAATTAGCTGTAGTCTGTATTATGTCTTAAATTGAAAAAGTGTACAAGTACGCAATGTAAAATGCTATTCTTATACTCATTAGACAATAATAATTTTGGGTTCTATCTGAAAGGCACCCAAACAGTAACATTACGTAACATAATCGAAATCCGTCCCAGGAAGAATAATCCAGGGTCATATGTAATAAAAATCGGGTCTTCGTGTAGATAACAACTTCAATTTGATGTTGTTATCATAATCAGTAAAGCAGTCTTTCAGCAGCTCAAAAATGGTTGTTGCTATATCATTTTATGTGTTTTACCTAGAAACTGACCAAAGTAACGGGTGGGGTAACATAAGCGTGTTACAGCAGCAATCTGTTACAAACGAAATGTAGGGAACAATTAACGTTATAAATGTAAAGCGCAATTAAAAATTATCAATATGATTTTTTTATATCTAAATAAATAGCTATATTGACATTTTTAGATCAAGATAATCATCAGTCAAATAAGACCAGTAACGTACATAACCGTGACTAAAACACAATTAACATACATGAATCGCTGGAATGAATTTTATATGATTGGTCCTTGATCAACATACTCTGTCACTTCTCTTTAAACCATGTGGAAAGAACTGCTTGCATATGTTGAATTAGTTAAGTAGCAGTTAGCTGTGGCATTGCCAGCTGAAGAGAAAAGTTTACTTTTCCTTAGGATTTTCCCCAAAACAGTTACTGACGAAAATATCTACCTGTTGATGATATAGCCTTTCAGTGTAACTGTTTATGTCTTAAGTTTACACATGTGAAGCAGCCGTGAAGAAACACCACTGTTTGTGCCTCCAAGTCTGATAATATGGGATTGTCCTGTATTTGAAAGGCATTGTAACAGTAACATTACGGTACATATCTGTAATGTGTTAGGAATAAGTTTTTTTTTTTATTTGAGTAAGTTGTTTTCAAAGGCTCAATTCTTGGATGCCAGAAAGCATTTAACTTACCATTGATATTAAGACAGCAAATATTTACTTTTTATACACTCACAAGAACTCAAATTTGAATATCTGAAGCATTTAGAATTTTCTTAACATTTTTGACTTACAGCAACACCACAAAACGCATCACTTAAAATCTTGGGGGACCAGTATAATACAGTAAAACCTGTCTTAGTGGCCACCTCTATTAAGCAAGCAACCTGTATTAAGCAAGCATGTATTCAGTTCCTATAATAGGCAAATACATTGAAATGTACCTGTATTAAGCAAGCACCTGTCTTAAGCAAGCAGATTTTGACTATCCCTTAGGTGCTTGCTTAATACAGGTTGGACTGTATGTATAAGTTGACCTAACTGATCCATGTTTAGGTTTAGAATTATCATAGGGGAGATACCTGTTTCCCTACCTGTGCTGTCTACAGAGGCAATCAGGTAACCTACATGCAAAAGTGGCTGTCAGCTGAGGCAACTGATAAAGTATCGGCTCACATGATAGTTATTATCATCGTGTTTGAATGTAATCAACGTTACCTTTTTGTGTTGCTTCCATCTGTTACACTGCACCATATTATCACTATGTCAATTAAGTAATGAAAATGATATACTTTAAGAGACACATATAAAGCGTCTTTTCATGAATCTGTTCATGACGTGTATCTCTCATTGTAATATTACCAAGATATATTTGGTCAGATAATTCTGTACAGTCCCTGTTTGTGTTCTTATACATTATTATCAATACATTAAGTGTTACGAAAGACAAATGTAGTTTTGATCATTTGACTTTTAATATCTATGCTTCTTCTATCATTGTATTGATATAAATGGTATCAGAAAGCTGTAATTTCTTACTGTATATGAACTCATTCAGAAAAGCGGTAAGACTTCATTCATAAGCAGTTAACACGTGTAATTATTGCTAAACAATAATTATTAATAATAAAAATTATAGTAATATCTTCAAAGTCAAGGAGGTCATCTGAAAATAGATATATCAAGGTTTGTCCTTGACATGAATAGTATGCATTACCTTATCATTTGCTAATTTTTAATTCAGAACTAATGTATTATTTTTAAGCTTATGAGATATGAGGAACTTATAAATTACCCAGTAACTGGTTGTATACGTTATTCGATCTGTTTTCCTTCTCTTTGTTTTGTTACCATACTGCAAAGTGAAACTACATGTCATTACATTCTTTAGGACAACTGGTATTTGCCCACAAATATCCCACATCAAATATGCTGTCGTTTTGCGTTGCAACTTAACTTTGAGGCTTAGAATTCTGTAGAACTCGGTCCCTTAAAACGTAAAATATTCGTCAAATTAAAAGTAAGTCCTAATGATGGTTCCATGCTAAATCGACTCATTTAAGGGACTGTTGAATATAAGCAGACTAGAAAAGGAAAGAAAAATAGCATGGAAATTAAACTAATTTTTAAACAAAAACATGTAATTCTATATTGCTGTGATAACCCATGTCTTGACTTCCCTTGCCTCTTTTTCTTCTAAATTAAATGTGTCAGATGCTGCACTCTCAATGTCCCGGCTGGTACATTACCGTAAGGAACTATATACACAGACCAGATAACTCAAACTACTATGCAACATTTTGACTCGTGTTTTGTTTCAAGATTTTAACTGAACAATGTTGGTTTCCTAGGTAACGTAATATATGCGATAATCTTACAAAGTAAGTACACTTAGTTAGAAAGTGTTCACGTCAGCTATGTAAGAAAATGGTGTGGCTTAACTCTTCAAGCCTAAGGTTACATTTTTGTTTTACACTCTTTCAATCTGCAGGGTCAATGTACCAGTTCTGTCCAATAAACAAGGCAATATCATGTTTTGAATTGCTAATTACTGGTAATTTTACAGTATTAAACTTACCAGAACAGTCGCTAATCGGATTTCAGATTTATCCAACCGATTAATATTGCTTTATTTGAAGCCTGTATACAAACTATTTGCTGGCTTATAATTGCTGCATTTTTTCTATAGTGAAATGTATCTGTTTTGCAGTTTTTGATTATACAACAAAATGTCATGTATGTTACTGTCTTTAGAATCGCAAGACTGAGTAGCTGGACATAATCATTAAAGGTGCAGATATATGCTTTTAGAAATAAACAAGCAGCAAAACCTGCTGTGCGTGTATGGAATTTGCCAAGTCTCCAATTATTAGCATTTGCAATATTCTGAGTTTCGTCACGTATGAAACGTACCTCATGAAGTCCCTAAATTAGTCATAAGCTGATAGTTCCAAGAAAACAGTGTTTTTTAAGAACTGCCAGGATATTAACTTCATAATTGTTCTCTGAGAGACAATGAAGAAATTCTGTAGGTCGAATTATAATGGACTAAATCATAAATTAAAGTTATTTACTACTAGTAGTAATGAATGATGAAAATAAAACGGTACTAAAATGTATTTTCTAATACTTTATGATGATTCTATGGAGAAACTGCATTTGAAAATAAAAAAGTAGTTTACCTTGAAATTATGATTTTAAAATAAAAACACAAAGGTAACGTATATTATCGATGCTTCTGGCCAAATAGTCGTTAGAAAATTTGACAACATGCGCTTTTCCATTGTGAACAATCCATTGATGAAGTTTTTACATGTAGATATTGCCAAAAAATAAGACACAAGCCCAAGGGAACTACATATGCCTGCGGACTATAAGCATGTTTTAAATTAAAACGATAACATTTTAAAATTTGGCGGCCATCTTGAAAATGGATTATTTTTAAGTGGCCCGCGATCATTTTTGAATCTGGGCCATGTAAGGAATATTTAGTGAAAATTTCATGCTTGTATCATCAAGTGAAGTATTTCCTTGAATTTTCACTCTAAGCAGCTCCACTACATGTGTAGCGTAGCAAGGTTAAAGTCAAGTTATACTTCGCGTTGTGTTTCTTTAAAGTCTTTTAAAGTTTTAAATTAACAAAGATTTATCAATTTCATATTTTATTTTTAAATGCCAAAAATGAGTTTCAGTATAAAGCAAGACTGAACTAAAACTACTGAACACACTAGTAACCCGAAACCATACTGAACTACATGACTGATGAGTCTGGAAAGCTCTGGGTATATATAGGCTTTTTCACATTCCACAACATTCCAATACATTTCATAACGCAAAAACACCCCACCTGTTGTTTGTACAAAGCATCAATCATGTTACTATTATTTGATATTGTTTAAATATCAAGTCAATCATTAGGGTAGAATAACATTCTTTTAAAATGTCGAAGCACTCTGTGAGTGACAATAATGATAACATGTACTAGGGTTTCTGATGAAATATTAAACAAAACACCCTAATGATTGACAAGTATGCTAATTGAACCTAAAATATTCCTAACACCTGCCAAACATCTGTGGAACAGCGCAGAATCATCTGACCTTTAAAAGTTGACCAAAACTCATATGACATTTGTCATCAAATTCCAAAGGCCTGATGTTTACTTTGACTTGAACAGTGTCCAATTGATTTGAATGGACTCCAACAATAATAAACTCATGTATTTATCAAAGTATGCAAACTTATAACTGTTCCTATACCTACTATTTAAAAGAGTACACTTTCATACTATCAATCAAGGCAATTAAGATGATTATTTTAATTAATTAAAAAGTACATGTATACATGTCAGGGGGCCACTATGTAACATACCTCCCCTTTTTAAGAAATTTATTAATTTCTCAAATTAATAAATTGAAAAATGACAGAATACATGTACTAAACAATCATAATACCCAGCTGACCAGAGCTCATTAAATCAACATATATTACAATACAATAAACACATCATGCAATTGACAACATTTCAATATATCAAAAGGCATATTACTAGACAGATTAAAACATATCAATGAAACAACTTTAAAAGTCATATTTTAAAGTCACAGTTTTACTTTTCACTGTTCACAGTACTTCTAGTCTCTTGTAATGTAAACAATAGTTGACACTTTAATAATGAAAATAAAAGCATTATTAAAACAAAGGGAATTAACACATTATATACAATTTTGATAAATTATAATTCAAGTCAGAATATGTCCTTCTTTTCAACTGTCACCTCACTGTCACTCTTTCCTCACTTGTGTTGGCCTGGATGGAATCGGGATGATAGGTACCCGATTCCTTGGTCGAAATACGCCATCATTCTGCTGCTCGATGGTGTGTTTGTTGATAACCATGACAACAGGATATACTGTTGTTGTATTCTGTCCATATTCTTCTTTCATGATCTCAATGTCACTAACAGTTGTCTGCAAATAGAATGTTTTATCTACATAGTAGATGATATTTAAGAAATCAGTTCTTATCATCTTTAACCGTGCATGTCAAATACTTCGTTCTACCTTAAATTATATTTATCTTCACCTCTGCACAACTTTAGGGTGTACAGGAGGACTTTGTATTAACCTTAACCCTAATATCTTCACCTCTGCATACCTTTAGGGTATACAGGAGGACTTAATTATTAAGCAATTAAATTAAAGTACATATATGATGATTATATACAAATGAAGGTGCCGTGGACCACTATTAACTTTTCTTTTGGTCACTTCTGACCCATGCCATCGTGGCATCCATCTGTCTGAGGGGATTAGATTGTCCCTCCGAAATGTGACTGACATTTCCACTTGGTCGTTCGACAGACATCAACTCAATATCTTCACCAGCAACGTTTGAAGGTATTGGTTTCATTACTGTAATCCCATGGTCATGCAAATTAGCTAACCCCTTACATTTAATGTGGCTGAATCTTTTTATAATGCAAATAATAGTCACGATGACTACAATTATTATAATAATAACAATTATGGTAGTAGCAAATGTCCAAGTCGGTTTATCTTCAACATTGATCTTTTTATAAGCGTGCATCTCGCGCAGAAAACCTTGCATTGGAATCTCTTTAAGTTCTGTCAAACGTGGTGGGAGTTTAATTGGTGACAATTTTTCAAAGTTTGTTTTGGAGTCTTGCCAAATCTCAAATTGAGAAATATTGCGCAATTTCAAAAGAGATTGTAAAGGATCTGACCTTTCAAAAGTGCTTCGTTTGTCAAAGTACTCAGATAACTGTAAATATTTATTGGAAGCCTTGCATGTATTGTTTAATGTTACAATCCCAAATGGTGGTTTGACTTCAATATCTGAGGGTTCAGCAATGTTTGACTGACAACTAACTGTAAACTTCAAGTGTGAATTTGTTGTTATAATCCAAATACCAAATGATAAATATTTTGTCATTGGCAATTTTGCATTTAAAATGACAGTTTGTTTACATAGTTGTTTAATGTCATCCCGAGCTTGCATAAACAAAGCCATAACACATAATTTGTGTAAGTTTGTCTGGTAAAGTGCTGTTTCAGGGTCACAAAATTGTGTATGATGACTATTACAAACATGATAACTATTTTCAGATAACAATGAGAATTTTGTTTTATCCTGTGATACCATAAGCGTGTCAGTTTCTAATTCATATTTAACTAAATAGGGAGTTGAAGTTTCATTTTTGAAGGAACTATACAATGGTAATGGTAGGTTATGTACTTTATAAACTTCATATTTTTCTTTTGTGTTAATTAAGGGAATTTTCAGTACAACTCTGATTTCATCATCTTCCATGTAAGTTACACATGTAAGCGTCTTATAAAAATACCAAATATCAGTTATAGGACTTTTTGGTAACTCAAAGTTATTTGGTAATTTTGATTTTATCTCTACAAGTAATGATCTTAGATTTCTAGGAGAAATAGTACTTGTTGATAAGTGTAACATTGAGAGCATATTAAGTTCAGTCTTAATATTTTCTAGGTAAATTACAGCATTTTGAGTAGTTTGCCTTATTTCATCAAGAATCATCTTAAACTGTAAATATGTATGAATAAATTGTTCAAGCCTCATAAATTTTTGTTCAAACAATGTTCCTAACTGTATAACTTTTGCGTCAAGTTTTTGAACAACTATTATCAAATCCATAATAGATCTTCTATTTTCTGCTACTTGTATTGTAGTCAAATTTAAAATAGATAAACTCATGTCTAGATCATGTATAATTTGTTCTTGATTTTCTGCCAAGTTTTTAATGTTTCTATTTATATTTTCAAGGTCAGCTTCTGAAACTGTGCCAAATAATGTACTCATTAATTGACCTACAATTGGTAAGATTGACCGCTTACTTCTTTGATTATTTGGTGAGAATATCTTATACTCATCAAATGTATCATAGACAGATTTGTATGTGTCAGATAGTAAATCAACCTCAATACTCAAACTTTTAAATGTTTCTGCATAGCCCGTTAAATTCCATTTAGTATATCTGTTAGTTATTGTTCTAATAATATTATCTGTATTATTAAGGTCAGTCTTTATTTGATTGATAAGCTTATTATATGGTCTTAAATCATGGACAAATGTTACAAACCAGTGAGCGTCATTAATATATATTTCATTTGTCTTTTGAAAAACTACGTTTTCAGACGTGAACATGCCAGAGGAATAGCTAATTAACATAAGACCTATGCTGAATACACAGTACATCGTATTCATCTGAAAAAAATAAAAAAAAATAAAGTTCGATTACTCTCACCGAATTCACTGATTATTTCACTGAATAATCTCACTGATTATTTACATAGCAAAACGAGGTCTAATTACAACATATTAGAAATTAACCTCAATAACTGTTTTACATTGCTGTCTTTATCCTTAGGAGACTTTCGTTTCTGCATCTTTTTAACAGGTTTCTTTGGTTTCAAGGCCTCATTAACACACATTTTGTTGTCTGAACAGTCTAATGCAGTCTCAGTTGAATAACATGGATCTTTGTCAGAGAGTAACTCATCATTATAATCCATATTTTCAACTTGACTGTCATTATCACCAGACTTAACGGATTCTTTTTGACATTTCATTCTCTTTGCCAATTCCATCAAAGGGATATCATCCTCATCTTCAGAAGTTTCTCTCTCATGCCTATATTTCTTTGCTAATTTTGCCAAAGGAATATCCATTTCTGAGTCTGAATCTGAACCTAATTCTGAATCAGAAGCCTGAGGTGGAATCACATAAGCTGCATCACGTAATTGCCTATTATCCTTAGCTGTGGAAATTTGCCAGTCATCAATATTTGCAAGCCTTAACATTTCAGCATGAACCTTACTTGTCGAACCATCCAACTGATTGTTAATTACATAGCTAACAGGACCCCTTTTCTCGAGAATTCTATAAAACGGTTTCCATTTCATGTCCAATTTACCTTTTCTTTGATTATTCTTGTAATAAACTGGATCACCAACCTCAAATTCAACAACTTTAGTATTCTTGTTGGCATATTTTGCTTGTCTTTTCTTTGCCTTTTTGAGATTATTTCGAACTGTAACAAAAGCTTTATGTTGCTCTTGCAAAGCTATCTTATGTGTTTCTTCACCCTGATACTTTCTTCGAGGTTTAAGAAGGTTATCTATTGGTAAGACAACATCTCTGTTATACAACAGGTAAAAAGGAGAAAACTTGGATGATTCACTTACATTGAATCTAATTGCACCCAAAGCTTGATTCAAAAACATATCCCAAGTTTGTTGATTATCTGCCAACTTTTTAGACAAAACGTCATGCAAAGTATGATGAAATCTTTCAACTTTAGCATTGCTTTGTGGATGATACACACTTGTCAAAACATGATCTATTCTAAGACTGTCCAAAGTTTCTTTTACAATCTTATTTACATTTTCTGTTCCATTATCAGATACAATTTGTAAAGGACAACCAAAGCGTGGGAAAATTTCTTCTATTAACAAATGTGCAACTGTATCCGCAGTTTTATCAGGTACAGCAGAAGCTTCTGGCCATCCACTAAACCAATCAACAAAAGCAATTATGTACTTATTTCCAGACAAAGAAGTTGGATACGGTCCTGAAAGATCAAGGCTAATCTTTGCCATAGGATAGGGTGGAATATCTGTTTCTTGCAAAGTTTGTTTGATTTTCTGCAAAGATCTTGTCTGACAGACAGTACACATAGAAACATATTGATTCAGTTCCTTGAATAAATTTGGCCAATAATATTTTCTCTTTATTGAATTGAAAGTTTTCTGAACTCCCATGTGTCCATTGTTCTCATGATATTGGGTAACAATCAAAGATCTGAGATGTTTGGGAACATACAATCTAAGACAAGGGTCATCATCAGAATTAGACAAGTAATAGACCAAATCATCTACCAGAAGGTAATGTTTCTGAATATCCTTACTTTCTTTGTTTCCAAGGATCATTGATCTGATTTTAGAGATTTCATCATCTCTAAGCTGTTCTAGTTTCATATCAAGGCCTACCTTTGTAAAATCAGAAAAATCAGACTTCTCTAAGGTATCTTTTTCTGGTAGGTCACAACTAGCAAACGACTTAGGTTCAAACTGAGAGGAATCCAAGACATTAACTTCATACAAGTTATCATTTACGTCAAGGACAACGTCATCTTCATCATTCTCAAGTAAACAAGTATCTGAAACCTTCTCTACACTAACATTATCTGGATGTCTCGAAAGTAAATCGGCACATGTATTGGTGGTTCCTTCTATGTATTCAATTGTACAGTTATATCCAGACATGCTCAAAGCCCAAAGTTGTATCTTCTTATTCTGCATTGGGGACTCTAGAAGATATTTCAAAGGCTTATGGTCAGTTTTAATGACAAACTGAGCATTATGTAAGTAATAATCTAATTTTTGAAGGGCAAAATGAATTGCATAAGCCTCTTTTTCTACTGTTGACCACTTACATTGGGATTTACTTAATTTGTGGGATAGGTAGTAAATTGGTTTTTCATCACTGTCACAGATCTGTGTAAGGCATGCCCCTATGCACGTGTCACTTGCATCTGTATAAAGAGTATATGGCTTGTTGCAATTTGGATAAACCAAAAGAGGAACTGTAGTTAAACTATCTTTGATATATTCAAAAGCCTTTTGATGTTCGTCAGTCCATTTGAAATGTGCATATTTTCTAGTCAAAGCTATGATAGGTTCTGCTATTTGAGAGAAATTTGGAATGAACCTTCGATAGTAGGAACACATGCCAACAAAAGATCTTACTTCTCTTACACAAGTGGGAACAGGTAAAGACCTAATTGCTTCTACTTTCTTTTGATCTGGTTTAATTCCTTCCTCATCTATGACAAAACCAAGATAATTTGTTTCAGTCTTAAGAAAACTACACTTCTTAAGTTTCAGTTTTAATTTGTGCTGCCTTAACTTCCCAAATATAATATTCAAATGAGTCAGATGTTCTTCGAAAGTTGAACTGAATATCAGAATGTCATCCAAATATGCAGTTGCAAATTCACAACAATCCTGCAAAACTACTGACATTAACTCTTGGAATATTGCCGGTGCATTTGAAAGACCAAAGGGCATAACATTGAACTCATATAAACCTCTATGACATGCAAAAGCTGTTTTCTCTTTGTCTTTTTCATCCATCAAAACTTGCCAATAACCACTTTTTAAATCCAGGGAAGAGAAGAATTTTGCATTTCCCAATAAGGCTAAGATGTCATCTATCAGTGGTAAAGGATACGAATTTTTCTTTGATATTTGATTCAGTTTCCTGAAGTCTACACAGAATCTTTTACTACCATCTTTCTTGTCAACAATAACTACAGGAAAAGACCATGGTGACCTAGACCTACGAATTACATTAGCATCTAACATTTCATCAATGGCTTTATCAATAACTTCTCTATTTTTAAGAGGTGTCCTATAGGGTCTCATTTTTATTGGTTTACTATTTCCAGTATCAATCTTCATTTTAACGGTATCTGTATGACCTAATTCAGAATCTTTACTTGCAAACAAGTCTTGATTTTTAAGAATAAGATTTTCTATTCTTGACCTATATTTGTCAGGTACATCTAAATCTTTGATATCCATTTTACTGTCTTGATTTTCCGTTTGCATAACTGTATTAATAGTTTTCAAGTTAGAGTTTTTGGTTTTTGAAATTCTTGCCAGAAGACCATGCCTATAAATTTTAATAAATTTATTTGTGTTATTTACTATTAAAACTGGTAAAGATCTATCCTTAGTCAAAGTTGAGATTGTATTTATAATTTTCAAACCTGGCTCATTTGTGAGAAATCCCCTATCAATTTCTGAAATTTCATACATTTGTTCTGATGGTAAATCAGGATTATTTCTAACCTTGCCATAACAAATCCTAGCAGATTGTGGTTTAAGAACACAAGTTCTTTTCATCCTAACAGTTGATGCTACATGAATGTCTTCCTCCAAACTAACATAGTGTTTTCCATTAATTCTAAGACATTTTAAATCAAAATAAAGTCTAACATTATTTTCTTTCAACCAATCCAAACCTAATATCAAGTTTCTATTCAAGTCTCTAACAACATAGAAATCTTGTGACATTTCGGTTCCACCGATACAAAATTGAACATTAATGCAACCGTCAACTTTCAATTCAGTACCATTAGCTGATTGTAAACTAATTCTTTTATTTTGCAACCTTGGTTTACATTTTAATTGATCATAAATTCTACGGTGCATCAATGAACATTCTGCCCCTGTGTCAACAAGAGACCTATACCTTTGTTTTCCAATTCTAACAATACAAGAATTTGGATTGCCTGAAACATTAATTTTGAAAGTTTTTGAATTTAGATTTTCTGTTATGTTGTTTTCTAAACCCTTTACATTGACCTCTTCATGTAAAGAGTGTCCTAGTTTTCCTGATTGCCTACAGTTTTGTTTTGGGCAAATCTACTTCTGCCATGTCCCATTGGTGGTTTATTTACATTTTCAGCCTTACAATCCCTTAAAATGTGACCTATCTGACCACAACCCCAGCATTTGATTGTTCTCTGATTTGAATGGACCTCATTAATCCTACGGTCCCTATTTGTGTGTCTGAAGTATCTTTGACCTCTAGAGTGGTCTACTTCCATGGGTGTACCTCTGCTATTTGTGTCTGTTTGTGACATCGTTCTGTTTAAACCAGACATTGACACCCTTGCCCTTAAATTCTGTTCATTTGTGGCAATGCCTATTGCCCCTTGTAAAGTGTCAGGCTTATTCCTTAATATCTTAAGTTTTAATTGGTCATTGTGTAAACCATCTACAAAGGTATCAATTAGTTGCCTTTCAACAGCCTCACCCCCTTGGCCATTATATGCCTCTTCAGCCAAAGAAAGTATGCGCTCTGCATAAATTTGGATATTTTCCCCTACTTTTTGCTTAACTGATCTTAACATTGTTAAAGCAATTTGTGGGTCAGTTACATCTGAAAATCTTAGTGCTAACTGTTGCCTCAATTGACCCCATGTATTGCGAGGGTTTGCTTCCATATATCTGTGTATAAAACCACTAACCGCACCACTAGATGATTGATATGCAATAAGTTTTTTCCTGTCATCATGAATATTAACTAAGGTGGCATATTTCTCAATAGACTTTATCCATTCCCTAAAGTTTTTCGGACTGCCATCATATTTGACAACTATATTTGAGATTCCCTGTGCAGTCAAAGCGTTTGATACATTTGTAACTTCATGATTTAAAGCCTGAAATACCTCAGCCACAGTCGGTTCAGCCATTTTGATTTACTGTTATAATTTAATTTAAATAATTGTAAACAGTTAGCCAATCTACATAAACAAGTGAAAACAGAACAAAACGCCTACCTTTCTAGTTGAGGTTCTCTCCATGTCCTTAATTGAAGAATGCCAGTGGAACAATCCTGGGCGCAGGCACCAAATCAATAACCTTGTAGCGTAGCAAGGTTAAAGTCAAGTTATACTTCGCGTTGTGTTTCTTTAAAGTCTTTTAAAGTTTTAAATTAACAAAGATTTATCAATTTCATATTTTATTTTTAAATGCCAAAAATGAGTTTCAGTATAAAGCAAGACTGAACTAAAACTACTGAACACACTAGTAACCCGAAACCATACTGAACTACATGACTGATGAGTCTGGAAAGCTCTGGGTATATATAGGCTTTTTCACATTCCACAACATTCCAATACATTTCATAACGCAAAAACACCCCACCTGTTGTTTGTACAAAGCATCAATCATGTTACTATTATTTAATATTGTTTAAATATCAAGTCAATCATTAGGGTAGAATAACATTCTTTTAAAATGTCGAAGCACTCTGTGAGTGACAATAATGATAACATGTACTAGGGTTTCTGATGAAATATTAAACAAAACACCCTAATGATTGACAAGTATGTAAATTGAACCTAAAATATTCCTAACACCTGCCAAACATCTGTGGAACAGCGCAGAATCATCTGACCTTTAAAAGTTGACCAAAACTCATATGACATTTGTCATCAAATTCCAAAGGCCTGATGTTTACTTTGACTTGAACAGTGTCCAATTGATTTGAATGGACTCCAACAATAATAAACTCATGTATTTATCAAAGTATGCAAACTTATAACTGTTCCTATACCTACTATTTAAAAGAGTACACTTTCATACTATCAATCAAGGCAATTAAGATGATTATTTTAATTAATTAAAAAGTACATGTATACATGTCAGGGGGCCACTATGTAACACATGGGTGGTCATTTCATATGAAATTTATGAAATGAGCCTTTGCCGAGTTTCATATATTTCATATGAAATTACCACGAGTGTAAGATTCTGTTTATCAAATGACCCCTTAGAATGGGATTTTATTGCATTCAAAATGAACATGATTTCAATAAATAAGCACATTGTTGACACGGAAGCTGTCAATGACATTACATGTACACGCCAAAATGTTATTACACGTGTGGGCATATGATTTTTATGACCTGACATTATCAGCTGAATAACAGGAACGTCATATGATAAATACATGTGTAATTAATGTCTAAACCACAGGAAGACTACATTGTACTGTCATGCTATTCGTGCATGTAGGTATTATTAGCTCACCTGGCCCGAAGGGCCATAGTGAGCTATTGTCATACCAATGCGTCCGGCGTGCGTCGTGCGTCGTCACGGAAAGAGTCCGTCAACACCTAAAAACAAATATTCAAACATCTTCTTCTGTAAAACTACTGGTCCCATGGTTCTCAAATTTCACATGGAGCATGACCTGACTCCAGGGTCTCATAATTATAAAATTGGGTCAGGTTGAAAATCCAAGATGGCCGCCGTTACTAAAAATAGCAAAAACAACAAAATAAACTTTCTCTCCAGAACCACTGGGTATATTTGTCTGAATTTTGGCATGGAACATCAATGAAACCTTGGTATTCAAAATTGTAAAAATGAAAAAAATCTGTAGCGGAGTTTTGTCAGAGTGACCTACTTTCTGTTTACGAGTGTAATTTTGCTCAAATGCCAATGTCAAAAAACGACATATTCAAACGACTTCAAACAACTTCTTCTCTAAAACCACTGCACCCATGGGTTTCAAATTTCACATGGAGCATGACCAGACTGCAGGGTTTCAAAATTGTAAAATTGGGTCAGGTCAAGAATGCAAGATGGCCGCTGTTACTAAAAATAGCGAAAACAACAAAATCAACTTCTTCTCCAGAACCATTAGGTATATTTGGTCGAAAGTTTGCATGGAACATTAATGGGACCTTGGGATTGAAAATTGTAAAAATGAAAAAAATCTATAGCGGAATTAGGTCACAGTGACCTACTTAGCGTTTACAAGACCGATTTTGCTCAAATGTCAGTATCTCAAGAAAATGCAATCGATTGTGGTCAGATTTGGTCAGCAATGGTCCTTAAAAGGAATTATTTCAATTTTGTGCCAGTTGACTATCCAAGATGGCCACCATGGGGGCTGTTACTAAAAATAGCACAAACATAAAAATGACAATTACTCAAGAACCCTTGAATGGAATTCGACCAATTTTGTGTCAGAATGTTCCTTGCATGAAGCCATTTTGATTAATTACAATTTGGCTTTCCAAGATGGCCGACATCTGGTGTTACTAAAAATAGCACAATCATAAAAATGACAATTACTCAAGAACCCTTGAATGGAATTCGACCAATTTTGTGTCAGATTGTTCCTTGCATGAAGCCGTTTTGATTATTTGCAATTTGGCTTCCAAGATGGCCGACATCTGCCGTTAAGCACAAACATAAAATGACAGTTACTCAAGAACCCTTGAATGGAATTGGACCAATTTTGTGTCAGAATGTTCCTAACATGAAGCCATTTTGATTAATTGCAATTTGGCATTCCAAGATGGCCACCACCTGCCGTTACTAAAAATAGCACAAAACATGAAAATGACAATATCTCAGTAACCGCTGAATAGATTTTGACGAAATTTGTGTCAAAATGATTCTTGCCTTGAGATGTTTCAAAAGTAACTAAATATAGACAAGTCATAATGGCCTTTGTTACTAAAAATAGAAAAATGTGAAAATAAGAAAATCTCAGTGGAATTGGACTAATTTTCTGTCAGAATGATCATTTCAATAAGCTTTTTCGATTTTCTGCATTTTGGCATTCCAAGATGGCCGCCATCTGCCGTTACTAAAAATAGCACAAAACATGAAAATGACAACATCTCATTAACCGCTGAAGCGATTGAGACGAAATTTGTGGCAAAATGATTCTTGCTTTGATGTGTTTCACAAATTAACAAAAATTGACCCGTCAAGTTGGCCTCTGTTACTTAAAATAGCAAACTTTGAAAATTAGAAAATTACAATGGAACTGGACCAATTTTGTGTCAAAATGGTCCTTGCATGAAAGCTTTTCAATTTTTTGCATTTTGGCATTCTAAGATGGCCGCCATCTGCCGTTACTAAAAATAGCACAAAACATGAAACTGACAATATCTCAGTAACCCCTGAATGGATTTTGATGAAATTTGTGGCAAAATGATTCTTGCCTTGAGGTTTTTCAAAATTAAATATATAAAGACCAGACAAGTTGGCCTCTGTTACTAAAAGTAGCAAAATGTGAAATTGAGAAAATCTCTGGAATTGGACCAGTTTTGTATCAGAATGGGGACCATTCGGATACAAAAGCCAGGTGAGCGATATCAGGCCCATTTGGGCCTCTTGTAATTGTGAAACTATAAACACTAAAATAGATTGATTTGCAAGCTTAATCCTTGAATTTCAGGCAAGTAGGGAAAGATAGTACAGTCAAGGTTAAAGCTCTCAACGAAACCATTTTACGTCTAACAAAGAGCAATGAACAGTTACAATCAGAGAACCGAGGACTAAAGGAAGATTTGCGGAATGCCTTAGATGATGTAAAAGATAGGTCACCAAACAGTAAGTATTGGGTTCCATTATTACCCTGAATAGTGGGACATCGTTATCAGTTAATTTGAACAAGTTTATTTTGGAATTTTGATTGTGTTCTGTCTAGGGCTGAACAGTGTAGACCCTGATCAGGCTGCTCCTAAAAGGATCTGATCTGGGTCTACATTGTTTGATCAGACACTTTTAATCAGATGTTTAGGATTACAAAACATAAGGTGGTTCAAAGAAAACTTAAGCAAACCAAAGATATTAATGTCAGATTTTTTGTCACATGAAATTAATGACAACATATAATTTTAGTCATGAATAAAGTAATTTTGATTTTCAGAAATTCAGGTTTTGTTTAAAAGTAGCTGTTGTGTAACTTTGTGTTTCTTACCCGGCCAAAAGTGGTTTGATGGCTGGGTAAGATTATTCCTACTGTTTAATTTGACACGATTGTTGTTGTGCGAAATATATGTGCTTGCAACTATGCAGTCATCCTGTGTGAAAGAAATTCAGAAAGAGAAGTATTTATGATAACTGGAAGAGCTTTATGGTGGGGAGAATGAAATATTATGTTTGAAAACTTTGCTTTTTCTTGCTTTTACATAGATTTGCAGTATAGGACTTCTTTTGTAAAGAGGTTGACAGTGGCAAAATATGAATTATCCCTTGTGAAAAATGTACATTATCAGAAATAATGAGTTAGAATTTGGCTGCAATTCTTTTCTGATTTGCCTATATTGGCAATTTTGATGTGAAAGTTGATCTGTATGATTTCTGCCTTTACAGAACCTCCAAAAAGCCCACGTAAAGGAGATGTTCATTTATATACTATACCAGGAAGCAAAAGTTGGTTTTTGCATCTGTCAGAATAACTTAAGCTTGCAAATTAACTTTAATATCTATGTTTTGAGTTGTCAGAATCATATGATAAAGAAGATTGTACAATGTACATACATTTTGTACTAAACAATCTATTTTATTCTCATTTTAGAAATGCTGCAGGATGGAATATTAGCAAATTCTAAATCAGGCTGTCTTTGAAAAGTATTTGGTTATTTGCCTGATGCCATTGATTAGAATTTTGTTGCTAAAGAAACAAAACAAAACAAAACTTAGTAAACTTTAATAACTGAAAAGTGAATAAGCAAAAAAAAAAAAAAAAAAAAGAAGAAGCAACACAAAACTTAGATATAGCTAGTGTTACAGAGCATGATTGGCAGACATGTAGATAAATGTAGAGAAGGGATATCTTATGATGATTCAGGGACAGTGTCTAGTAATTCTACAGAAAATATATGCTGTGACTGCTCAATAACATAACCTTGCCAGTGTGCTTGCAGGGACAACATATGAACTGCGACATGACAAAACCAACAATGTGGCATGTTGGCACAGTGAAGACTCAGATCAGCTATGGCAGAGTATTCACTGTGCATTTTGAAGGTAGCTAGGGGTCTAAGCTAGCTTCATGCAGACAGCAAAGGCTCTGATCAGACTGGTTGGATACCCAGGCTTATCTGAGTCTTCGCTGGGTGCACATGCCACTTTGTTGGTTTTGTCCTGTTGCAGTTCAATTATGTTTTAGGGAAAAATAGAAAAATTAACCCAGAATTACCATCTGATAATCCCCTGATCTACTATTGTGTTTGATGATATCTGGGTGCATGTTGGGATTGTATCTTGTGACTTGCCAGGCTCTGATCACTGAGGTAACCATTTTGCATACTTGTGCTGTCAACCAGTCCAGCACTATGCAGTGTGGGTTGACTGAGAATCGGTCAGCAGCATGCCAGTAATGATACAATTGTTTTTGATTGTTGCCTGAGTTAATACCACTTCAATTGTCATGGTCGACAGCCACTTTTGCATGATTGGCTTGACCGACACATCGACAGCACAGACAAAGTGATATTACTATCATGGTGATGCTCTAACAGCACAGGTATTGGGGTTAAGGAGTATTGGTATGCTTCCATGTTTTTCTGCCCATTTGCAACTTTTATGGCTTCCTGTTTCCTTCCTTGGACAAATAGCCCTCATAAAATGGGGTGAATTCTCAAAGGAATGAATTTGTTCTCAGAGACCAAATCCTTCCCTTTGAGAGTTGACCACCATTGAGATAGGAAAAAAAAGAAAATGGTAGAGTTGTGGCACCTGCAGTGAAATGGGGAGCTCTAGGTAAGGGGAGTAATTCATGATAATTCTAAAATAAATTTCTTCATTCAGTTGTTTTGACTTTCTTCTTGGCAAAGTTCTTGACATGAATCATACAACATGAAAAGCTGATTTAATGCATCTACAAACAGTGAAGATACATTTTGTGACTGTACATTCTGCAAGGTCCACAATGGTCTGTGTGAACAGCAGAGGCTATAATCAAAGCCTTTGATCAAACTGCACAGATGCCCTTGCTGGTCTTGAGCCTCTGTTGTTTTCATTATGCATTAAGCACTTGTTGCAGCTCACATGACTTTATGGATACTGAATAGAAGTTATCTCTAAAAACATTTATCATGACATACTCATCTTATCAGGAAAAATGTGTTGCATTTAAGCAAGAAAAATAACTAATATAATGCTGTGTTTATATACGCAAAATGAGAAAAGCTGGTGATGGGTTCTTAAAGAGTTATTAACTAATGCTTGTAACTGTATATGAGTAACTGCTATGTGCATGCTTGTTATGAACATTACTATTACATTAGTAAGAGTGCTAATTTCATGTTCTGTCCCAAACATATTGAGTGAGAACTGGTTGGATACACGTTTCCACATATATTTTCATTGTGGAGTGAGGAAAAATATTTTATAACTTGCTATGTTTAAATCATACTTTGTGAAAATAACTTATTTTGAGCTAACATTGTCAAAAAAGCGAGTAATTTTAGTTTAGAATTTAGAAATAATAGCAAAACTTGAGCATTGTAATTGGGGGTTGGGGTGAGATAGGTGTTATAGATTAAAAGTAAAGTTACAAACTGGTAAGCTCTTAACTTTAAAAGGTGAGGTATACCATATCAATTAAAATGCACATATTGAAGAAACAAAAGGTTGATGTGCTTTATGTTGCTTAGTAACAGAAAATCATGCAAAGTACTTAAGGTCATATTTCCTGGAATAGATTGGTTGCTAGGCAACCATTCGTCATTGGGCTAATATATAGTCCAAATGGTAAAGCAAAATTCACACGTAATGCAACCAACTATAGAAAATGTCAAAATACGTTTGGATACCACTATTTGGATAAATGCCAGACCTTAATTCATACCTGTGTGGTTGAATTATGATGCAAATCCCGGCCATAGACTTACCCGGTGCCTTACATTTCGAACTATAGCCGAATAAGTTGTCGGCAAAATTTGATGAAACATACTACGAAGACTTTAGATATTGGTCTTGCAAATGAACGTAAAATTCTAAAGTAACGGGGTAGAGTTCATAAAATATCAAACAAGTCGCACTCTTTATTGGATGACCCTCGTACTAAGTTCCAATGAGGATCATAACCTATGGCATGGAGAAAACCGAGAATTATCCAAGAATTATTCTCTAAATATACAGGCTGACAGAGGTAATTTAATATGGTAATTATGGCCTTTATTGAGATGAGAAGAAATAAGTTGTTTAAACACAGTGGGCCTAAAGAAGCGACATAGGATTCATGTGCTTTATTTTGAAAGTAATCACTGTTTCAGAGCATTTGAATCTAACTGCTGACATTGCTCCCCTTTATATGTTACAATGAAGAATATTGGCATGATCATGAATGTGCAGGCTTAAAGGCTGGTATTAATGTGAAGGAAAAGAATACTTTTTCTGTTTATATGGGTGTCTTAATCGAAATAGTCCAGCTCTAGCAATAATTGTTGAGTGCTAGTTCACTGTTAGTTCCTAGTTGTAAGTTGATATGTCACTTGAGCTGTGCACTCAAATGAACTACTTTACACATCACCTCAAAACAGTGAACTTTTACTCAGCAATTCACTGCTAGAGCTGTCAGATCTATTTCTTAACTTCAAATTCATTCATTTGTATAAAACTTACTCTTGGTTTTGATACCTTCTTACTTGCCTTGTTCATGATGCATGACATCTCATTTTCACTATGACAATATATGAAATGAATGAAAAAAGGGTAAGTTACTCAAAGTACACATGAATATAAGCACTTTAATGATATCATTCGCGAATGATTTTTTTTCAGAAGAATATGCTGATATGAACAGAAAAGATTTATTACGAGAAGTTACAGCTCTTGAAAGAGTAAGTATGACATTGAAAATAGTATATTTTTGTTGAAGAAGAAGCAAATACCCATAAGACTCAAGTCAAGTACATTTTCAGTGCATGTTTATGTTGACTAGACTAGACTGGACTTGTGAAACATAATTTTGCCTTTCAAGAGAGACACAGTGCAGGCTATTTTAGACCAGAATATGTCCTCTCACCAAAGGTTGTGATGCATATATCTTCAGTCATACTGACATTCCAATAGCATGCATTCATATAATAATTTTAACATTTAATCCACTGAATAAATAATTCACCTGACCCTAAAAAGGGAATACACTTTAAGCCATAACTACCACAACTTTTGACTGATTTTGACGATAATGTTATTTTTATTTTCAGAAAGTGGAGAGGTTAGAAAGGAGAGCTGACACATCATCAATAGTCTCCTATGAAAGTAGAGCTATGGCTGTTCCAGGTATTAAACCAACTTAAGAAAATATAAAATATGTTTTACAGAATTTCATTTGTCATATGATGTCACTGTTATTCAGTGGCTAACATCATGTCATAGAATTTGTATAACCACATGATACACAACACTTTGTTACTAGCATGAAGAATCACGATGCAAACCATCAAGCTGTGCTTTCTGTTTAAACAATGTCAGCTTTTTAGGCAATGAACTCCCATGTAAAACACTCATTAAATAAACATAATCTTGCACTGGTGAGGTTTTCATATGATATTTATGAAATTCCCAAAGGCTTGGTCCAGACATTTCATATAAAATGACACTGTGTAAGATCCCCTCTTTATTATTCCGGGTTTTATATACTGTAAAACTTCAAGTGCTTATTCCAGCCAAATTTCTTATGTTTTCCACTGTTTCAATAAAGGCATATATCCAGAGAACTTACAATGATTTTTTATGTTGAGTCCTTTGCTTTAATAACCAGAAATTAGTAAATTAGTTTAGGTATCCTAATATTTTAGGTACTAGTAACTGGTATTTTTACTTCCTATTTCTCAGGTAAAGTAGCTTTGGAGGGCAGTTTAGAAGACAGACTTGACCAGCTAGACAAGCGAGAGTCGGAACTTTTAGAGCAATTAGAAAAGAACAAAAACACAATTAAACAACTACGAGCAGAAAATTCCCGTTATAAGAGGAGATGTGAAGAGCTAGAGTAAGTAAATGCCTAGTACATGCAGAAGTCAGATCAGATGGGTAAAAATTGTGATTAATCAGTGGATGTATTTCTGATTGAGCTTCATATTCTTGTAAGGGCATTCCAGTCTAGCCTGCCAGTAGCAGAAATGAGACTACCGTAATCGACCTTATTAGTGCCCTGTGCGCTTAGCTTTTTCAAAATGGCGGCAAATACTTGTAGTAAACTTTCTTTCATATAAGCGCACATTTCAATAGGTTATTATATATTGAAGGGAACGAATTTAAAGGTAAAGCATCAGAGAAAAGCTGCTTATAAGCAGCTTTTCTCTGATGCTTAACCTTTAAATTCGTATGGATATACATGTAGAAGGATAGAGAAGATTTAGAAGTAAAAACTTAAATATTCTATTGCATTTTCAGCTCTTGTAAACGAGAAAGCAAAGGGATAAACCAGTAAAAATATGTGCATTAATAGTCCTATGCCTCACAAATTGTCACGGCGTGTGCTTATAGAGGCATGTGCGCTAACTAGGTAGAATACGGTAAGTATTACTTTTCCTGTGACAAGGATGGCATGAACTATCAAGTTTTCAGGTTTAGCTCTGTCTTGTGACAAAGTGCTGACAGGTGAGACATAACTGTCTGCAGAATTCTTGTATGGTTTGTGTTCCAGTCATCCACTCCTGCATTGGACTATCTACCTTTGTAAGGTATGCATAGCACATAGGTGTACATTTTATTTCTGATAACTGCATCATGAAGTACACTCTTTGGCCTAGCAGTTAGAGCATTGTATTGTCACCTGGGTGACCAGGTCTGAATCTCAGACATGACCCAAATTTTTCAGCAGTACTTTATGACTTTGTTAAGCTGCCCATGGGACAACTTGTTATTGTTCATTCATCAGTGAAACTGTTTTTGACCGAGTTTGTCATATTTTACCGGATTCATATAGCTACTAGCAAATATAGGAGTTGCATAGAGTTCCAAACAAGGCCTGGTTTTTATGATAAATTTTTATGAGATCTCTATGAAAATGTATGTTCTAGTCTCTTATTTGAACCACACAGTCAAAGTTGTTCTGCTTATGATCACAAGATTTGACTTTCAGAGAAATAAAATAAGTTTGCAAGAGTCTTTAGATGACATCAGACCCTTATCTGGAACTGAATAGCAGCTGAATAATAACAGTAGTTCTCAAAGTGTTTAAATTTCTAACAACCTATTCCCAGTTTATTTTTATTTTATTTTTTTCTCTAGGAAATTGTTATCAGATCACAGAATAGATTACAGACCAGAACGCCCTGAGAGAGGGAGAAGGTCACCAGAGGCAAGGTAGGGCTATATAGTGGAAATGAAAGTAGGGAGAGTTGTGGGTGTGGGGAGGGGAGGGGGAAATAGAGGAAATGTTCTTCTTTCATCTCGGCAGTCAAATATAAAGAAAAAAAGTTTCTATACTGGATAGTGCTTAATATTTGCAAGAAAAATGATAGATGAATAGAGGTAAATGGCATCTCATTTGTTTAAATTGTGTAGTGCATAATCCTAGTACAGGAATTGCATAATTAGTACTTGAAAATTCTATATGTTTAAGTTCAGCTCCTTTATAATGCAAGTACATGTATACCTTAATAAGTTAATAGTGTTTTATTGTGAGTAAACTTCGAAGGATAAGTGTAAATGCTTATTTGCCTTATGTTCCTTAAGTCACAGTGGATGGCATTACAAGATCTCCTTAATTTTCTTTGCACTGAATAATAATGACTTTTCAGTCCAATAGAAATAACACTTTAGAATGGTCTAGTTAATGAGCAGGCTTTCAGAAAGGTGTGATGGCTTTCTGAAACATGAAAAGTATTGTTGACAATACTGCATTGACCAATTCTATGTTTGCCAGTATCATTATGTAACATGTTATTGACTGTTTTCACATGGTCATATTTTCCCTCTTTTCTAAAATGTTTACATTACTGTCAAATTAGAATTTATATCATATGAACAATTTTTCAGACGACCATTAAGTGGTAGATCAGTGGAGAGACCACGCAGTGCTAGAACAGAATCAGAGAGGCCATACAGTGGAAGACTGAGTGATAGACCTCGAAGTAGTGAGCGGCCTCACAGTACTGAAAGACCTCGTAGTGGTAGGGCAGATAGACCTGGTAGTGGTAGACGGCGGCGAGATTCAATAGAAAGCACAGCTTCTTCTGGAAGAGCAAAAAAAGTTATGGCATTTAAAGAAAATAGATCTGCAAAAACAATACAGAAACATTGGAGAACACATCAGCAAGATAAGGTAAGGAATAGTAGTTCATATTTTTTCTATTTATTCTCATTCTGGGAATTCTGAGCTCCAGATAAGGTGAGTATCTGATGATAATGAAGACAATTTACACGGGGGTAATACCAATGCTTCTACCTATGCTGTTGACCGAGCCAGTACTGTGTATTTGGCTGTTGACTGAGAATTACGGCTTTTGACCGAGCAGTACGGCGGTCGATGGTGTTAGTATCCAAGTTCGGGTGCCTTCTGAGCTACGAAAAATGAAAAAAGAAACATTTTAATCACCGCCGATCGTCAAAGAGGTGTTGAACTTTATATCTGATCTCTGGGTAGGCGTTATGGCGCAAAGATCTTCACGAAAATGTATTTGGTATCAAAAACTTCCATTTTCTTCGTTTATTTGCAAAATTTCAGTATTTACAACAGTCAGAGACAAATAAAACTGCCTGGACAGTTTGCTTTGCAAAAGAGCTCTGGTGAACTAATATCATTAGCCTCATTTATTGTTTCTGCCAGATGTTATGAACGATCCAAAAAAGTTACAATAAGGCTGTCGATGACCAATGATACGGCAGTCGATTGTAAAAACATTTGCACGGTACGGCTGTCGATAGTGACTGTAGATGGCATGTTGTGGATTTAAGTGAAAACCAACACATTTTATGGAATTTTTTGTTTGAGTCTGAACATAAAAGTCACTCAACATACCATAGTATAGGAGCAAGCCGCACAATACAGTCCCTTTGTGTATATGAAACACAGGAGTAATGAAAATAAAAGTAATCGTTTAAAGGCGTTCCTAGGCGACGGTTCTGGTGTAATACTTACTTCATATCACTTGGAGTCTAACTCACTAGGTGATTTATATCGTATTTTGTATTCCCAAGCTGTTGATATCATGTTTGAATGTAGCTTTAGCAGATTTATAACCTCGGCTGGGGAAGAGAGAGCTAATTGTTCTAATATTGATTACTTGTTATTTTGTGGATTTTGTTCGGAGAGGGTTCCTCTTCTTCTTGATGGCTGTGATAGGCTTAGTCATTTGATTAGATCACTCTCTGGGCATTCCATTTTACCTTTAGCAAATAAAATATACAGTGTTTGCAAATGAATTTTATGTTTCGCACAGCGAAGACTCAGATCTGCTTGGTCATCAGCCCAGTATGATCAGATTCTTCGGAGACTGCATGAAGGAAGTTTAGATCAAATCAATCCATCATGCACAACGAACACTCTAATCAAACTGGACGAATCTGACGTGATTTGGCGCAACATCAATTTGCTTTTTTTTGTCCTTCAGCAGCTCGAATACTTCCGTTTGAAGAAGATATGATTCTACACCGCTTGCCCATATCCTTCTGGTCATATCTACTCTCTCTCTCTCTCTCTCTCTCTCTCTCTCTCTCTCTCTGAGGAGATATTATCAATAAAACAAAGCCAACTGATGTTAATTCATTAAGTTTTCAAATGGAACATAAAGGAACTTCTCACAAATCTGTGTCAAGGGGGCCCCAACCACTGACCGCCTGCCCAACTTCATAAGCTAGCTGGAGGCTTGAAATCTGATATGAAGGATAACGAACCTTTTCAAAAGTTTCGTTATGAAACTTTTCAAAAGTTTCGCTATGAAACTCTTCAAAAGTTTCGTTATGAAACTTTTCAAAAGTTTCGTTATCCTTCAATCTCATGATTGTAGGCTACTATCGAGGCTATGAACAACGATGTTGTCCTGACTGCGCGGATGCGCATGTACAGGCTGATCTATACCTTTGTTATAACAATATGCGAAAAGCAGTTTTTTCATGTATTGGTATGCTTTTGTTTGCTGGCAATGTTCTGAAATTAGTATCATCTATTCTATTCTATTCTATTCTATTCTATTCTATTCTATTCGATCCCATAACCTAACTAGGTCATTGGGGCACCACGGATGATTATAAAACAATCCCTTTCCACCTTCTCCTGTGTTTTCAGCTGCCCTAGTTGAGCTGGCAAAATCCATCTGTGTCCATACTTTAATATTGTCTTCCCACCTCTTCTTCTGTCTACCTTTTTCTTCATTTTCCTTTCACTGTGCCCTGTAGAATTGCCTGCTACACCAGAAGACACTGAAACGTGGCCAAACAAGTTTAGTGTCCGTTTATGGACCAGTGTCATGAGTTCATCATATTCTCCAATGACTGCTTGGATCTTTCTGCGAGCCTCCTCATTGGTTATATGGTCCTTGTACGAAATGTTCAGTAACCTTCGGTAGCAACACACCTCAAAGGCCTGTGTTCATTTCTCTAACTCTGCTGTCAAGGTCCACGATTCACAGGCATACGGAAATATGGGAATGACAAGGGAGCGCATAAGTTTCACCTCTGATCCAAGAGATATGTTGTTATCTCTCCAAATTGGTTTCAGCTTAGTAAGAACTGATGTGGCTTGTACAATCCTAGAGAGAACCTCCTGTTTTGAACCATCATCTGAGACAACTGCTCCACGGTATTTGAAGCGTGTTACAGTACCCAGCTTCTGCACTTTTACCTTGATCTCCCTCTGGATGCCATCTGCACTGTCTGTCACCAGTTTGGTCTTCTCAGCACTGATCTCCATCTTATACCTTGTGCAGCTTTTGTCGAGACTTTAAACTAGGGCTTCTAGTTCTTGCTCTTCCTCAGCTAGAGCGTCTATGTCATCGGCAAACCGCAGATTGGTAATGTTTCTGCGGCCTATGCTTACCTTTCCGTCATGTTCTTCCAGAGCATCAGACATGATCCGTTCGAGAAAATGTTGAAGAGGGTGGGTGACAAAAGAAATCCTTGTCTTTCTCCATCTGTTGTTCTGAACCATTCTCCTGTGCTGCCGTCCATCAGGACTGCACTTGCAGCCTTGTCGTATAGCTGCTCAATGGCGCGAACTAGATTTGCACTGATATTGTACTTCCGCATAGTGACCCATATTGCTGCATACCATACCTTGTCAAAGGCTTTTTTTAAATCAATGAAAACATGGTACAGTTTCTCCTGATGTTGGAGATACTTTACACACAGGATTCTAAGTTGAATATCTGTTCTGTGGTGCTCCTTCCGGCTCGGAACCAGCCTGTTCTTCAGCGATTATCTCTTCGGCTTGTGGTTTAAGCCTGTTCAAGATGACTTTCAGCTGAATTTATTATCATCACATGCGTAATAAACGTGCATTTTTTATATATTTTTTTTAAAGAATGGAGCGTTCACAAATAATGATGATCATCTGAAATCCGTTTTGTGGAAACATGCCAGAATGAGTTTCCATTGACGACATGCGGCCTGGTAGAAGCGAAGCAACCTTGAACAATTATCTTCTTGTGAAAAACCTCCATTTTTTCAACACTCAAGTTTGAAAAATGCAGTCATCGACTGATTTAAAAACTAAACACTTTCTATAATCAACTATAAAATTAAAAGAAAATGCAGTCCTTGCCTAGATCTGCTATCAAGTTTAAAACTTGTAATCACTGACTAGACCTAGTTTACTAAAAGCAAACAAAAAACTAGAAAATGTGTTTATGAAACACTATGCCCCCAACCATATGTTTGCCTCTTAAGAAGGTTCATCCTATAATGCTTGTACCTTTGTGCCATAGGCTTCAATGCACTAAGTCGATAAAGGAGCTAAACTCAGTCAAAAACTTAAGAATTTTTTTCGAAAGTTAATTTGGTCATCTACACCTTAGGCAATATCTTCCTGCAAAAAAGTCATGATCCAAGCATCATGGGTTCTCGAGATATTTTGTTCACAAGGTTCCATAGGCTAACAATGCACTAAGTCGAGAAAGGGGCATAACTCAGTCAAAATTCACCAGTTTTTTTTTTCAAATGCTAATTAGATCATCTACAACTTGGGCAATGTCTTCCTGCAAAATAGTATGATCCTAACATCAGGGGTTCTCGAGATATTTTGTTCACAAGGTTCCATAGGCTTACAATGCAGTGTCAAAAAAGGGCCATAACTCAGTCAAAATTTACGATTTTTTTTCCAAAAATAATCAGGTCATCTACACAATGGGCAATGTCTTCCTGCAAAAAATCAATATCCTAGCATTAAGAGTTCTTGAGATATTTGTTCACAAGGTTTCATAAGCTTACAATGCACTTTGTCGAAAAAGGGCCATAACTCGGTCAAAAATTCCTGATTTTTTTTCAAAAGTTAATCAGGTCATCAACACCTTGGGCAATGTCTTCCTGCAGAATTACTAGATCCTAGCGACAGGGGTTCTCGAGATATTTTGTTCACAAGGTTCCACAGACTAAGTCGAAAAAGGGGCATAACTCTGGAAATACGTGACCGGCGGAAAAAATACGGGTCCGCTTATTTTTCATGTACATGCCACATATAAAATTTCAAGATCCTAGCATGAGCCGTTCTTGAGTCTCCCAGCTGCCAAAAAAAAGCGTTACAGACGGACAGACAGACGGACGGAAGGACAGGCCCAAACCAATATGCCCCCTCAACTTCTCCGAAGTTGGGGGCGTAAAAACAACAACAAAAAACGGAAAGCCCTCCCAACCCACTCCCACAACACCAAAACAACAATGACTTGGAATTGGCTATTTTTCAATTATCAAGGTAAACAAAGGCACTATTCTTTCCATTTTCTCTTCCTCGGTTACATATTAAGAAGAACTTCGAAAACTGTTAACCATCACGGGAACATCTCCGAATTAAAGTAACCCCGATTAGCACCTAACATAATAGTAACAAGAGGGTCGTGAGGCCCTGAATCGCTCATCTGAGTAAAAAGGTCAAAGGTCAAACGAGGGTCATCATTTGAAAAGACCTGGCAGTTTTAAACTGTCAAAATATGAGAGTTGTTGTTTTATTGTTTTACGTTCACGGTAAACAACTAAGGTCATGTCGGGACGGTCAGTTACCCTAACCACACTATTCCTGGGCAGGCCTAGACCTCCTAAGCGGTTAAGCAGTACTAAGTACACATACTTTCGCCAGTAACTGACAACTGCCCTTCTTGAATCAGCGGAAGGAGAAACGGGAGTATGTGGCCGGACCTGGTATCGAACCCGGGACCTCTGGCTCTTGAGTCAGACGCGCTACCGACTGCGCCACGCGGCCCGGCAAAAATATGAGAGACATTCGTTGAAGGTCAAAGAAAGACCCTGATCTCTATTGCTAAAAATAGCTCATGTGCTCATATATTTGACAGTATATATTAACTTGTGCACCAAAATTTTCAATAAGATCCATAACTCTTATATAAAAACATTTTCCCATATAAAAGCACCAGAAAGCAAATTTGACCTTGCCATAAAATATGTCAAAGTCACCTAAAGATCATCATTTGAACAGTCTTGGACCGAAATCTTCAAAACTTTCCATGAAATCTAATGTTCTAGTATATTCTTACATTTGATCTTGCCGTAAAAAAGGTCAAGGTCAACTCAAGGTCATCTTTGAACAATCTTTGTTTTACTCGGGTACCCAACGCTACATACCAAAGTTCAAGGACATTTGTCAATTGGTTCAGGAGAAGAAGACTTTTAAAAGGTTTTACCATATGGTTGCAATGTTGGTCATGTGATCTGGATGCGCTGAGCAAATTTTCGTTCCCTCAACTTCTCAAGGCTCTGTATGAAGCTTGGTGACAATTGGCCCAGTGGCTTTTCAGGAGATGTTTTAAATTGTCAAAATGTGAGAGTCCTGGGTCAAAGGTCGACCTTGACCTTTTGTACTCACAAATCTATATGTACTCATTAATACGACAGTTTGAAACTGTCGAAATATTAGAGACCTGGGTCAAAGGTCAAATAATGACCTTGACCATTTTTACTCACAAATCTTCATGTACTTATTAATAAAATAATGATCTACACTGTCACAAAACCGATAATGTGACATTTGCGCCTAGTGAAGTCCTAGATCAGCCTTGACATCGGCCCAGTCTGAGCAGAGTCTTTGCTGTGTGCTTAGTGTATAGCTCAAGACCTACCCCCCCACCCCTTTGGGGGCAGATAATACTCTGATAAACTGGATGAATGCCCAGGCGGATCTGTGTCTTCATTGGGCGCAAATGTCACATTGTAGATTTTGTCACGGTGCTGCTCTGATAATTTCGACGAATGGGCCTAAACTGTACGGAAATGAAGTTATAAAAATGATTTTGTTCCGCTTTATAAATGCACTGCAATCTTCTTTAATCGTCAACATCCATATCAAGCTACATCGACTGCAGTACCAGACACAATTTTACCTCATCGACAGCAGTATCACTGAAAACAAAACTTTTCGAGAACATCTTTCCAACGTGCATTTTGTTGCAAACTTGAAACGTTTAACCTTTGCAATGATACTTCCCACGTGTTTCAATGGTTGATTAGCAACGAGATAGGCTCAATAACACAATTTTTGCATATCGTGCCTATTTTTGACTTTTTTCGGTTTGACGCCGCTTCATATGAAAACAAGCGACACAATCGCTCACCAGGACTTTTTGCAGAAAAGAAAAATGTCTAACAACAAATTCTGACAGAAAAAATATTGAAAAATACCTTAGGATTTCACTGAAGAAAGTTCCGTTCGCGTGTTATCCCTCTATCGACATCAGTACTGCTCGGTCTAAAGCCGTAATTCTCGGTTGACAGCCAAATACGCAGTACCGTCTCGGTCGACAGCATAGGTAGAACCATTGGTATTACCCCCGTGATTTATGTCAATCCTTAATAAAGTATATTGTGTGGCCTCTGAGGAGTCGCAACATAAACTTTTATTGAGGAATAAGAAAATTATTCCTAAATGATCACTAAATACTCATTTTATCTGGAACAGGCATACGCTTTCATAAAGCTATTTTTAAATTATATTTCATTTTTTGTTTTCCTCATACCCATTTATTTCATTTAATTCATTTATTTTGTTTTACCTCATTGTCACAATTCATTTTCATGATAATACCAGGTGTGTAGCTGTCATTATCCCCCGACCGAAAGGTTCGGGGGATATAGCGATGAGCCTGGCGTCCGTCCGTCCGTCCGTCCGTCCGTCCGCCGTCCGTCCGTCCGTCCGTAAACATTTTCTTGTCCGCTCTATATCTTGAATACCCTTTGGAATATTTTCATGATACTTCACAGTTATGTAGAACAGGTCATGACGATGTGTCGCGTACAAGAATGGTAACTCTTGCTATTGTACTTTTTGAGTTATTTCCCCTTTGGTGAGTTTTTTGGCAGATTCGTGTCCGCTCTGTAACTTGAATACCCTTTGGAATATTTTCATGATACTTCACAGATATGTAGAACAGGTCATGATGATGTGTCGCGACCAAGAATGACAACTCTTGCTTTCTTACTTTTTGAGTTATTTCCCCTTGATGGTTTTAGGTGTGATTTTTTGGCAGATTCGTGTCCGCTCTATAACTTGAATACCTTTTAGAATATTTTCATAATACTTCACAGATATGTAGAACAGGCCATGACGATGTGTCGCGAACAAGAGTGACAACTCTTGCTTTTTTACTTTTTGAGTTATTTCCCCTTGATTGTTTTAGGTGTGGTTTCGTGTCGGCTCTATAACTCATATACCTTTTGAAATATTTTCATGATACTTCACAGATATGTAGAACAGGTCATGATGATATGTCGCGAACAAGAATGACAACTCTTACTTTCTTACTTTTTGAGTTATTTCCCCTTGATGGTTTTGGGTATGATTTCGTGTCCACTGTATAACTTGAATACCTTTTGAAATTTTTTCATGATACTTCACAGATATGTAGAACAGGTGATGACGATGTGTCGCGAACAAGAATGACAACTCTTGCTTTCTTACTTTTTGAGTTAATCCCCTTTGATGATTTTAGGTGTCCGCTCCATAGCTTGAATACCTTTTGAAATATTTTCATGATACTTCACAGATCTGAAGGACAGGTCATGACGATTTGTCTCATACATGAATGAAAACTCTTGCATTCAAACTTTATGAGTTATTTCCCTTTGGTATTTTGAGCTGCTGTTTGAGTCTCTGCTCCATATCTGTATAACCCTGGCCTGCTCCACAATTTTAATAACCTTATACCTTTTAGAATATTGATGAACATGCTGTGATATTTTATCAGTGTTCCTAACTCTCTCTCTGACCCCTCCACTTCCCCCCCCCTCCCCCCCCCCACCCACCCACCAAAAAAAAAATTTTTTTTTCTCCAGATTTGGATTCTTTGTCCAAATTCACTTACTAGAGAGCTCCAAATAAGGTTTGTAGGGCTTGTAGTTTAGAAGTTATTCACACATTTTGAAAGTTTAATGTATCATATGCTATATATTTATGTATATGGCGGCTGTTCGAGATGTTAGGAGCGGCTGTAGCGTAGTGGATAACACTCCGGACTACCAATCCAGGGGTGGCAAGTTCGATCCCCCGCTTCTCTGGTCTTCTGGATGAGACTTTAAACCGAGGTCCCGTCTCCATATGACCTCGTTGTTAATGGGACGTTAAACCCGAGTTCACTCACTCACTGTTCGAGATGTTACTTCTTTTTAGCAGTCAAGCATACTATTTAGTCTAAATGTTAGATAATCATGCATCTGTTAAACAGATAATGTCAATCAGAAGCATAAAAGAATGACAATATATTACTTATATGTGTTTTGAATTGCACCCGTTTTACCAAGGCCCATGGGGGTCTTCGGTCGGGGGATTTGCCATCTCCTCTGATGGCTATTTTTTTTATCCCCCGACCGAAAGGATCGGGGGATATAGCGATGAGCCTGGCGTCCGTCTGTCTGTCCGTCCGTCCGTCCGTAAACATTTTCTTGTCCGCTCTATATCTTGAATACCCTTTGGAATATTTTCATGATACTTCACAGTTATGTAGAACAGGTCATGACGATGTGTCGCGTACAAGAATGGTAACTCTTGCTATTGTACTTTTTGAATTATCTCCCCTTTGGTGATTTTTTTGGCAGATTTGTGTCCGCTCTGTAACTTGAATACCCTTTGGAATATTTTCATGATACTTCACAGATATGTAGAACAGGTCATGAGGATGTGTCGCGAACAAGAATGACAACTCTTGCTTTCTTACTTTTTGAGTTATTTCCCCTTGATAGTTTTAGGTGTGATTTTTTGGCAGATTAGTGTCCGCTCTATAACTTAAATACCCTTTGGAATATTTTCATGATACTTCACAGATATGTAGAACAGGTCATGACGGTTTGTCATGAACAAGAATAACAACTCTTGCTTTCTTACTTTTTGAGTTATTTCCCTTTGATTATTTTAGGTATGATTTCGTGTCCGCTCTATAACTTGAATACCTTTTGGAATATTTTCATGATACTTCATAGATATGTAGAACAGGTCATGACGATGTGTCACGAACAAGAATGACAACTCCTGCTTTCTTACTTTTGAGTTATTTCCCCTTAGTGGTTTTAGGTGTGATTTCGTGTCCGCTCTGTAACTTGAATACCTTTCGGAATATTTTCATGATACTTCAAGGATATGTAGAACAGGTCATGATGATGTGTCGCGAACAAGAATGACAACTCTTGCTTTCTTACTTTTGGAGTTAATCCCCTTTGATGATTTTAGGTGTCCGCTCTGTAACTTGAATAACTTTTGAAATGTTTTCATGATACTTCACAGATATGCAGAACAGGTCATGACAATTTGTCTCATACATGAACAATAACTCTTGCTTTTATACTTTGTGAGTTATTTCCCTTTGGTAGTTTGAGCTGCTGTTTGAGTCTCTGCTCCATATCTGTATAACCCTGGCCAGCTCCAGAATTTGAATAACCATGTACCTTTTAGAATATTGATGATCATGCTGTGATATCTCATCAGTGCTCCTAACTCTCTCTGACCCCTCCACATTCCCGTCCCCCCCCCCACCCCCCCCCAAAAAAAAAAAAAAAAAAATTCTCCAGATTTGGATTCTTTGTCCAAATTCACTTACTAGAGAGCTCAAAATTAGGTTTGTAGGGCTTGTACTTTAGAAGTAATTCACACATTTTGAAAGTTGAATGTATCATATGCTATGCATTTGTGTATATGGTGGCTGTTTGAGATATTACCTCTTTGTAGCAGTCAAGCATACTGTTTTTGTCTGAGTGTTAGATAATTATGCATCTGTTAACAGTTAATGTCAATCAGAAGCATAAAAGAATGACAATATATTACTAATATGTGTTTTGAAGTGCACCCTTTTTACCAAGGCTCATGGGGGTCTTCGGTCGGGGGATTTGCCATCTCCTCTGATGGCTATTTTACAAATATGCAGTTGTAAATGTGTCAGCTTGACACAGTTCAGTACACTTTTGCATATTACATTCTGGCATGGCATGATGTATAGATATGTACAAATATTCCAAATTGTGGTAGCTGCAATTTTGTAGTACAAAAATTGTGTCCATTTTCGTACTCAGTATGGGCATTGCATTGATGTATAAAAATATGCAAATGTGTTCTTTAACATGTGAATATGCCTGTTGCAATTTCATGAATCACCACAGCTACACACCTGAACACATTGCATGAGCCTTTAATGCACAAATTTCACTTCCAGGCATGATGTCTTATGCACTGCCAGTGTTTTTTAGTCGTAAATAAGCTGTGTCTGGGGAAAACATGTCTTAGAGCATACCATATTGGCAACTGTATTTAATGGGCTTGAAGATGGGGCTTTCTCATAGCTTGATTTTGTGACTGATTTAGATCTTTGGGGTCATTCTAGAGATAGAAAAATGTTGTTTTTATAGCCAAATAATTACAGTAGCTTATATGCTAGCTGTGTTCTAATGACCAAACTGCATGCACTGTCATGAAAGTACATGGCATACACAATGGAATTAAAATCTAAAAGAGTTCTTAAATAAAATGTTCAAAAACATTTATACAACATGTGTCAAATAAAAGGTGAATAAATGTATGTTAGGTCAGATACATGGTTAGTTCAATATTTGCATGTTGTTGAGGCTCTATGACAATTTAAGACAAAAAATGTTAACTTCCACTGTCTCTGTTTCAACAACTTTCATCCATTCATGTAGTGTATGGAATTAAATTTGTCAAGTCCATTTTGGATAGTTGCTTAAGCCTAATGTGTATGGGTACACCTCTATGTTTTTCCACCATTTTTTCAGAGGCAGACAACTAATATGATTTTCTGTTTGCTTCCCTGAGCAATAAAACCCTTCTAATAAGGGGTCTGCTCTTAAAGAGTTGACCCCCCACTGAAAAGGGAGATAAAAAAGAAAATGTTGGAGTTGCTTCCCTTTAAAGTGTACCCATTCACCTTAATTCAGAGTTGGAATATTTGATTACAGAAATGACTAAGGTGTGTCAAGAAATCTTTAAATAAAAAAAAATCACAGCTGTTGAATATGTAGTATAGTTTATATTGTTACATTGTATATGAGGGTTGATGAATAATGAATGTACAGTCATCTCCGGAAGAATGGTGTAACTGACTGGCAGGTATTGTTTCAGTTCTAACAAAAATATATGTCATTTATGAATGATAAACTTTTATCTCAGGACTGAAAAAATTTACTCGTCAGCTCACCATGACCAGTGGCTCATGCTATAGGATGAGTGAAAATTTTTTACTGTTCCTAGTGCAAATGATTGAAATCACCATTTCTAAGATCTTGATAAACCAGTGACAATTTCTAGGATTTTCCTGCCCTGTGTTTTATTGTTGCACCTGCTTTAGCAAGGTGCGATGTAGGAGTTCATTTTTCTGTCCATCCGTCAGTCATTCCATTCATCCATACGTCCGTCAGTCAACAATTACTTCGACCCTAGCATTTAAGTCCATTTCTTGCAAACTATGATACCTACAATCATCATCAAACCCAGCATATAGCTTCTTCTTAGAATATTCTCGAGGGCTTTTGCTCTTATTATACGCCCGTTTTGAAAAAACGGACGTATTATGTCGTGGCGCTGTCCATCCGTCCGTCCGTCCGTCCGTCAACATTCTTGTACACGCCATAACTCAGTAACCATTTGGGATATCTTCATGAAATTTGGTAGGCATATGTATTAGGGTGGGGGAACGTGTCGCGTACAAGAATGGTTGCTCCCCCTTTCTTACTTTTGAAGTTATGCCCCTTTGATTAATTTTTTCCCTGTAAGTCTTGTATGCCCCATAACTAGATAACCGTTTGGGATATCTTTATAAAACTTCATAGCAATGTGTATGGAGTCCCAACGATGTGTCGCGTTTAAAAATGGCTGCTCTACCTTTCTTTGTCTTAGAGTTAATCCTGTTCATTAATCTTATTGGCTATTTTGTGTATATTACAAATAATATATTTTCAGGGGAGGATAGTAGAACAAAAAATGGTTCATCTAGTATAATTAGGTTATTTCCCTTTCCCTTGTTCTACTTTGACAAGCAGCTTAAACAACAGTATTTGAGGTGTTAAATATCTAAATAATGTTGCAGTCATTATACCCCTGCTTTGAAAAAGTGGGGGTATACAGGTTTACATCTGTCCGTCTGTCCTTCCATCTGTCCGTCTGTCCTTCCGTCCCCTTTTAATCAAATTTTTCATCAAAGATTTCTTCACAACCATACAAGCTAGACTGGTCATATTTGGCATAAAGGTTGATGACGACATGTTGTACTGTGGGATTGAGAACCAGCCTTCTCCTGCATATTCTTCCCTGTATTTGTCCAATTTTCTTTCTTTCCATACTTTGAATAATGAAATTTTACGTCAAAGATTTCTCTACAACCATGCAAGCTAGAGTAGTCATATTTGGTATGCAGGTTGATGACGACATGTTGTATCGTGGGATTGAGAACCAGCCTTCTCCTGCTTATTCTTTCCTGTATTTGTCCAATATTCTTTCTTTCCATACCTTGAATAATAAATTTTTTCGTCAAAGATTTCTCCACAGCCTTGCAAGCTAGAGTAGTCATATTTGGTATGCAGGTTAATGATTACTTACTGTATCGTGGGATTGAGAACCAGCCTTCTCCTCTTTTTCTTCCCTGTATTTGTCCAATTTTCTTTCTCTCTTTACTTTGAATAATGTAATTTTTTGTAACAGATTTCACAGCAACCATTCATATTTGGTATACATGGTAACAATGATTTCTCTCTCTCTCTCTATGCTTTTTGTTACGAAAATAACACCATTTGATGTTAGCAGTTAAGCGGGGGTATAGTTGGATTCGCCAACAGTTCTACTTAATTATAGAGTGGTTGCCTCTGTTTGTCTGCCTGTGTATCCTTTTGTAAACAATTTTGTTCATTCTGCAACTCCTTTAGGACATTGAAACGGGCGTATTATGCGCCGCTTGCGAAGCCCTTGTTTTTATCCATGTTCTATATTTCATGCTCTGCTGACTTCGTAAAATTCTATATTCCAAATTGCGTTGACCCTAGCGTTTAAGTCCATTTCTCTCTGACTATGATACCTACAATCACCAAACCTGGCATAAAGCTTCTTCTTAGAATGTTCTCAAGGGCTGTTGCTCTTATTTTCACCCTTGACCTATATTTTATGGTCTGCTGACTTTGTGAAATTTTATATTCAAAATTACGTTCACCCTAGCATTTAATTCCATTTCTCACAAACTATGATACCTAGACTCATCAAACCTGGCATCAAGTTTCTTAGAATGTTCTTGAGGGCTGTTGCAATGAATTTTACCCTTGACATATAATTCATGGTCTGCTGACTTCATAAAATTTTACATCCAAAATTGGTTCGAAACCCGGTCTGGCCATATACTTTTGCTGATTCAAGAAGGGCAGTTGTCAGTTACTGGCGACAGCATGTGCACTTAGTACTGGTTAACCGCTTAGGAGGCCTAAGCCTGCCCAGGAATAGTGTGGTTAGGTTAACTGACCGTCCCGACATGACCTTAGATGTTTACCGAGGACGTTAAGCATCAAATCAACCAACCAACCAACATCCAAAATTGTGTCGACCCTAGCGTTTTATAGTGTTTGTCTCAAAGTATGACAGCTACAGTCATCACACCAGGCATAAAGTTTCTTCTTAGAATGTTCATGAAGGATGTTGCAGTTATTCCTACCATTGATCTAAATTTCAACTCTACTGATGTAGTAAAATTTTACTTCCAAAATTGTGTTGACCCCAGCATTTTAGTACATTTCTCATACACTTTCTTTTAGCTATAGTGTTTACTACTGTGGAAGCACAAGGCAGGGGGGACATAGCATTCCGGAGAATTCTTGTTTCTTTCTTTGCCATTCAAAATTGTTATCTGAATTGTATCTTATACTTTTTGAGATCAAATACTTGCTGTTGAACATGTAAAATTATGCTTTAAAATAAGGAATTAAAAGATAGTTAATATGACAATATTTTAAAACATCAAAAAATGAAAATAATTCTATTTGCAAATTTCATAGATCCAGATGAGGTGGCTCATAATGAGCCTTCTTATCTAGATCTACATTATTCTTTGACTTTTCACTTTTATATCATACCTATAGCTTGAACGAAACATTGTTTGTTTGTAATCTGCTTTTTGGTGCTTTAAGCTTAAAAATGAGAGGGTAAGGAAGATGCTACTGAGAACAACAAATATGTGACTTCAGAGGACTGTAATGATAGGTTTAATTTTTATTTTAGGTTTAATTTTTATTTTGGTAATATACAAAGATTATTTTTTTTAATTCTGAATAGCACACATGTATGTTATATGTATTTGCACCTTGTAACCACATGCAAGCCATTCATCAACCCACTAATCCTCCTGTCTACTGGTAAGTTTGATATTTACAAGATCGAAATGTTCAGCAAGTCTCTAGGTATATTGAAATATTTCTGTCTTTCAGTCATAATATACAAAATCCTTTCAGTAGTCACATTTCTTTTCTAAATATTACAATGTGTTGTTTCTGTATAAAATGTCATTTCTAAAAAATGTACTTTGAAATGATGAGCATTGTCTGTACACATTTTCATCAACCCTCATCAGAGCTTAAGATAAGTCAGACTGTTTTGGTAAAACGTGTTTCTTATACTTCCACCAAAAAAAAAAAAAAAAAAAAAATTGTCTGATTTTCCACTGAAACGTATTTGTGGAGTCACATTTAACCTTCAAAGGGCCAAAAAGCAGATGACAAAATTTATATCAGCAAAATTTCAAAAGTAAAGTTCCAGAAAAACTGTTTCAGTTAAGCCATATCAAATTGAAAATTTAGAGACTTGAGGGCAGACAGTGTAGATCCAGATGAGGCAGCTCATTATTAGCCACCTCATCAGGATCTACTCTGTTTGCTGATGCAACTGTTTTCATTTTTGGAGCGTTAAGGGTTAAATGTATTTTCAGTCTGCAACATTTGCTTTTGTGGAGAAATAAGAATATAACACTAAATTTTCAGTCCCAAAATTTGGTAGTATCTGAAGCTCTGCCTAGTTTACATATTTTAGAGTAGAATTCCTTTTATCCCATTACCCTTGCATGACAATGTTATTTTCTGCACCTTCTTATAGCAACGGCAAAAAACTCAGAAAGTTGAGAAATTTAGGGCAAACCATGCTGCAAAAACGATACAGCGTAGGTGGACCAATCATCGAGCTAGGAAGTACGAGGAAGAACGAGAAGATGTAAGTTTCATGTCTGGATGAAAATGTTTCTGCCAGATATTTGTCACCTGACATAAGGGAGGGAAGCTATAGATATTTTCCACATCCCACCATGCATGTATGGGTGTACTTGTATGTTATTCTGTCCATCAGTCCTTCAGTGTGTCTGTACTAACCATGATTATGTGAATTTTCCCTGCTAATGCGGCAGTTGGTATTCTAGCATACGGTTGTTGGCATGTTATTGTAAGCATAGCGTGCCATTGCTTATATTGCTGTTAGTCAGAATGATGCCATCATGATTTCACAATGACTTCACCCTGACATCACAAATAGTTGCAAGAGTATTTTATGCATACTAACAAGGCTATACCATACTCAATATGGTCAATGTACCTGTTTTTTTGGTATGCTTCAGAATTCAGGGTATTCTAATAAAATATACTGCTCTTCTGGTCAAGGATGTTGGAAGATGATTTTTTTTTGCAAACAGAAAGTTAAATCAACTTGTTTCCGCATTCACTGATTGACCCACGAGAGCACATCAGTATTGACGTCATTCATGACGTTGTTCATGGTGACCATGGAAGCGGCCATATTGGATATGCTGCAAAGTTTTTGGAAAGTGTCAATGGAAATGTTTCAGCATTTTATTAAATTATGAACTTTCATTATGAAAATTCAAATATCATTTCTACAACATAAGGAATTGCAGGTCTCAAGAAAGCAGCTTTAATGATAAGGTCTTCAGCTGATACAGTTTGTACGTGGTGTCCTTAATGTACCCCAAAAACTGGAGCAATTTCTGGATGCAGATTCTCCCCAATATTTGTTTGGATTGGATCAAGTTTGTAAACATGGAGACAATTAGACACAAGATGTAAATTAGATGTCACTTAACATAAATTTTTAGCAAACAAAGACTATCAGGGTTTACTCTTTGTAATATGAATTTTGTGTGGCAAACAGTCAATAACAGCCTGAAAACTGGTGCAGCCATCAATCATATTGATACTATGATGGCAATTGAAAATTTCCTAGGCACACTTGTTCAGAGAATGGTTAGCTTAACAAAGTATTAGTCAAGGATTCATTAAGATTGTTTTGCACTCATACAATCATATGAGCTTAAAACAGGTGTGAGGGCATTATTTCATCAAAAAATTCAGTTTTGCATTCAGTATGTTAAAAAAATATACGTGTAACCCCTTGATAAATAATGACTTTGTTAGTTTGGAACAAATAGGCCCTGGTCTAGAAGAATAATTTTCTCAAACAAGTAATTTTTTTGCAAGTCATTAAATGTCTTTCCCATTTTTTAGAATTTTATCAAGGTTAAAATGTGTTATAGGCTGCTGAGAGCATCAGAACAGCATTGCAAGGTCACAATGTGCGGAAACGTCAGCTGGCAGCCTACCAAGATGAGTCCGATGATGAGGATTACGAGACTGATAATGAAGACTATAATTATTGTGCTGATTTGATACGCTCATCCATGCTCGGGCATCAGACTCGAACAAAGCGTATGAGAGACCACAGGTAAGTTCTGAATATAATTGTACCTTAGTAACACTGAATAGTAGTACCATAGTAAGTCTTTATTAACACTAGAGAAGTGGCAACTTTAATAATTGCCATTTCCCTTGTGCACCAAAAACTCACTTTGGTGTTTTTGTTGGATACATTCCATTGAATATTTAAGGGACACACAGGTCCCCAAAATTGCAATCACTTCAAATTATTCTTCATAAAGGTTCCACATTCATTTGTCAGTTTGTGGAAATCTACCCAAATGTCCATGCAGACTTTCTCAGTGGATTTGAGTTTTTGTTATTTCATTAATAAAATTTCAAACTCCTGTGCTTTCAGATATTTAAGTGAAGATGATGATGATATACAAAGTCCCTCAAGATCTTCTGTGTCATCTCAGAGACCTTATCGTCCACAGTCCCCGGGATATAGATCAAGGCCCCAGTCCGGTAGGTTTCCTCTGCTGTGAAATGAGGGGGCTGAAAGCTCCAGATATGTGAAGTTTAATTATCTTGCTGACTCATTGCTCCAGATAAACAGTATTAACAGATAAATTTGGGATTATTTTCTATATGTCTCCATAAACACATATGTTGTGACCCCTCAGAACCATCTCACCAAGATGGTTCTAAAATGGGGTCACAGTATATGTTTGCATTGAGGAATAAGAAAAATTATCTCCAAATTCCACCTTATTTGTAGCTCTGTTTCTGTGTAATTTTTTCTGCCAATATTTTTTTACTTCTTCATAACATATATTGTGGCCCTTCATCAGAGTTGCCTTAGATAGGAGTGGTCATTTCATATGAAATGAGCCTTGGCGAGTTTCATAAATTGCATATGAAATGACCATGAGTATAAGATTCTGTTTATCATATGACCCTTTAAAATGGGATTTTTTCAGCTTAAAAATGAACATTATTTCAATAAGAAAATGCGTTGTTGACATGGACGTTGTCAGTAATGTTACATGTACGCGCCAAAGTAATATTACACGTGCAATTTTTATGACACGACGTTATCCACTGAGTAACAGCGAGGTCATATGATTAAAAGAGATATTATGACTGCTTTATAGGATAAGTCGGCAAATTGCTTCAGTTGCTGAGATAATATAACTACGTGATTGGTGCTAAGATAGTAATTGTTAATTTGCAAACAGGAATCCATGAGCAAGTGGATTATCTCCCACTCAAGCAGACAAACCATAGTATAACTATTATATACTACTATGATCAGTGTAGACCTTGCTCATTACAAAATGCTTCATGCTGTAGCTAGAGTTTTCTAGCAAGGGTGGAATTACTACCTGATAAACAAGATTTCAAGTGCTTCTGTTTTTGCATCCTCATTCATATTTCTTCATTTTTTATTTCAGGTAAATCAAGAACCTCAATTAGTAAGGTAAATATAGTATTTCTTCTTATATCTTTATCAAGTTTTTTACACACAAAAAGCTCTTCTAAATTTACCTGATGATCCTTGTCTGTATCTGTAAAAGCAAGCTATGGCCATTTGAGTGAAAACTTCAGAACTTAACTTTGGACATTTGAGCGGATTTAAGGTGGACATTTTAGCGAAATTGATTTTAATCCTCCTTACGGGATTTACAGGTATGTTGTACAGGTAAACTGTTTTCTCATGCAAACCTTTCCCATATAAGATGATTAATTAGTATGATTTTCAACAAGACAATATTTTACTCAGTCAGTCTTGGTCTTTTGTAGGTGTATGATGGATATTACTGTTGTGGATCCAAATTGTAGTCAAATAAGTATAAACTGTGATGTATTTATATACAGACTAGATAGTTCCTCAAAAAGTGGTGATCTTTCATGGTGTTGCACGAAAGCGAAATGTAATGCATGTGCACAGATAATACATGTACCATAATCATTTCCCCCACAAATGAGCACTCTCATGACCAAGATGATCAAGAAAATGAGAGATACCATATTAGAGCACAGGTCAAGAGACATTGTAATTCGGGTAATGCTCTGAAAAAGGATTATTTTCCATTTCGATCAAATGGCCACCTTTTTGCTGCTCAAACATCTAACTTTTTTCTCTTAAATGTCCTGTCAATCTGCTCAAATGTCCCGCGCCAGTACAAGCATCATTTAAGACCTTGTCTCTTCATTAATTCATGGTTGACTGACTTTTGGTAATTTGCTTGTTCAGCCATGTGTGTGTGTTTATGTTTGTGTGTGTTTTTCAACACCATTTGAAACCTTTGGAACCAAGACATACAAAAAAGATTTCATGTGGTATATCTTAACAGTGAGGACCCATATGAGTGTGTCAAACCTTTGCTTAAATACCTGTGGTGTTTTCCTTAAATATTTGGTGATCCTATCAGAGAAAACAATGTAAACATAGTCATAAATGTTACTCGGGTTCCTAACTGTCTGCAAACACTTTAATAAAACATATTTTTGTATAGGCCATGTTGGTCAGTTGGAAAAGACTTACACAGAAGTATTCAAGGTGTAGGATACATATGCTGTTGGTACATCTGACATTTGGTTATCTCAAAGTACCCTCTTATATGAAGGTAGTTTTGACACTTTTTCTATGTTCCCTTACTCCTGTTATCTCAAACTGGGACCAGAAAATTTACTTTGAGATGTCATTAGTTTGAGAAGAATATGGAACTTTGAGATATTGAGAGTTGACTGCATTTCTGGCAGTAAAATTGTAATATTGTCATGCTTAAATGAATTTAGTTTACAAACAAAATGTAATATATTCTTTGTTTCACAATAACGAGGGTTAATTTTTCTTGCAGGTCACAACATCAGCAATGCCCCGCACCACAACATATGCTCAGCCACATACCAGTAACAGATATGATATATATGATGATGACGGATTCTGATAGTCTCTATAATTAGTGTTTGTTCAACTGAACATGTTTAAACATGTTTGAAGGAGCTCCAGACAAGAGCAGCAATATATAATTTCTGGGTAGTTATTCTCCTGCAAAAACATGTTTTGTGATATCAGTGTATGACAACATATGTTGTGATATCATGATATCATAGTATGTTTTTTTTTATTATACTTATTCATTTCTTATTTATTCGCAAGATCATATCGTGAATCTTACTGCCAGAACAAGTTTAATGAGATGCCACAACATGCAACATGTTTATGTGCAGAAACTAGAAAAATTATCACAGTGAAGAAATCTTTTTGCAAAAAAAAAAAAACAGTTAAGGCATATGGATATACTTCCAAGGGAAGCAAATCTTCCATTTTCAGTTTTGCCTATCTTCTCAATAGGGGTCAACTTTTAAAGACAAGAATTTGCTCCTCGAGGAGCAAATTCTTTTCTTTAAGAGTAGACCCATTTTAGAAGTGCTATGTTTTCAAGGGAGTAGCAAACACAAAGTCACAAAGCTGTCGCTCTTTGTTAACTGGCTGTGTGCCCATACACCTTAAATTTTGGTCATATCTGGAGCTCATAATTTGCAATTTCATTCAGACATTTGTACTGTTTAAGGGTAACTTTGTTATTTAATTAAGTAGCTGTAGTCAAAATAGTGTACTTCTAGTGTACAGATTTTTTTTCCAATTTGTAATAGTGCTTGTTTTTTATAAAAAAAATGTTATACTGCTTTAAACACATTTTAATTTATGGCTGCCAAGTAGTTTCCTTTTCTGTTCAGATTCCTAACCATCAATCTGCTTAAGGTCAGTCTGATTTGGATCTACTTTGTTTGCCAATGTTTTGTCTTGTTATAACACCCCTCTAAAGGACAAATGCGTTAGCCCAAAGAAGGCAGAAGTTTCCATTATGGAAAGTGAGCAGGTTAATGATTAATAAATTCTAAAACAATGCTACTTCGAGTTCCAGATAAGTGAAATAATTTGGAGGTGAATATTTTCTGTATTTCTAACTCATATCTACTGTAAACATATCTTGTGTGGTCACTTTATTACCTGCTTCGATGTTGGTCAATAGCTACTCATAGCTAATGTTATTACATTTATATATACCAGTGGCAAGTGAAATTTGTATTCTTATTGTTTGAATAAAATCAGACATAATATGCTTTATGAAGCAGTAAAAAACCAGAGTAAAAATATGGAAATTTTGCTGCCAAGTTGTATGCTTATCTAGGGCTGTGCTATTCTTTAGACTTAATGCATAGTATTTCTGTCATTCTTGTAGGACCTGTGTCTCAATGTAAGGATTAACAGGGATTAGAAATAATTTTATGACTCATTCACTTAATACAGTAACCAAGATGCCATATGTTAGTGCATTTAACCATTTTCATTTTTGTGTTTTAAGATGGATATACTGTCAAGGGAGATAACTGACATGGAAGTTATTGCTTTAATTCTCATAAGGAGCGTTCCTTATAGAAAAGAAGTTGTTTTCTGTTTTCCTTTCACAGAGTGCAATTTTTTGTCTATAAGAGTAGCTCCTGTTGGAGTAGGGATTTATCTACCAGAGAAGCAAATAATAAATTTCAGTTACCTTCCATGATTCAGATTACTGAGCATCCAAGCAGAAAACTAGAAACTTCATTTTTGTGACATTGATTTTTCAGCACCTGTAGATTTTTTCAGCTCTTTTCCTGTTGTGCAACTCATTTACGAAGGTCATGCTTTGCTCTGCCACTGTTAGAATAGGTTCAAAAAAGATGTAAAGCTTGCATTTTATGCTCACATGACAGTGTTCCGTCCATTTTATTATTGATCTTTTATATCATTTGCAGTCATATTTGTATCCCATGACTGCACAAAATCATGATTTAAAGAGCAGCTTTATCTCTTCTCTGGTGGTATTGGTGTCAGAGTATTTTATCAACTGTCAATCTCAGCTGATCCTTAAAGTACCAGGAAATGCTAGCCAGGCAATTTTAAGGTGAATGAGGACACTTTCAGGGGAAGCAACTCTACCATTTTCATTTTTGCTTCCCTTTCAATAGGGGTTAACTTTTAAAGAAAAGAATTTGCTCCTCCAGGAGCAAATCCTTTTCTTTAAAAGTAGCTCCCTTTGGAAAAACTACTTTGTTCAGGGAAGCCAACAGTATGTCACAAAAGTTGTCTCCCTTTAGGAAAATTGGCAGGAAAACATGGAGGTGTGCCATACACCTTAACTGATTTAGTAGTTCATATTTTTGAAAGTGATTTGTTTCTAATGCACTCGTTTAGTTTAAGTTATGCCTACCAATATTGTTCTTGACTCAGTTTTACTTTATCCTTTCTTCTGTGTAAATCTGTATTTTAGGAGTACATAATCTGAACCCCTTTTATGAAACACTCTTGCTTTTTCACATGTATTATATTCAGAGCTTTAGAAAGGCAAAATTTTGGGACAAACATTTCATTTTAATTCTCAGCTCATTGAGTTGAGTTTAACATGATCTCTTATTTTTTGCAAGAAAAAAAAAGTAAAAAAAAAAGATAGAATAAAAAAAAGAAAAGTGAAAATTTTTGTCCACAAAATTTTGACCTTTCTGGAGCTGTTATTGTTTCTTTTTCTTATGATCTTTTTCAAAGTGACTGTGATATTTATAGAGATATTTTCATTTTTGTTATTTACCATGATCACCAGATAAGGCTGGGTTTTTAGGATAATTCTGGGATAAGTTTTCTTGTTTGTCCCCCAAAACATATGTTGACCCCTCATCATATTAAACCCCATCATCGAGGTAGGGTCACAAATGTTATTTTATGGATTACAAAGAGAAAATATCTCAAAATTATTCTCAAAACCAATCCTTATCTGGACCTATGTATGATGTCACATAGGATAAAGATATCTAATAAAGTCCCTTACTTAGCAGGTTCATAGTGGTTAACATAGGGCTAATTCAGCCTGATAAGTTAGCTTTGTACATGTATGGTCAGTGGACAGATGTATTTATCACCATTGTCAGTGCATGTTATGCAATTTTTCTACAAAGAGTGAAGTAAAACTTATAGCACTATACATTTAAGCCTGTACTACAGTTGAAATAAAAGTCAAAGTCAGTTTGTTATTTACATGGGTTACAGTTTAACAACAAGAATTCCGCAGAAGGCTATGTCACACCAGCTGTATGCCTTCACATTAAGAACTCAATGAAAATACCAAGTGGTTCTGGAGAAAAAAGTGGATTTTATTGGTTTTGCTATTTTTAGTAACGGCGACCATCTTGGATTCTCGACCATTCTCAACTTTTACCATTCTGAAGCTCTGCAGGCTGATCATGCTGCATGTGAAATTTGAGAACCATGGATGCAGTGGTTTCAGAGAATAAGTCATTTGAATGGACTTAAAAGCTAGGGTTGACATAAATTATTCTAGGGTCGACGTAAGGTCACTGTGACCTAATTCTACTACAGATTTTTTTCATGTTGATCATTCTGAATACCAAAGTCCCACTTATGCTTCATACAAAATTTCAGCCAAATATACCAAGCGGTTCTGAAGAAAAACTCGATTTTATTGGTTTTGCTATTTTTAGTAATGGCGGCCATCTTGGATTCTCGACTCGCCTGAATTTTATTACTCTGAAGCCCTGCTGTCTGATCATGCTGCATGTGAAATTTGAGAACCATGGGTGCAGTGGCTTCAGAGAATAAGCCTTTTGAATGGACTAAAATGCTAGGGTCGACGTAAATTGTGAACAGACGGACGGACTGACAGACGGACGGAAAACCGGATGCCTATATCACACCTTGCTAAAGCAGGTGCGACAAAAACCCATAGCAGACATGGAACCACCACTACACAGTATTAATTAAATTAAACCTGAGGTTCAAAACAAATAATTGATTGTCTTGTTTGCGACTAGCAGAAGCAAAACTTAGGTATTATTTTCCCAGCATTGGCAGGTTAAACTTTTGTCAGATTTTCTGGTTTAGCTCTGCTTTGTGACAATGTGCTGACAGCCAAGACACTGCTGTCTTCGGAATTCTGGGTTCGAGGTTATAAAACTTGAGAATAATCTCAAACTCAAAATAAAGCACACTGATTGGCTGCTTCCGAGCATATGCTCGGAAGCAGCCGATTAATGTGCTTTATTTTGTGTGTTGAGATTATTCTCAAGTTTTATAACCTCTGGGCCAGGTATGTGACACAGAAGCTGATTCAGGCCTGATGTGCAACTGATCTGAATTTGTCCAAAAGCTTTGCTGCATGATTTAGCTAGTTTTGTATCTTTAACACCTGTGGAAATTACATCCTTGTGTTGATACATTTGTACACTGACTGTAGTTTTGAGGCATAATGTCATTTTAATTGGTCATATCAGATATTTTGCACCTTTTAATTTTGCGTTTTCTTTTACTTTCTTTAGCCTTTGATTTTGTATACAACCAATTGTTTTTTTAAGAGGCATTTCAGAAAATAATCAGGCAGCTCCTTTTGATAGATGTTTTTATATGTGGCAGCAGAGCCCTAAAGAGGCCTAATTGCTTATCTGACCTCGTTAACTATGTATATACAAGGGCTGCTACCAAACGAAAAAGAACTGTTACCAAAAGTAAAAGAGTCACAGTTTCCAAATGACTTGCTCATTGTGGTTAACCCATGATGACTAAGTAGTTTGGAACTGTGACTCTTTTACGTTTCCTAACAGCCTTGAAAAGATAGTTAACCAGGTGTGATTTTGGATGTGGACCAGTGGAATAAACTAGATATTATTAAAGAAGAACAACTTTTGATAATTTCTTGTGCATTTTAACTTGTTTTATATTACTTCCTTTTCCAGGGGCCGTATTCATAAAACGACAAGTGGTTGCTATGCTGTTGCTAAGGCTAAATTTCTTTGAAGGAGATTCCCTACAACTATGAAATTTGGTCTGGAGGAACAGTCTTAGAAAGACTGTTCCTCCAGACCAAATTTCATAGTTGTTGGGAATCTCCTTTATAGATATTCCGCCTTAGCAACCGCATAGCAACGACTTAAGTGGCTTTATGAATACGGCCCCTGTATCTGCATCGGTATCTAGCAATAATATAATGCACTCCAAAATATGGATGGGTTTAATGATAAGGAAGAGATAACTTTTGTTGGTTCTTGACAAAAACATGATTGGCATCACATGAAAAAGAACCTTAAGTTCATGTGATGCCTATCACATACTTTTAAGTTTATATGTGAAAAGTAAGAAAGTGAACTAGGAATTATCATGAAAACCCAGCCTTATGGAGAGCTAACTAATTTTTAAATGGCGTTGATTTTTAGAAGTGACCATCACAGTCTGCTTGTGTCATTTTAGCAACTATTTGATGGTGTATGTTGTTATTGGATTTGCTCAATGTTATATATTGTTAACTGATTTGGAATATACCATCCTTACAAACCAAGGTTGCTGCTGAGATTGTCAGTACAAGCTACCAAAAAGGTTGCTGCTGAGATTGTCAGTAAAAGCTACCAAAAAGGTTGCTGCTGAGATTGTCAGTAAAAGCTACCAAAAAGGTTGCTGCTGAGATTGTCAGTAAAAGCTACCATATATTTTCTGCTATGAAATGGTGTTTTTCCAATTCTAGAATAACCCCAAATATGTAAGTAAGTCTTATGAAATTCGGCTATCAGATTGGTTTTTCCCTTCTAAAACTATCCCAAAAATCTAGATCCGTCTTATAAGATGGATCTAGATTTTTGGGATTGTTTTGGAAGGGAAAAACAAACATCTGATAATGGAAGAAATATGGTACTTTGGCTTGTGAAGATGGACATATTACAAAACACTGTGTGACTTGTAAAATGTGACACATGATTACATTATCTGAAGTGCTTTTCGTTTCTCTACAAATGATGTTAAAATTGAAGTCAAAATATCCGCCAGCTTCCAAGCTGATTCTGCTTTGGAATAAAATACAAGTGGTATGCAACTTGTTTGGAAGAAATTAGACTGTTCAAAATAATCTCAGTATGAGAAAAGGGACATGTAAACAGTTAATACTGAGATCAGCCTGTGGAGGATATCTGAATCACCACTGTTTACATGTCCTAAAACCTTTTTCCTGCAGCACAGCCAAAGCATTTTATAAAGTCTTACATTAATTCATCATACTGCTTTTTTCTATGTACAAGCCCTTTACACTTTCCTGTTATAAAAATTAAGAGCTTTGCATTACACAAGTATAAACTCAAAGTAGAGTTCATTAGGTTAAAATCCTTTGTTGGATTTATTCATGCAAACTCAAGATTATTTCACGCATAATGTTTAGTACAAAATTTGAAAAGGCTTCAGTAAGACTGACACTTAGAGTTTTTTTTATTGGTATCTGAATGATTTACTGGTGGTACTTCAAGCAGTCATTCATTCACCAGGAGTGACTGACCTCACAAGCTTTTAATCATACGAAATAAGCAAAGAAGGAAGGGTATTCAGATCTCTAATCATCAGACACAGAGCACTGAACTGTTTCCTAATATTGTTTTAAGACACCCCCCAATATTTCAGCTGGTCTTATCCATTGTCCACTACAGAATTGGATGAGGTGTATAGTTTATACTGTATACATCTACTATTAAGATGACAGTTTACTACATGTACATTCAAATGGTTTTTGGGCAAAGCAAAGAGAGACAGAAAAGTGGTAAAGGGCAAACAAACAAAAGCAAATTATTATTAAATAATGTACCTTCTTTACATGTAGTTGCCTTGACATTCAGAGGCTCACTCTATTGCTCTCAAATGTTTATATATTTTAATAGTTACAATAAATTTCACTCTAACAGGAAATAATTTGTGTTAACTTATGAACCCAGAATTCATAGAATGTCCAATGCTCCCCCCCCCCCCCTCCCCATATAAATAGAATTTGCTAATGTTTCATTTTTTTCTTCAAGAAAAAATGTAACCCGTCATGAGAACTGCCTTTGGTGCGGCAGTTCAAAACGAGCGATTCAAATGAGGGGTCACAGCATAAATTGGTATGAAGAATGAATGAAATCTCATAGAAGCCTGATGTAAGACTTCCTGTAGTGTTTATAATGCCTTCTACCGGACATCACACATAAGTCTTTCATGCAAATATTAAGGTCATGATAGAAATTGTGTTTTTATCAGCAACTTTCGATTGCTGAAGCTGGGGGTTATAAATATGAGGCAATCAGTGTTTTACTAGTTTTATTCAAGTAACAAAAACAGTTTTACCATGTTTGCCTGCTCATTGCCCTGAAACAAATGAGGTTTTTTAACCACCTGTGCAATGCATATTCTTACTTCTAACAGGCCAGTCTGATGGCAAATAAATGTGCTATTAAAACGCTTGCAAATAATAAGCTATGGCCTTTGTCTGACTGATGTATAAAACTAAAGGTACATACAGACAAGTCTTAACACATGTAGCCAAGAAAAAAGAAAACATGACATGGGTATGGCCAGCTGACTAGAGCTGACTTCCTCCCCAGGCATTACCCTTTTCACAATGGCAAAACGATTTCTCAAGGAATGGCTAACTCATTTCAGAGATGTCTCTGACCTTTCGACAAACCACAAAGTTTGAGGAAGGATCATCTCAGATTTGCCTAATGTTATCCTCATGGTCAAAGTTTGTACCAATTTACAGGATCAAATCAACTATTCCAAACCAGTTGGTGATTCAATTCTACCATCATTATCACCATCTCCTAGTCCAATACTTTTAAATATTTTTTGTTGTCGTGTGGTCCTAAGTTTTTTCAAGTCATCTGAATACTGCTGTTCACGCACTAACTGTCTACGTTGTTCCTCCAGCTCACGTTTATGATCTTGCAATGCACGTGTTTTACGAATAAGTTCGAGCAGTTCGTGTCTCAATTGTCTATTTTCCAGTTTGATTTTATTGGTATGGTCTGTTAAACACACAATGGCTTCCTGAAATTTCAACAGAAATATATTAGCTATATAACATTTGACAAGTATCTTTAACCAACCAAAGAAAGTTTATGTATATCACAAATGCAAGTGACTTATTCAAAAGGATCAGAAAAAAAAACAGCTTTCATTCTAGTCCTTTTAAACATGTGACTTGTACTATGAGCTATTTTAAACTAGAATTGTGCTTACAAAACAATATGTCTGAAAATTTCCTAATAATGCTGAAACTTTCTACATGTTCTTTTTTTCAAATTGCTGATGTAAGTCTTGAAAAAATATAGCAAGAAAACATTGTTTTAAGCCACTTTAATAGTGCAAGAAAAAGAATATTAAGTTATTCTAAAGATAGAGAAAAGAAATTGAACAAGGGCTTCGCAAGCAGCGCATAATACGCCCGTTTCAATGTCCTAAAGGAGTTACAGAATGAACAAGATTGTTTACAAAAGGATAGACAGGCAGACAAACAGGGGCAACCACTCTATAATTAACTAGAACTGTCAGCGAATCCGACTATACCCCCGCTTAATTGCTTAAATCAAATGGTGTTATTTTCGTAACAAAAAGCATAAAGAGGGACAGAAATCATTGTTACCATGTATACCAAATATGGATGGTTGCTGTGAAATCTGTTACAAAAAATTACATTATTCAAAGTCAGGAGAGAAAGAAAATTGGAAAAATATAGGGAAGAATAAGCAGGAGAAGACTGGTTATCAATCCCACATTACAACAAGTTATCATCAAACTGCATACAAAAATCCCTACTCTAACTTACAGATGCATAGAAATCTTTTGCGAAAAAAATGCATTATTCAAAGTAAAGAGAGAAAGAAAATCGGACAAATACAGGGAATAAGAAGAGGAGAAGTCTGGTTTTCAATCCCACAATACAGTAAGTCATCATTAACCTGCATACCAAATATGACTAATCTAGCTTGCATGGTTATGGAGAAATCTTTGATGAAAAAGTTCATTATTCAAAGTATGGAAAGAAAGAAAATTGGACAAATACAAGGAAAAATAAGCAGAAAAAGGCTGGTTCTCAATCCCACGATACAACATATCGTCATCAACCTGCATACCAAATAAGACTACTCTAGCTTGCTTGGTTGTGGAGAAATCTTTGACAAAAAATTTTATTATTCAAAGTATGTAAAGAAAGAATATTGGACAAATACAGGGAAGAGTAAGCAGGAGAAGGCTGGTTCTCGATCCCATGATACAACATGTCGTCATCAACCTGCATAACAAATATGACTACTCTAGCTTGCATGGTTGTGGAGAAATCTTTGACGAAAAATTTCATTATTCAAAGTATGGAAAGAAAGAAAATCAGACAAATACAGGGAAGAATAAGCAGGAGAAGGCTGGTTCTCAAACCCACAATACAACATGTCGTCATCAACCTGTATGCCAAATATGACCAGTCTAGCTTTTATGGTTGTGAAGAAATCTTTGATGAAAAATTTGATTAAATGGGGACGGAAGGACAGATGGAAGGACGGACAGATGGACAGACGGACAGATGTAAACCAGTATACCCCCCACTTTAATGACTGCAACACCATCTAAATATTTAACACATGAAATACTGTTTGCATTCCAAACAAGTAGCCCAAAGGGCAACAATTGCTCACCTGAGAGACATTGTAAACCAGTAGGGATATTTAAGATGCTCAAGGGCAGCTAACTCCACAGTCAGTGGTCCAATCAGGCTGAAAATTAAACTCATCCAAAACATTATGTATGCCCTCATTTAATATATACAAGTTTAAAAAGTATCCGATCAAGAGCACAATAGACAGAGCTGTCATGGGCACCTAACTTCATAGTGGTTGGCCTGATCTGGCCAAAATTTGAACTTGTTTAAGATATTATGCATTTTCTCATTACCTGCAAGTTTGAAAAGGATCGGATCAGTAGAAACCAAGAAAAAGTGGCGACACTGATTTTTTTGATGCTCAGGGCAGGTACTCCACAGTCAGTGGTGGGATCTAGCCGAAATGCTAACTAATCCAAGCTTTTATGCATATCCTCATTACCTGCAAGTATGAAGAGGATCTGATGAAAAATGAAAATGTGATGACGTTGTTTTCTCCATTATAAGACTATGGGATTTTTTTCAAACGCTCAAGGGCAACTAACTCCGTAGTCTGTGCTCGATTCAAGCCAAATTTCGAACTCATCCAAGCTCTTATGTATGTCATCATTACCTGCAAGTATGATAAGGATCTAATCAAAAACAGTCGAGAAAACGTGATGACGCCATTTTCCCCATTATAACCCTATGAGGGCTATCTGTTGCCATGGAAACCAGAGCACTGGTCTCTGAGATATTTATGTTTGAAAGTGTTGACGCACCCACGCACGCAAAAACCTTGATTGTATCACCCTGAAAGTCAAACTTGCTCGAGATATTGTCATGCCCTACATTTGTGTGAATTCATTTCAAAATCCATGGAGAAATGTAGGTGCTAGAGTGATGGCAAAGTTTTTCTAAAAATAGCCACAGTGACCTTGACCTTGGACACAGCATCCTGAAAGTCGAACTTGCTTGAGATATTGTCATACCCTACATTTGTGTCAAGTTATTTGAAAATCCATGGAGAAATGAAGGTGCTAGGGCGATGACAAAGTTTTTCTAAAAATAGCCACAGTGACCTTGACCTTGGGCACAGCACCCTGAAAGTCAAACTTGCTCGAGATATTGTCATGCCCTACATTTGTGTGAATTTATTTTAAAATCCATTGAGAAATGTAGGTGCTAGAGCGCTGACAAAGTTTTTCTAAAAATAGCCACAGTGACCTTGACCTTGGGCGCAGCACCCTGGAAGTCAAACTTGTTTCAGATATTGTCATGCCCTACATTTGTATGAAGTTGATTTAAAATCCGTTGAGAAATGTAGGCGCTAGAGCGATGACCAAGTTTTTCTAAAAATAGCCACAGTGACCTTGACCTTGGGCGCAGCACCCTAAAAGTCAAACTTGCTCGAGATATTGTCATGCCCTACATTTGTGTGAAATTATTTTGAAATCTGCTGAGAAATGTAGGTGCTAGAGCGATGACAAAGTTTTTCTAAAAATAGCCACAGTGACCTTGACCTTGGGCGCAGCATTCTGAAAGTCGAACTTGCTCGAGATATTGTCATGCCCTACATTTGTGTGACGTTATTTTAAAATCTGCTGAGAACTGTAGGTGCTAGAGCGCTGACAAAGTTTTTCTAAAAATAGCCACAGTGACCTTGACCTTGGGCGCAGCATCCTGAAAGTCGAACTTGCTCGAGATATTGTCATGCCCTACATTTGTGTGACGTTATTTTAAAATCCGTTGAGAAATGTAGGCAATAGAGCGATGACAAAGTTTTTCTAAAAATATGTGATGACATTGTTTTCTCCATTATAACACTATGGGATTTTTTCAAACGCTCAAGGGCAGCTAACTCCGTAGTCTGTGCTCGAATCCGGCCAAATTTCGAACTCATCCAAGCTCTTATGTATGTCATCATTACCTGCAAGTATGATAAGGATCTAAGCAAAAACAGTTGAGAAAACGTGATGACGCCATTTTCCCCATTATAACCCTATGGGATTTTTTTTCAAACGCTCAAGGGCAGCTAACTCCGTAGTCTGTGCTCGAATCCGGCCAAATTTCGAACTCATCCAAGCTCTTGTGTATGTCATCATTACCTGCAAGTATGATAAGGATCTAATCAAAAACAATCGAGAAAACGTGATGACGCCATTTTCCCCATTATAACCCTATGGGGGCTATCTGTTGCCATGGAAACCAGAGTTCCGAGCTGATTGGCACCAAAACCTAATGCAGCCTTTCCCCCACCCAAATGATGCTTCAGATAAAATTTGATTGCGATCGGCCCACTGGTCTCTGAGATATTTATGTTTGAAAGTGTTGACGCACCCACCCACCCACGCACCCACGCACGCACGCACGCACGCACGCACGCACGCACGCACGCACGGACGACGGCTCGACTCCCATCCTATAAGCTCACCTCTGAGCCTTCGGCTCAGGTGAGCTAAAAACAGCTTCCAAGGTAAGACAAGGGAGATAACCTAAATACACTAGTATACCATTTTTAGTTCTACTTTTTTCCCTTGACAATATATTGTACAAGAAAACACAAAAATAGCCTTAAGAACTAATGAAAGGGATTAACTCTAAAACCAAGGAAGGGAGAGCAGCCATTTTTGTACGTGACACATCGTTAGGACTTCATACACATTGCTATGAAGTTTTATAAAGATATCCCAAACGGTTATCTAGTTATGGCGTGTAAAAGACTTACAGGGAAAAAATTAATATAAGGGGCATAACTTCAAAAGTAAGAAAGGGGGGCAACCATTCTTGTACGCGACACATTCCCCCACCCTGATACATATGCCTACCAAATTTCATGAAGATATCCCAAATGGTTACTGAGTTATGGCGTGTACAAGAATGTTTACGGACGGACAGACGGACGGACGGACAGCGCCACGGCATAATACGTCCGTTTTTTCAAAACGGGCGTATAAAAATGACACAGATCTCTTAGATAAGAGGGACCTGAGATCCAGCTGGAGTAGGGTTTTGAAGATAATTCTTGAGATAATTTCTCAAAGAAAAGATGTGGCCCGAGGCACAACATATGTTTTTTATGGAGAATTCATCTCTGTAACCCCTGATTATCTGCAGCTCTGAGAGTATTTCACAATAATTTTAGGGCGCCTTTTCTTATTTTCATCAACTTCATATCTTGTGGCTCCATGAGGTGGTTCTAATGATAGGCAAACTTACAATAGCTTTTGTATTGAAATTTTCCAGAAATGATTTCAGATCCTCACCCTTATCAAGTACTCTATCAGAGAATACTCATAGCCAGACAGTACCCCGAAGGACACACAATCTTGATCATACAACAATGCATTAATGCCATGGTGTTGAATCAATGTACATGTGTGTAAAATATCATTCCAATAGTATGCCAAGTAGAAGCAAAAAGTAATCTTACAGTATTAGCTTTTCTTTCTAATGAAGAGATCTTATTTTCGGAGTCTTGTTGATAATCCCGCTTGTCTCTAAGGAACTGAGCTTTCAGCTGCTGGATGGTTTCGGAATGTTTAGATCTTAACTTCATCACCTCTTTCTCTAAGGATTTAATACTAGCTAGTTGCTCCGTTTGTAGTTTCTGTAAGAAAAACACAAAACTTTAGATAATCTGAAAATCTGAGATCCTTATTTTGAACAATAAGCCATGTTGCATGTAATCCAAATGTTGCACAGAAAAGGAGATATGGGAAATATTGGATGGTTTTAATTTAAAGATACTAAACAGTTCTAATAAGGAACCACAACATGGTTTTATGGAATAGAGCAGTTAGGTGACTAGGTACACTTTCAAGGGAAGCAATTCTACCATATTCTTTTTCACCTCCATTTTCAATTGGGGTTGACTCTTACAAAAAAGAATTTGCTCCTTTATGTCCAGATTCTTTCCTTTAAGAGTAGATCCAATTTTAGAATGGCTACATTCTCCATGGAAACAAACAGGAAGTCACAAAAGTTGTTTCCCTTTGTAAAAACGGAGGAAACAATATGGAGGTGTACCCACACACCTTAATGGCTTAATTTCTCAAAATTACAATCAAATATTCACCTTATTAAGAGTTATGTGTTGAATAAGCCAACTTTAATATTTTTCACTTGTTTCTTGAACAATCTGTACTATCCGATTCAAGAAGGGCAGTTGTCAGTTACTGGCGAAAGTTTGTGCACTTAGTACTGGTTAACCGCTTAGGAGGTCTAAGCCTGCCCAGGAATAGTGTGGTTAGGTTAACTGACCGTCCCGAAATGACCTTAGTTGTTTACCGTGGACGTTAAGCAAGAAATCAATCAATCAAATCTGTACTATCCACACCATTATGAAGTCCAGAAATGCTAAACAACTGTTTAAAGAAAATCACATAAATTTTACTTTCCGTTTTTCAAAGATGCAGTGCCAAGGACAATGTAACAAGAATTCCGCAGAATGCTATGTTGCACCTAAGCTGCATTTCCATGGTAACAGAAGCAATTGTATATATGGTTTGATGAATATTCATGCTTTAGTCAAAGGTTGCAAGTCAAATGCAATGGCTCACTAACAATAAAATAAAATAAATCAACTTTATTTTCAGAGGGTAATACACATTTAGTTAAAAAAAACTAATTAACTGTACAAATGTGACTAAAAGCCAAACTAATATCGTCCTACACAGTATATTACCTTATATGACCCTAACTCGCTGAGCTCCTGTGTTGTTTTTGTCAGTAAATTTTGCTTCTCTAACAGCATATCTTTTAAAGCTGAAACAAAGTACATTATATGTAACCAAAAGTAAGGAACAGACCCACTGTAACTATGCAAATTTCAACTGCAGCATTTTCAGATAATGGTGTAGCTAATGATAACTCCTATCACTGGTAATTCCCCATGAAAAATATGATGCTCAATTTCCCCTCATTTGAACCACTACGCCTAGTTCATATGATGAGGAAAGAAAAATTATTCCAGAAATACCATAAAGAATAGCAGTGCCTAATTGTAAAATTTTTTTTTTGTTTCACCTGTGCTGCCATTCCAACCAAATTCCTAGTGAAAAGGACCATAGGGCGAATCTGATCAGACTACATCTAAGTCGGACATATATGGATTCAAAGTACTTGGCCAGGCAATTTGGAACTTGTAATTGAGCATTTTGTACAGTCATTCTGTCCAAGTAGAAGGGATTATTCAGTTTTAGTATATATACTGCTTGCTATTCCATCAGTAATTTTTAATGCATCGCTGGACAGTAATAATAAATTTTTCATTTTTGTTGTACTTTTGTAACGTGTATCGAGCTCAAAATGATTTGTATGACAGAAATATAAAAGTATACTATGAATTTTACTTTGGGCTACTGTGCCTGATGATTAGTTACCAATGATTGACAATGATTGCATATATAAGACGGTAGAATCAAAATGTAATTGACAAAAATAATGCTTTGACTTTAGAGTATGAGCTACTTAGCTCTAGCTGTCTAGCTGTGTAACATGTAAACCTAAAAAGACGCTTCTGTCTAATAATGTATGAAATGAATGTGAGTTCCAGCTAATGCGTTCAACTGCTTAGCTGAGCTTATGAGTTCCAGCTGTTCAGTTCCAGCTGACAGTTTCAGCTGACCAGACGAGTTCCAGCTTATATGAGAGAAAACTTATCAGCGACCCGAACGCTTAACAGACTACTCCAGTCTCTTTCTTTAAAGCTATGCTTTACAAGAAAACACGAGAAGGGAGTTGCTGTTATTTTGGCTCTAAGTCCCTGATCAGTAACACTCAATAGGCTCTCGCTTTGCACCAATTGCCCTTTGAATTGCGATGTTAACGCTCTGATCCTAACCAGACAACTGACTGCAAACGGACAATCTGCCGCTTATATAGGCATTTCTGGAGTGCCCTCTAGCGGGTTCCGACTTCTCTACGGACTATGACGGAACTGAACGAAAATTATAAGTTTAATCTCATAAGCATCTTAATTGTTCTGCTGAATTAACAAGCGTCTATCGGATGATGATAAAATAATAGTTGTGCTCTGCATAACCTACATTGATAAATGAATGGCGTTTCTCGAACCTAAAACTTATTTCTGATATTATAGGGCTTTATAATAATCTTCTTAAAATGGACTAATGTTGATGAGTGACTGCAGATACTAACCAAAATGGACGAGAAGGCTTTATAGTGGCGTGGTTGAAAAGATGTTCCGGCGAGTTTTGTAAACAATCAAAGGGGAGGAACTCTCGATATAAGGTTTGGCTATACTATAGCCGCAACTTCGTTACACTTTTATTTTTTCTGCATTTAATTTATCACAGTAACTGTTTAAGCTGCCAACATTTATAGTTTACAAGCAGTGCTCCTGATAACAAGGGGGGTAAAAGAGATAATTTTCCATGAATCGGCATAAAAACTTGCTGTAACCCTTAGTTAGAATTGTCTCGCTGAGATGTTTGTAATAAGGGGTAGCAGTTTGTTTTCATTGAGAAATAAGTATTAGTATCTCTGAATTATCATCAAAACCTCAACACATCTGGTGCTCTGATTTAAATATTTCACTAACATAAATAAATCATTTACCTTGTTCTTTCTCATCAAATTCCTCCTCCATGATTTCTTTCTGCAGCTGAATATTCCTGATTTCTTGTTTATTATGGTCACTGAGGGTTATTATTGTTGTCTGTCTCTTTGTTGTCTTTTTCTCCATGTAGCTCATGTACTCATGCTATAACCAAAGGAGCAAACAAACATAATATTGCTGACAATAAGTGTCTCAGCTGTTTACACAAATATTATCTACTGATTCTGAGGGCATCAAAGACTTATCAAGATACAAGCTCTTTATTACAAATTTTTTGGCCCACAGGGCCCATGGGAGCACATAAAGTGGCACAGAATGAACAAACAAAAAAATCAAAGAAAGAATGACAGAATGTGAGCAAAATCAGAGACACAAGATCATAAAACAGACCCCTCCACTCCCTTTCCCCCCCCACACATACACACCCCACCCCCAACACATGATACAATTAAGTACCATAAATATGATACATCGAGGACAAATAAATACAACTGGTAGCCTTAAAACCTTTTCAATGAGATCAAATTGCAATGACGACTTGACATGCAGACTAATTTGAATCAGATTGTTACTATATTATAAAGCTCTTTTTTTCTTATTCAACACTTTATTTTACAACAATTAAGGTGAATGGGTACTGTTAAGCAACTCTGAAATTTTCAGTTCTGACTCCTTACTCTATGGGGGTCCACTTTTACAGGAATGACTTTGCTCCCCTGTGAGCAAATTCTTTCCTTTATGAGTAGACTCCTATGAGGAAGGGTTTTGTCATCCAGGGAAGCAAGCAGGAAGTCTCAAAAGTTGTTTCTGTTTGCTAAAATGACAGAAAAACATGAAGGTGTATAATCTCCCTTTAACTTCAACAAACTTATAAATGAGTTTGCAAAGGTGCTGATCAATCGGGCATTTTGTGGTCTTGTATCTTGAAGGAAATCATAGAACTCAAGAGAAAATTCCATGCATTGGATGGGCAACCACTGCCCTGCAACCTGTCATCCCTGGGGATGGAACCCAAGCCATAGCACTAACAAGCAAGATACCCCTGCCAAATCCAAGCCCCTCAACAACCAGGATGGTTAAAGAAAAATGTTGACATTTTAATAATTAAGTACTTACACTCTCAACTCTGACTTTTTGCGCCTCTTGTTGAAGCCATTCATTCTCTTTTCGTCTAAGGATATTGTTAAGAAAATATAATTTACTTATTTGTATTTCTTATTTATTTTTATATGTATATAATAATTGAAATTGTGTGAGTTAAGTGATAGTGCATTCTAACTTCTAGATAACAGTATCACTAAAGCAACTAAATTAACGGATTCGGATTACATGTGTAATCCTATATATTTTCATCCCTAAAATGAAAATCAAAAACAATAAATAAAAAAAAAAAAAAAAAAAAAAAAAGGAAAAGAAAAAAAAGCCCTCAAACTTGCCCAGATTTTGAGCATTTTTCTTTACATTGCAAACAAATACACTGGATCTCACCAGAATGACCATCTGGGGCTCTGCAGATTAGTGAAAGTAAATTTATACAAGCCGGCTTAAGTTAAAAGGATACAAGTCTTCAACATTTTTCTTTGCATTTTCCAGTTCTTCAGTAACCTTTGCTAGCCTGAAAAAGAAAGAAGCTTCATAAGTATTACACTGATGCACTCAAGCATACTTGACCTACACAGTGTAATTTATTTATCCTATTAAACGCCATGGGTGTTTCTTTTTATAAAATGGCAAACCCAAAGGGTTACAAATCAGCAACTTCTCAAAGTGCTTCCATTTTAAGTCATTGTTATTTGTGTAAGAATATTAAGAGTTCAGGGGTTTTATTAACCATAAGTCCGTTGGTCCTGGACCAGTGATTTTTGGGCATGACCAGTTGATGTTTTTGGTAGCTGGTCCTGCAGACCAAATGATTTTGAAATTAAATGAAAACACATGGTAGCAAAGAATAGCCGAAACATCGGGAGGACCACTTAAATTGCGGAGAAGTTGGTCCTGTGGACCACTAGTCATTCAGTCCTTAGCGGAATCCCTGAGAGTTGCACTTTAGTTGCCATTTTTACTAAATTTGGACAATTTCATGGAATATTTTGCTTAACACGGAGTTAACAAATGCCAATTCAGAGTGGCTAGAGAATCAGAATTGATTATTGGTGATACTTCCAAGGACAATCATTCACCGATCACCAGGACCTGTGATACTTAATCCTCTGTGATAGTTGGTTCTGGTGCAAAATGTCACAAGTTCTCATTCCTGTTTGGCCAGTTGGCCACCGAAAACTCTGTCAACCCAGCAGTAAATGGATACCTTTTTCAAATCAGGGAAGGATAAAACAGCCAAGGGAGAGGAATGGACTTCACCTTTCATATGCTGTGCCCAAGATATGGTGAGCCTCTAACCCCCACTGCCCCTATAGTCACTGGCTATAGGAAACCTGTATAAATTAAATGCATTCTAAATCTACAAGTGTCCTAGACTTTTGTGCCTGGAATTCCGCTGCTTTCACAATCTAGTTGAATTTTTTTTTAAACGTATACATACCTATTATTATTATGATTAAGGCCTGTATTTTCATTAACTTAAGACACTGCCATATGCTTAACAAAAACATCCCTTTCTGTCCCCCCCTCTCCCTCCCTTCGCCCCCCCCCTCCTCTCCACTCACACACACACACACACACACACACACAATTTTGCTAGCTTAATATCAACCTGACCATAATTATGGTCGATGTACCTGTTTTCGGGGTGCTCCAGAATTCGGGGTATTCTAATAGATTATTCTCTGTCTCTTGTCAGGGACCTCTAAAGATGATTATTTTATGCAAATAGAAAGTTGAATCAGCATGTTTCATCATACACTAATTGACTTGCAAGAGCACGTGTTAGTTTTGATGTCATCTGTGATGTTGTCGTTGGTGATCGTGGAACACATATTGAAAAGACTTCAAAATTTATGGAAAGTACTGATGAAGATGACACAGCGATTTCTTTAATTATGAACTCTTTTCTGATAATTCAATGATCGTTTCTACAGCCTAAAAAACTGCATGTCTCAAAGGCAGGTGTTATCATTAGGACCTGCAGCTGATGCGTTTTGAAAGTTAGTTCTTTAACATACCCCAAAAACTGGTGCAGTTCCAGAAAGCAGATTCAGCCCAGCATCAGTTTGGATTTGATCAAATATGTAAACATGGAGACATGCGGACATGAAATGTAAGTTACAAATTACTTAATACATATTTTTATGTGCACATAGACTATCAGTTTGAGATATTTGATTTGATTGATTGATTGATTGATTTTTATTTGGTAAAAACAACATACATGTACAACAATAATACAACAATTACATAAAAAATGATTGAAATTTAAATGTTTAAAAGATATATGAATAGATTTATATTAAACAAAAAAATGCACTTTGTAAAAATATTTTTTAGAAAATAATATATATGTGTATAACTATCTGTAAAATAGGAAAATAAGAATTTACTGTTTTTTATAATTTAAAATATTTAAAGTCATATCACATTTCTGGATTTTCGTTATCACAGCTCTGTTGATAATCACAGTTCATAAGGAAATGACTAGAGTTACATATAAAATTTTAAATTTTGGTGACTTCAAACATAATTGAAAATAATTTTCACCACACACATTCGCGGACCATGGGAAAAATCCAGTGAGACGTCATAAACAATACTTACTTATCGATGGATCTGGCACCGGAGTGTTACCGTCAGTGAGGCTTCTCCACGAGCCACCCCCATCTCTCGAGGAACAGTGCTCCCAGAGCAGATGGTGGACCATGAATGTGAATGGTGAAAATCAAAGTCAATATCTGAAATGCCGTCAACGGTGAATTTGGAGGCCAAAACCGAAAGGAAACTATGTACGAGCCCTAAAATAAAATACAGCTTGATAAGTACCGACAGTATGTATGTTGAAAAAACCTAGGATAACCCATGAAAGCCCGTAGGCTTATTTCCAATGGGGTCCTAATTGGTTAGATTCAAGGTATGGGGGGGGGGGATACGGACTGGGAATCGACACAAACCTAAGTTACCTACATACAAATGAAAGTGATCTAATAATAGCAAAATATATTGTTTTCCATAAGCTGCATTTGTGAGTTCAAATGTCTTTTAACTGAAGTTTTAAACATGTTGAAACTTACATAAGTTTTTATTTCAGAAGGTAAACTATTCCAATCCTTAATACCATTAAAGAAGAAGGTTGAAAACGCCTGATTAGATACTCGAGGAACAACAAAATTTTCAGAACTGCCTCTTGTATTATACCCATGAGATTCTGATACCTTATGAAAATGATCCGATAAGTATGAAGGAGAAGTGCCATTGGAAATCTTAAACACGTGATTAAGTCTGAGTTGTTTGACTCTGTTTTCAACATTGAGAAATCCAACACTGGTCAGTTCTGAATACCCAATATGAGAACGAGGTCCCTGTTTTTTAATAAATCGAACCACTTTGTTTTGAGAAATCTGAAGTTTTTTCTTCAAAGTTTTAGTCAAACCAGCGTACCAGGATGAACACGAGTAGTCTAGGTGACACTGAATCAATGCAGAACATAAAGACTTCCTAGTTTTTTCATTCAAAGATGAACATTGCCTATAGAGGAACTTTAACCTAGAGTTAACCTTTTGAATGATGCCATTCGCAATTGCCTCCCCTGATAAGCACACATTTTTTTATGTTGTGATCACATGTTAATACCCCGAAAACTGGTGCAGTTCCTGCCATCATATGTGAAGCCTCAACACTCGCTGAACCTCCCTGCCCTCACTTCCACACACACACACACCTTTTGATACATTTACGGGGTCCATACGCATGCTCACTGTAAAGATCTGTATGGACAGACTCAATGTACACCTATATGGCTAACCTAGCCACTGCCTACTTTATTTGCTTGTTGATACTAAATTACTGTCTGTCAGTAGACCACTACCGAGAAAAATAAAATCACTGCTTACTCCTGTTGAAGAAGAACTTCCTTATCAGAGGGCTCAACATTGCCTCCATCTGGACCTTCTGTAGCGCTCCCACCATCGCCTTTACCACTTTTCTTTCCCTTTTTGCCTTTCTTTCCTTTCTTACCCTTCTTTTTGGGAGGCATATTGAAATGGCGTCCAAGGTTTCTACGACAACGCACCTGTCACAGATTCGTATCAATAGAAAATCATGTTTCTGTTGAATTACATTGCAATAATAGAGTATAAAATATCTATGAATTAAAAAAAAGTATTATGTTAAGGCTAAAAGGGTTTATACTCGACTAATATTGCTTTTATTTAATACGAATATGCTCCCCAATGTAGCGGCAAATTCAAGATGGCGACCTCCATTGATTCCTCAAATTCCAGTTCAGAGAGCGAAGAATACTCGGAAAAACTGGACCCTAGGTCGCCTCTTTTCGATGCCAGGCGTGCTCTCTATGCAAAGAAAGTGAAACTACCTGTTCCCACTGCAAAACAATTTAACAATGTAGCAGAGTTCGAAAATTATTTGCAGGGCAAAGATTCAGAGAGCTTGAAAAAGAACAAGCCTTTAAAAGAGAAGCACCCAGGCATCATAGCCGAAAGAGCTGCAGCTCAGGCTAGAGAAAATGTGCGCAAAGCAGCAATACTTGCAAAATGTGAAGGCCCAAGTGAGAGATCCAAGACGCAAATGAGAAGGACAAGAGCAACAACTGTGTTCACGAGAATTGAAGGTATTGTCTTGGTATCGGGACGTTTCGCGCCAGGGACGTTTCGTCCCAAACAGGCCAAAAACCTGGGACGATTCGTCCCAGGACGTTTCGCTCCATTATTATATGGAAAAATATGCGAAGAATAATTAACGATGACAAAATGAGCATATACAAAATTAAATAAAATGGCCTTTCCCCCATCTTTTTCTAGTTCCCCAAAAACAACATTCAGTGTTTTCCTTTCCCCCATACTACACTTAATTTTCATTTTCAACTCGTATGTTCTTTAAAAGGACATGCTATTCAGCAGCGGTCCATAGAATTACCGAAAAGCACCGAAAAGCATAGAAATACCGAAAAGCATAGAATTACCGAAAAGCACCAATATGTCATATTCGTTGCAAGAATATGGGACTCAACACAGGCCTGGATGTATTTTAAAGGGGTCAAGTAACTCAGGGCTTCCACTAACTTTCAAAATTTGGAAGTCCAGACTTCCATGGTGTCAGATTTGGATATATTGAGAGAATTTTTTGGAAGTCCGAAGATTTTAGAAATGACTAATGCATGGTTATTTTTACCTCCATCCCCCGCCCCCCCCCCCCCTCCCCCCCCCCCCCCCCCCCCCCCCCCAACCCCCTTACACATCCCTCTCTCTCTCTCCCATTCTGTAGTGAACTTTTTTGTTCTATGAAGGGAAGCCTGAGCATTTGCGCAGTCTAATCAGAGCCATTCCTGTTTGTTTGTGAACAATACGCAAGTCCTGAGCACTCTAAAAACTGAAGACTCGCCTACTAAGTTACAATGGTTGCACTGTCTTCTGTTGCATAATATTCCCTTTCATGGCCCCCAATGGGCCGCGTCGGAAAAAGGGTGACTTACGGAACGTATAATGACACGCTTCCACCGAAGAACTCCGTTGTCGCTAGGTCGATGTTCATTATTATTCATGTTAGATGCGAACAAGAAAGACCGGTCTGACTGCCTAGTTGCGCTGGCTGGCGCTGGCTGATAAGATTGTTATCGGTGTGTGTACTGAGGTACCTTTAGCCGTCTCACTGTTAAAATGACACTGCGTACGGCACGCATATATACTCACAGCGGCGTCTTTGATCTTTACATCAAAGAGAAAACGTGCTTGACCCATAAACGAACAGGTAATTGCATATCAACGCTACCATTAGTATTATACCGAATATATAATCACGTAGACCCTGATCAGAATGCGCTATTTCTGTGCACACTGTACGGTATTATTTTCGCACTGGGTTGCATTACGATATGACGATACAGCTAGGAAATCGGTGAAAATGATGTTTCAGTATTCATATTTTAATCGTATTAATAATCAAAACTATGATTATTACCAGAGCGTAGACCATAACACGTCGGAAATAGTGACTATCAATATTAACAGTGTATCTTCGCTTTGAACCAACACTTTTTGCGGAAGAGGTTCGTATTCCTAAAAATTCCATGGACGACAGTATGGATCATGACAAGACCTTCCGTTGTAAGGGCAAGCGTTCATAATATGAATGTTGTGTTCGTAAAAACTTCGGATAGAGTTTGTCAATACATGCTTAAGTATTCGTGTGTTATGGATACATTCACAAACTTCTGAAGTCGGCATACGCCTTACACATGCAGGTCAGTTACATTCTCGCGATCATAAAAATTTCATCCAAAAGCTCAGTCATCGTGATTTGAAAAGGTTGTTTTGCCGACTGCCGTAAGAGGTTGAATCTACGAGTGGGTGTTATTTTGATAATCGTTTTTGACAGGTAGGCGGTCCGACGTGTGTTACCTGGTGCAGTGCTCCATACGGACAATCTCGATTGGCCCGTAGGCGGTCTTTTCGTCTGGCTGACACCTGCGTTAATCCGATTAATTATGACATGAGCTAAATTTTTAAAGACAGTGGCGATATTTTATACGTCGGGACAAGCTCAAACGGCCGTATGTGACAATTATCGGGTGTATGCCAGATGCCAGAGGTCCCATTTCTCGACGTACGGGAGCAAATCCTGCGCGTAATATAGGGTATATGCCCGTTTACGGAAGCCCTGAGTAACTCATGAGGGTAATTGTTATTACCGAAAAACACCAATATATCATAATATTATTATACATGGGTATGATATACAACAGGGGTTCGGGAAAGGTATTAAGTAACTCATTAGATACTTTGTTATCACCGAAAAGAATCTATATGCCATATTTTATATGCCATATTTTATCTATCGAAGATGTAGAGGGATGAAGTGGGCAGTATGAATATTTGTTAAATTTATTAAATAACTCATTAGGTACTTTCTAATCTTATTACCAAAAACCTTAAAACCAAACACAGTTTTTTAAATAGCTCATCAAAAATAATTGTTAATTTCATCAGCTGTGGCTAATGGGGACTCATTAAATCAGTTTAATACAATAAATTGCCTTTCATGAGCAGCCTTATTCAATCAGTGCTATCTATAATACTAAATAAACGAAGTAACGCATAAACTGCAAAATTGGTGGCATTTTCAAGCGTAATTTCTATACTGGTTCTTTCGCATATTGCTATCATTGATAATTTCGGTTAGCGTGTGTTTTAGTTTCACGTAGATTTAAAGAATTTGGGAATTAAATTCGTCTTTCATTTTAAATTCTCCCAAGTATTTTTCTAGAAACTTCGACTATTGGTCGATTTTTTTTGTCAACAATGGGTGCGTTCGAGTGAAACTATCGTGTACTCGAATACACGTTTTAAATTAATCCGGTCGTTTCGGTTCTGCGTCGTTATATCGGCGCGCTGCTTAGCAAGTCCAAATTTAGCAGGTTCTAATGCAAAAATCCGACCCATGAACGTACGTCATTCCCCATAAATAACGATTTCTTTTTGTATTTTTGCTCATATGTCTAAACGGATGAAGAACTAAATGGTCATAGTCCCGACGGCCCTGGCTCGAAACGACCCATTTTCTTCCAGAACGATAGTCAATACGAGTAGCCAATCGAACTTGCCCATTGAAGAATAAAGCTCAACGCACATGGTCTTTCGAAAAGTTGGACGGACACACGGCGCCAAGTGTGTGCGGCTATGATTACGTACCGCTGAGCCACTTGGGGAACGTCGTTAGGAGAATTCAAACTGAACTGAACTTTCGAAAAGGGAAAAATTAAAAATGTCTAAGGTTAACACACATGCGCTAGGTAAGAAAGGGCATTTTTTCCAGCGAAGCAGACAAATCAATTTCAATGTTTCAACAAAGCTAAATAAGCCTTTAGTCTTCACAGGGCTTGAATATTTTCCCCCAAAACGTTCAAGGACCCAATTTGTCCAGAAAAAAAGTACCCAGGACAGGTCACATAACCAAGATGGCAAACATTTATTATGGTAAAAAATTTCAAAAATCTTCTCCCCCAGAACCACGCCGGGCCGCGTAGCGCAATCGGTAGGGCACCTGACTCATAAGTCAGAGGTCCTGGGTTCGAAACCCGGTCTGGCCACATACCTTCGTTTCTCCTTCCGCTGATTCAAGAAGGGCAGTTGTCAGTTACTGGCGAAAGTATGTGCACTTAGTACTGGTTAACCGCTTAGGAGGTCTAAACCTGCCCAGGAATAGTGTGGTTAGGTTAACTGACCGTCCCGACTTGACATTAGCTGTTTACCGTGGACCTTAAGCATCAAATCAACCAATTCTCCCCCAAAACCACAAATCCTATGATCTTGAAACTTAGCATGTAGCATCAAGGACTCAAAAGCTCAACAAAATTTATATAAATGATGACCCTGGGATGACCTTGATCTGTTTTACGGCAAGGTCAACTTTTGAGTCACTTAGGGTTTTCTATAGGAAAAAGTGAAAAAAGTTGATTTTTTTTTTAGAAACAATGCAGTCTGCTACCTGAAAGTTTGTAGATGCAGACAACTAATTAGGTAAATGAAGCTTTAGTGAGTATTCATGGTAAAGGTCATATCTTCACCTGGGCCTAAGGCCATTTACATTGAAAAATTAAAACTCGCTTTTTTATATAAACTTGACCATCATGAAATATTTCCGCGCTTGCGCGGGCTCTTTTCTAGTATAATATAAATCTTGTGCCTGTATGTTCAGGCACATTGGACATTAAATAACTCAGTGCTATATAATATAAATCTTGTGCCTGTATGTTCAGGCACATTGGACAATAAGATTGGAAATAACAATCTTGTGCCTGTATTGTGTGACCATTGCATTCCACTGAAAAGTTCTGAAACTTTCTGAGTTTTCTCCGCGAACCAAACAAGATACATTCTGTTTTTCCAAGATGCAAAGATAACTTATTGTCGACAAGCCATTTATTTACTGCATGATTCCAATTCTACACTGAGTTTCCTAGATATGACTTCGGGGTCTAATGAGAAAAAAGGATAGCACTATCCTCTGCGTATAACAGAAGATTTTTGAATTCTCAAATGCAACTTATGGAGGCTGATATATTTTGCTATTATTGACTGAGATTTAAGTGTTTTGTATTCTTTGCAAAAATCTGTGATTGGCATGTCCTAGCCTGATCCCCCAATATCTTGAATTTAACCAATTAGGACCCCATTGGAAACAAGCCTAAGGGCTTTCATGGGCTGTCCTAGGTTTCTTCAACATACTTACTTGATAACTCACGTTTTTTATTTCTTTTTTTTTATGCGCTTTTCTTAGTTTTCGAAGATCACCCTTGTTGATCCTGAATCAGAAAGTATCAAAATTCCCAGTTATTGGCTGAAAACGTTCAACACTATAAATGCTTTTTGGCTATCATCGCGTACACTCTTGGTCCACCGGCTGCTCTGGGCACACTGTTCCTCGAGAGTCAGGGGTGGTTCGTGGAGAAGCATTTGTGATGCTCTAGTGCCAGGTCCATTGATGGGTCAGTATTTGATGGCTCACAGGATCTTTCCCATGGTCTAGGAGAGTACGTGATGTGAGCTAGGTGTTGAACGGGTGTTCAGTCCAGGCTGCCAAATTTACTTATTTATGAATCTTATTTTGTTTTACCAACTCTAGTCATGTCCCCGGTGCAGGTAATGCCTATGAGAACTGTGATACTTTTTTATTAGATAAGCTATTTAATTCTCTTTTGAAAATAACTATCTTTACAATGTCAGTTTGATCTCATTTTTAAAAATACTCAAACTAGATCTATATCTTAAAATTTTATTTTGTTTTCATTCTTATAAGAGTTGTACTATTTTTTTTTTTATTTATTTATTTGTTTATTGTTTTACATTCTTAAGGTAGACGAATACTGAATAGAAATATTGGCGGGGCATTCAAACCATTTTACCGTCTAAATAACCCAAAGAGCTATAAAACATTTGCCTAAGAATAAAACAATTTTCACCGTTTTGTTTTCCTAAAAAACAATATTTTGTATTTCTACATACTTTTTTTACACATTTTCCATTAAAATTCATATCTCTTGCACATGAATGCACTTTCATTTCAGCAAATCATATAATCTGTAATGTAGGATATTTGAAACAAACTGATAACAAAAAATTGCAGTTTTCTTGTTAATAAGTATATTTTTACATTCTTTGAAAAAATGCAAGAAAATTGAATTTCATGAAAAACGTCATGAAAAATATCATCCATCGATGGGGCATGCTTATGCATATTATTTTAGTAAAACTTACATCGTATGTTAAAGAATAAAACAAAAAAACAAACATTTCACCGTTTTGTTTCCTAGAAAAACAATGTTTAAGTTCAAAATATCCCCAAAACAGACTGCCCAAATTCTGCACCTGCTGCAAGCACAGCCGGTCCTTGCCCTATTATTTATTTTCCTGTTATTCGGTTCTACCACAGAGTAATGTCGACAAAAATGCGCAGATGGAATGGAAACTGTGAAGATCTTGATCATTCTGGTTCCTAAGGAACAGTCTGATCTCAGTTTCCACTGTTTGTACAGACCTATGTGCCCGAAAACTTAGGATCTTTACGGTAGATATTGTAAGTGTATATTATAACTGTATATACTCCACAGTTAGTCGATTTGATGATGAACAATAACTCTGTTTGTTTTTTAAACAAGCAAGAACAGAGTTCTTCCGGGATCGTCCACCTTAAATTTTCAATCTTAGCTCTTTGATATGCAATATGGCTTGTTTTATACTACTGAAAGTGATAATTTGTATCTTATATGTTTAAACACCATTGTATTGTATGTTGATTTTACCAAATAAACATCAATCAATCAATAATAATCAAACTTCTAAATATGCCAATGATATTAGCCTGATTTCCGGCCGAGATGAAATCTTCTAAAAGAATCTGCAAACAAGTTTAAGGCTTTGAAAATGCCTTAAACTTGTCTACATCTCTGAGATTTTGCAGAGAGCAGACTTATCCCAGAGTCAGCCCCGGGCTTAACCAAATTCAGGCTAATTGGGATGAAAAAGAGATATACCAGATGTTGTATCAGAAATATGGTGATAGCGTGATCAAGTTTCATGATATTCACTGCCCAAGAGACTATCTTTAGGGCCTGGTACATTTGTCAATCCTGACAATCACCAAAAAGACCTGCGGAATATAAAAATACTTCCACCAGCATTTGACGGGAATTTAATAGCTCTTAGCCTTTGCCTGACGATTTCAAAAGGTTGTGAAAAATATGAAAGAGCAAGGAAGCACATTTATCATGGTATACTCTTAACATCGCTAAACATGTAGGACTCTCTCAGGGGTTTTGAGGATCTGGGAAGAATGTTGTCCCGGCTACTGGACCTCTCAGTATGTACGGGAGTTCTACGAAAGAACCTAACAACCATCTCACAGAGGCAATATACATGTATTTACCAGGAAGTGAGGAAGATTGTAACTATGTAATATGAACTTGGGAGCTGTGAAGTTTTGGGGAACAGGGAGCAAAATACCTAATAAATTACTTGATACCTTTACAGATCCCCTGTTGTATATCATACCCTAGTATATTATATATGATATATAGGTGTTTTTCGATAATAACAATTAATCTCATGAGTTACACCACCCCTTTATAATACATTTAGACTGTGTTGTATCCCATAGTCTTGCAAATATGACATATTGGGGCTTTTCGGTAATTCTATGCTTTTGGTATATTGGTGCTTTTCGGTATTTCGCTGCTTTTCGGTAATTCTATGGACCCATTCAGCAGATGCTCCTTATCTCTTTTGCACCACTTTTAAATGAGACCATTTTGCAACATGATAAAGATAGACCCCACCACCACCTTATTTAAGAAAGATTCAATTTACTCCAACCAAAAATGATTGGATGCACTAAACCCCAGAGTGAACAAAAAAAATCAAATTCATGTATTAAATAATTTACCAAGAATAGAGATATAGTTCAATTAACTAAATGGAATTTGATGTTGTAAACTCGGAATTCAAAATCAAACAAAGAGTAACATATCATCTTCCATATAACAATTAAATTCACGTTTACAATGATATGTTCACAAATATTGAGACTCTCTTCATGAGCGGCGAGGGAAGCAAGAGAGGAAAACATGGACGATAAACCTGTAAGAACTTGGCGAATATTGTTATTTGGGAAAAGAGGGCAGCTAGAGTGGCTAGAGGTTCAGACTGTTAAAGGCCTGTTCTTTCAGAGTAGATAGATTAATTGAAAATGCCTGTAGTTTGATATTTAAACTACAGCTACTTCTACGGAAACGTTAAGTCCAGTATAAAGGGGCTTCAAGAAAACATGGGACGAGACGTCACGGAATTATGGGACGAAACGTCCCAAGAAGGAAAATGGGATGAAACGTCATGGGACGAAACGTCTCTGGCGCGAAATGTCCCGGAGGCATTGTCTTGACACCAGCCTATTGGGTCACCCATCCAAGTGCTAAAATAGCAGACTGTTGCTTAACATACAAAAACTGCATATCACTGTTTAGCATGATTCCCCAAAATCTACCGAAATCACCATGGAAAATTGCTTATATCTCCTTAAATTGTTAATATTGAAGCAATTTTATATGTTTTATAGTATATGAATGTATTGCATTTAAAAGTAGAACGAATAATTTAGAACACTGAAATACAATAGCGATTTCAGTACATCTTGAAATCACCAGTGAATATACCAGTGATTGTTTACAAATATATCCAAAAAAGGTTGTTATGACCCGAACTAGTTGGGAATAAAATAAAAAGAACTACTTGGAGTTTGATCTCTTTTACAAAAGCAGTGAATATACTGAAATCCCTGTAGGATGTGTATATTAACGTACAGCAGAATTATGTCAGTAAACAAGGAAACTACATTTTTAAACATTTTTCTATTACACGGGTGAGAATCTTCATAATCGGACCCAGCGGCTCTGATAAGGAAAGGTTAGGATGGTCTTCGGGAGCTTGTGCAGCTAAAAAAAAATGGCTGAAAATTAGACAATTTGAATTCTTGATGTAAAATTGTTCATGAAAAAATATAACATTATTCAGTGCTAAGGTCTTTTAACTTTATTCCTAGGCTTAGGTAAGTTCACGTGTGTACAAGTTTGCTTGAATCATTTTTGTTGTGGGGTGACCAGGGGTTAATTTACAGATAAGCAGCTAACATTTCCGTTGATATTCCTGTTGAACTGATACAAATGTGAGAGTTTTGGTAGTCAGAAAGCATGCTTTGATTTTCTGATACTCCCCCCTTCGCTAAAAGTAAGAAAGCAAATAATGGAAATTGAGATTAAAGAAAGTGATTTTATTACCCCTGCATCCCAGATGCATACTTTTGCTGGGGGACACAAAAGTTTGACTTCTCCATGGGATGCATAAAAAGTATACGGCCGATGAAATGAAAATATTGACAGAATACCAAATGTTATAAATCTGCCTTTGTAGCTCAGTGACGGCAGCCTACGCCAATTTTCTGATAATATATCATCCTTTGTGTATTACATGTACCTTTGACTAGCTTCCATTCAAAAGTGTGAATTACCTGTTGGCTGACATTAGTATTTGCAGTGACAGGTATTTGGCTCTACCTAATTGTCCAATCAGTAGTTGCATATTAGAATGATAGCCTAAGCTCCCTCGTATGCATGGCAGAGAAGACATGAAGGGACTAGACCATATAAATATGATAATGATCCGTAATGTAATCACTTGGCTTTGGCTGCTGCTTTGATGTTTACAGCTAGAGCATTGCTGTCTGTAGTTATATTTGACATTTACTAAAATGAAATGAGCCGCGACACGAGAAAATCAACAAAGTGGTTGTGCCCCTAGTGCAGACTCAGATCAGCCTGGGCATCCATCCAGTCTGATCAGACTTTTTGCTAAGCGCTAAAATGGTTGCTAAGGGTCTAAGCTACCGCCATGCAGACAGCAAAGACTCCGATCAGACTGGGCGGATGCCCAGGCTGATCTGAGTCTGCGCTGTTCGCACAACCACTTTGTTGGTTTTCTGATGTCGCATCTCATTGATTGATTGATTGATTTATTGCTTAACGTTCACGGTAAACAGCTATGGTCATGTCGGGACGGTCAGTTAACCTAACCACACTATTCCTGGGCAGGCTTAGATCTCCTAAGCGGTTAACCAGTACTAAGTGCACATACTTTCGCCAGTAACTGACAACTGCCCTTCTTGAATCAGCGGAAGGAGAAACGAAAGTATGTGGCCAGACCGAGTTTCGAACCCAGGACCTCTGACTTATGAGTCAGGTGCCCTACCGATTGCGCTACGCGGCCCGGCCATGTCGCATCTCAAATGGAAATGCCAAAACTAAAGTGCAATAAAATCAAATGATTGGCGTCATATTTTTGCTGAATAAAACTTAGCTATTTTTTTGATACGTCATAATTTTTCTGACTCAATTCAAGTTGCACATTCTATTGGAATAACACACAGTGGCACTTTTGTTCAAGGTTTGGAATCATTGTGGTATTGTTGTACTGCATGTCAATTATGATTAGATAATATTAGTTGATGATAGATCTATCCAGTTGACAGATCTATTTCTTTCTTACCATTGTTGTCTGATCCCCTAATTCTGCTTTGACTCACAAATATTGTAATTAGATGTAACTCAAAATAAAAGCATGTCAAAATTTCTTCATTTTGTCCGTCTTTTTCCATTGGTTCCACTGAACAGATCTGCCCATTGGTTTTACTGTCAAAAAGGGTGGTTTCAGATGTTCAGCCTAAGAAAGACATAGAAAATCTGTATTTATACTACACTTTTGTTTAAAAAAAAAATAGATCAGCTCGTAAAATTGCGTCATAATGATGTATCCCTGCATGTTTGGTAAGATTCTGCCCTCTGGTTCATGACATGTATACAAGAGTCACCAAAGTTTATCAGGTTGAGCACCCCATAAAACTCTAGATGATAGATATCGGTCCAAATTTTTCTTCAAGACCATCCCCACCCCTGGTCATGACCCATAGGTCAAGGTCACGGACTTAGAGAAATTTTATGTTAAAGTTTTGCGTTAAAGTTTTTAAGATCTCATAGTTTGTAAACCTTTTAATCGATTTAAATTCTGTTTGGTCTGATGATAGATATTGGTCCAAAATTTTATGCAAGGCCATCCCCACCCCTGCTTATGACCCATAGGTCAAGTTCAAAGACTTAGAAATTTTATGTTAAAGTTTTACGTTAAAGTTATGAAGATCTCATAGTTTGTAAACCTTTTAATCGATTTTAATTATATTTAGTGTTATGAATATGGTGTTTAATTTGGTGCAAATATTTTCTTTTACCATGATTTTGCAGTTTTTAGATGTTTACTAGGTTTGAAATAAACAAGTTGTTTACATTGTACTTTAGAACATTCTGGAAAATTGGGGAATCTTTAGAATGTTCCTGAAACAGAAAGAATTGTCTAGAAAGTTCTGGAATTTGCTCCCCATTGTCAAAAGAATGTTGTGGAAGCTTCAGGAAATTTTGAGAACTTTCAAGATGTTTCGAGAATTTTCTGGAATATCTAATTTTAGTAATGTAGAAAATAATAGAAATTTCTGTTGTAAACATTAAGAATCTTCTGGTATAAAATTATGTCAGAATTGAGAACTGTCTGGAAAAATCTATCACTGGTTAATTTCTGAATGTTCCTAGCTAATATATAAAGACCACACATTTTCCTTTAGTCATCTTTGTAAACACTTTCACCAGTCTATAGTTAAATAAGTCATACTTTAATTTAAATATATTGGATTACTTTGTGACTTTCATTCTGGGATTATTGGAAATAATATTTGGGATCAGAAACTGTGAAAGGACTTGTGTTTTAAACAGGACATTTTGAGGGACATTCAGGATAATTTAAGGTATCGTAAATTACATATTTTCTTGATTGATTAATGACTGTTTTAATTTTGATGTACATGTAAATAAATTTTGTTAAGTTTTAAAATAGACTTGTTGCTGGTTTACTTCCATCTTTTTTGTTACCTCCGCCAGGTCGTAACAAATTGGGGGCTCGTCCGGGATTGAAATTTCTTGTGCACCAAATAATTTTGAATTAAAAAAAAAAGTTTTCACTGTTTGCTGTTCAAATAAGCAAATAAGTAAAGCCAGCAAAAAGCAATCGTGTCTTTTGATCTTGATAAATTTATTGCTGCGCCTTCTCAGGAGCTGCTGAACTTAGCCAAAAAGACAGATTTATTGGATATTGCAGCACATTATGAATTAACCACAGTCAAAAGGTCCATGTTGAAACATGAAATTAAGAATATTTTGATTCAGTTCTTTGTTGATGAGGAAATTTTTGATTCCTCTGCAACCTCTCACATTCTCGTCACTCAAACTGATTTGCAGATGCGAGAATTAGAAATTCAGAGACAAATTGAAATGGGAAAATTAAGACTGGAACATGAAGAAAGAATTAGGCTTGAAAATGCTGAGCGTGAGGAAAGAATTAGGCTTGACTCATTAGAAAAAGAGAAATTAAGGTTAGAAATGGAAGAACGAGAAAAAGAAAAAGAAAGAGAAATGCAAAAAGAGAAATTAGAGAAAGAAGAAAAAGAAAGAGAAAGACAATTTCAAATTAGAATGAAAGAAATGGAAATGCAAGAAAAGGCCGCATCAAAATCTTTGCCTTTGGACTCTAAAAAAGTTTTTGACGTTACCAAACACATCAGACTCGTTCCTCCATTTCAAGAAAAAGAGGGCAGGAGAGTTGGCCCGTAACACTCCCCCACTTCAAGGAAGTCATCATTTATGATGACTGAAAGCCATTTCGGCTTAGAATGTCCTATCCCGGACGAGCCCCCATCTTACGACATTACTGCCGCAACAAACGGACCAAAGCATAGCTGAAAAAATTCCAGACTTTTGCTGGGATTCGAACCCGGAACTCCCGGGTGATAGTCCAATGCTCTAACCACTGAGCCAAAGAGTTAACTCCCTGACGCAGTTGTCAGAGATTGAATATATACGAAGCTATGCGCATATCTACTATTGTAGATATTGGAGGGAAGGAGAGTTGGCCCGTAACACTCCCCCACTTCAAGGAAGTCATCATTTATGATGACTGAAAGCCATTTCGGCTTAGAATGTCCTATCCCGGACGAGCCCCCATCTTACGACATTGCTGCCGCAACAAACGGACCAAAGCATAGCTGAAAAATTTCCAGTCTTTTGCTGGGAATCGAACCCGGAACTCCCGGGCGATAGTCCAATGCTCTAACCACTGAGCCAAAGAGTTAACTCCCTGACGCAGTTGTCAGAGATTGAATCTATACGAAGCTATGTGCATATCTACTATTGTAGATATTGGAGGGTAGGAGAGTTGGCCCGTAACATTAGTATGATGATAGGTATTGGTCTGACATTTTATTCTGCAGTATCCCCACCCCTGCACATGACCTTTAGGTCAAGGACAAGGTCATGGTCATAGACATTTCATATTAAAGTTTTCTGTTAAAGTTTTTAAGATCGCAGTGTTCCTAAACCCTTAATCAATTTGAATTATAATTGGTATGATGATAGATATTGGTCTGAAAGTTTGTTCAACCACATCCCCACCCCTGGACATGACCTCTAGGTCAAGGTCACAGACTTAGCAGTTTTATGTTTGTTTTCTTCAGATGTCATTGTTTCTAAACCATTTGATCTTTTTGAATTATATTTGGTTTAATGATAGATATTAGTTGGAAATTTTATTCTGCAGCATCCCCACCCCTGGATATGACCTATAGGTCAAGATCACCGACTTAGCAATTTTATGTTAAAGTTTTACAATAAATTTTTTTAAGCTCTCATACTTTCTAAACCCTTTGATCAATTTCATTTATATTTGTTTTGATGATAGATATTGGTTAGAAATTTTATTCAACTGCATCCCCACCCCTGCATATGACCTATAGGTCAAGGTCACGGACTTAAAGAAATTTTATATTTAAGTTTTATGTCAAAGTCTTTGAAATCTTGTAGCTTCTAAACCCTTTGATGGATTTGAATTATATTTGGTATGATGATAGATATTGATTGGAAATTTTACTCAGCACCATCCCCACCCTAAGAAACAAATACTACCCCTTGAAGATGAACAAGCGCAGGTTCAGGTGAGCTGTCCTGTCTGGCGACAGGTCTTGTTATGTCCACAGTCCCAGGTTGCAAAAAAATAAATCTGAGTTACCAAGCTTATTGATGCTTTGCAATTCTTTTTTCTTGTAGGATAAATGCCTCCTTTCACATAGGGAGCTGCTCTTATTAAGAGCAGCTCCCTATGTAAAGGGAGGTAAATAATCCATGTCAGAGTGACCTCCCTTGGAGGTTTATCCATATAAATGTATGTTACTATATACAATTTGATTTTATTTCAGCTGTTACTGGGCCAGTGAGTTTACTACGCAGGTGTATGGAGGAAAAATTAAAAGTTCTGGTCGTGATAAGAGCTGCTGTGTCTGTGCGCAGCCGGTGCAAGGGATATGTCATAGCATTTGACAAACACTTCAATATGGTATGTTGTCATAGAATGCAAGTACAGTTCAGTTATTGTCTTATCTGCAACTACAGAAAGTAAGACATTGTGATTCATGTCCAGCTTAAGCAGCATAAAGTTAGTTGAGTTTTCTAGTTTAGCTGTGTAAGAAGTATAGGGGGCCTCTGTGTGCTAGTGCACAGACAGACGAGACACAGCATTCAGTGGACTTGTTTTATCCTTAAAAAAAACGAGCAACAAGGTCCTGAATTTAGTCTAGGTGCCAGGACGAGAACCCAAAAAAATAGTCCGCACAAAATGTTTTTGCACAAATGTGTTCACCAACATGTCCATACGCTGAAACTGAATGATGCCACCTTGGCATCATTGGGGAAATGAAAATATTGAAGATGGCATCCAAGATGGCCACCAAGGGATAAAATCCTCAATATCTTCTAAAGTATGTGGGTTAGAAACATACTTTTGGTGGCTACTTATAGGTTTTCGAGGTCGAGGAATCGATTAAGCATGTTAAAAATTATTTCAGACAAATCAGTTACAAAATGGCGGACAAGATGGCCGCCAAAACATAAAAATCTCCATATCTTCTTTAGTATACGGGCTAGAAACATAATTTTGGTGTCTGCATATAGGATTTTGGGGTCAAGGAATCCAATAAGCATGTTCGAATTTACTTCAAGGCACTTAGTTACACACAATGGTGGACAAGATCGCGGACGATGCAACGGTCAAGGCACTGAATGTCGGAGAAATGCACTTTCCGATAGCAGAATTCAGGTTTTTGTATTAGAAATCCAGATTTTGCATGTATTAGATTAATAAATATAAAAGGAAGTGATAAAAGCCCCATTCTGACAGTGTTTGAACAAGAGGACCATAATGGGTCACAAGAACCTAGTGCAGGCACAGGCAGATAACCCCATTGACTAAGCTGTAGTCATTGCAGAAAGCTATTGAGTAATGACCTAAAGGCTACCAGAAATGTGTTTTATTCTCTTAACTATTTTACTTTCTGGTTAAGAAACATATATTTGATGGTTGCTTGCGTCGTTTAAAATTATAGCTCCTGGTCGATACGAGTGAATAGTGATGTGAGCGTCGCAGGCTCGTGCCATGCTACAGCCAGATGTTTTAGCATCTGGAATGTATTTAAATTTACATATCAGAAAAGGTCATACGTTCTTCAAAGCAGTAACAAATTTTGTAAACATTTTTTTTTTAATTTTCGAATTTTTCCAGTTCTTTCAGGTATAAAGGAGACAGTTACAACCCATAATTATAGACAATGGACTGCAAATTTTATTTGCACATTTAAAGTGTTTTAGCTTAAAAAGTGCATACTTGTCATGCCAGTTTCTATAAGTATTCTTACCTGATTGAATCTTCCGAGCAATGCTATGGGAACGCTGAAAGCATAAACTGACTTCATAGTCCGTCAGCTTAGACCACCCATACATTCAAACAGATTATTCTCCGAAGCCGCTGGGCTGATCAAAATCACTTTTTGAGTGTCTAGAGAATTTGGCAGTCGGGGTTTGAATCCTGTATCTGACAACAACTGAAAAAGGCTATCTGTCGACTCAGCTAAAAATGTGTACCTGACTAGAATCAAGGATGGTCAAAAGACGGCACAAGGATAGAATTTAGCCCGACCTTTCATAATAGCACTATGCCAAAGACACAATGAGAACCTAACAACCCACTGCTCCAACGGAACAAAGGCTACTGAGATAATTTGATGTAAAGCTATACTTCTATTCGTTTGAGAGAACGAAAGTCGGTATGAATGCTTGCGGCCAAAGATGTCACCGTTTCGTCTAAAAGGTCCTCTTCCTCTGAACCACTGAAGTACACATTAGTTGGTATTTTCATGTTATATTTCAAATTCCTCAAAAGATTTAAATACGCATAGATAAACATTGGGTCACGTATGCCCCCAAGCCCGGGTCACATACTTTATAGACAAACTGAATAACCGACTTTACATTTGGCAAAGGAAAGGTACAAGTAGAGTTAGAACCAGCTCTGAAAGGGATTTTCCAAAACTGTAGTAAAGTTTCCTGGCAGAGTCAAACTTTTGTCGCCAAGGGTTTGTTTATACCTGCTTCTAGCCCATTTGCTCTAAGTGTAACACTGAGATAATTTCAGCGCAAACTCAAAGAGCTGAAAGCGATTTTTATTAAACTTCTGACAAAAGATGAAAGTAATCAGGCTTTTTTTACTGTTACGATTGGAATTTTATCGTTCTGGGTTATTTACCCCTGCTTAAAGGCTAATATACAGATAAAGAAGTAAAGTCAGGGGAAAAAATGGTTTTTCTTACAAAACTTAAAATCAATGAAGCAATCAAAGTAATAAACCCTTTGTGTCAAGAGCAAAATTTTGCCCCCACTGCTTGGCTATTCAAGGGTTCAACTGGTGGTTTCTTTTGCTTCAGAATTGTTGTTTGATATCTGAGGGATCTTCTCCAGGTGTCGCAAATACGTTGTTTCTGTCGAGTCCTCATCTTTAATTCATCACAGGTTTTATCCGTGATTTATTTGCTGTCTGTGATGATTCATTGATGGGTTGGGTAACCTTTATGCAGACCAAATGTTGACTAAATGTTTTGAACCACTGCAGAAGCAGAAGGCGAAGGCTTGGACTATGTAAAACTGGTTAACGTCTTCCCAGTAATGTATTACTAACCGTTCCAAGGCGACACTTCTGTTTCGGTTCCTCAATGTTATGTTTTCTTAAATCCGCTTGTCTGTGGTTTTCTAGCAATATGATTATCTAATACCTGCCTAGTTTGTTTTCTGTTTTGTCATATTCAAAGTTTTAAATAGGTAAAATAAAAGTTACTGTTGTTTTCAATCGGAGCTAAATGTCTAAGAAAGGGCTGTTCACTCGATTTACCATGATTGTCTTTGCGAACTTTTGTCATGTTGGGTCTGGTTGTATTAGTTCTTGATTATTTTGTATCATTTTACTTTGCCAAAAGGTACAAGCATGGAATTATGAGCACAGAAAGCCATTAGAAACGACATTCTCAAAATAATAATGAATGATCGAGATGTCAATGTCTTTCTGTTGCAACTGAAATTTTCTAGATGGGGCTGTTCATCCCTACCGGGACTGGGTTCTTATGGATCATCGTGATCTCCTTGGTAGTAACACTATCAGATGCAAAATGTGGTCTTTATGACTTCGGTTTTTTATATACATAGAATTTATAATTTCAAACTTCCGGGTCAATATACTTCTAAAACCTGAATCCTGCTGTCAAAAATGCATTTCTCCGACATTCAGTGCCGTAATCGATGCATCGTCCGCCATCTTGTCCGCCATTTTGTGTAACTAAGTGCCTTGAAGTATATTCTAACATGCTTATTGGATTCCTTGACCCCGAAAACCTATAGGCAGACACCAAAATCATGTTTCTAGCCAGTATACTAAAGAAGATATGGAGATTTTTTTGTTTTGGCGGCCATCTTGTCCGCCATTTTGTAACTGATTCGCTTGAAATAATTTTTAACATGCTTAATCGATTCCTTGACCTCGAAAACCTATAAGTAGCCACCAAAAGTATGTTTCTAACCAACATACTTTAGAAGATATTGAGGATTTTAGGGACCAACCATTTGATATTCTGGGGGGGGGCCTGGTATATTTAACAAAAAAATTCCCTGTCTTTGGATATGCAAGAATAAAATAACCTGTCTCATAAGGGGGTTAAAAAAAATAATCTGACCTCAAAAGTAAGTGAAAAAAATAACCTGGCTCCACCCAAAATTTCAAAAAAAAAATATTGTCTGCAGACAATTCCATTGGAATGGAGTTTTTATAATGTCTCTGGCTTCTGGGGGCTGTGCCCCCAGACCCCCCTATATTTATAGTAATATTTTAATATTATCTACAATTGTTTTACACCAGCAGGCCCCCATGTGCATACATTTGTGAAAACATCCTATACAACATTCACATACATGTACTATTGGTCTGCCACATTACTAAGTAAATGTTTCCACTAAAACTGAATTGCAAAAGAGTCACTAGCTTATGGGAGACAAAGCCATTATGGCAAAATAAACACTCTAAAAGGCAAAAGTCCTAAAATGAAAAACCCTTATTTTCATCATCATCCCTAGTTTTTCTCTATTGTTTCCAGTCTTAAAATTGCCATTAAAATAGGGAAATTGCTTTGGCTTCTGGGGGGGGGCAATGCCCCCCAGACCCCCCCTTTGTTAACTTCTTAGCACAGAACTTTCAGCCATTTTATCAAATGGCATTCATGTAAAATGTGACTCTTTCGGTAAGTATTTATCAGTCTTTCTAAAGCACAAATAAAGCATGTTTGGGCATTTGATTGGGCTAGAAAAAAACCTTAAATTCCTAAACTTAACCTTAAAACTTTGCCAAAATAGCCCTAATTTAAGGCCAAAATATCCCTAGTTTAAGGCCTAATTTTTTGCCAAACTCATACAGGGATGTTTGTATATGTTCCTTAGATGAAGAGAGTAACATGCTTCAGGCACTGGTTTGCAAAAGCAAGCTAAGCCATGCCCTTAGCCTGGTTAAAGACAGCACCTGGTGTTCTTTTTGTGAGAAAAAAAGGTGTAAAAATTACTGCTGTGGGTAAAATAAAAGGATGTTAGGTCAAGTAAACGAGGATATGATAGTTCAGCATATAAAATAAAAAAAAAATAACCTGTTTGAGTTAGTTTGTAAAAAAAAGAAATTGGCTCCCTCAAGGTGAAAAAAAAAGAAATTGTTTCCAGAGGCCAGTGAAATAAAATGTCCTGTCTCCATCAAGAATACCAGGCCCCCCCCCAGAATATCAAATGGTCGGTCCCTTATCCCTTGGTGGCCATCTTGGACGCCATCTTGAATATTTTCATTTCCCCAATGATGCCAAGGTGGCATCATTCAGTTTCAGTGTACGGACATATTGGTGAACACATTTGTGCAAAAACATTTTGTGCGGACTATTTTTTTGGGTTGCACCTAAAATCTTCATTTGGCAACCAGACTAATTGCTCAAATCATGTCAAATGAGTCAAAAGGTCAAAGGTCATCATTTGAACAAACCTGGCAGTATTCGAGTCCAAATGGTGTATGCCAAGTTTCAGTGTCATGGGCTATTCGGTTCTTGGCCATGGGACCACAGCCATTGAAACACACTTTCATTTCCTTGACTCATGGAGGCTCCATATAAAATTTTGCTTCAGTCAGCTGTGTGGCTTTGGAGAAAATGTTTGAAGTTGTTGAAATATGAATGACCTTGGTCAAGCTGTGCTAAAGTGGGAGACAAGGGGATCATCTTCTGGAATAATTCCTTAAAACCTATTTCCTGACCAGTATTTCAAAGTTTCTTTGAGATGGTTCACATGAGCAGTCACAACATACGTTTTGTGGAAGATTTATGAAAAATATCTGTGAATTATCACCAGTTAATTCCCTTGTCTCCAGCTCTGTGTGTTATGAAAAAGTCCCTTTGGTCTGGGTGCAATGTGCATATGACTAACCTGTGAAGATACGGTCTTGTGAAGGCATCTTAAGTTCACCTAGACAGTAGACTACATGTATTTATTTGATGTTGTAGACCTCCAAATGTGAATTGCTCATAGCCTGACTAGACAGGGCTTTATGCAGGCTAGTCTTTGCATGCTGTTACTATATATGCCTTAAGATGTATGGATACACCTCCATGTTTTTCTGCCATCTTATAAAGTGGAACAGCTTGTGTACTTCCTGTTTGCTTCTCTAGACTTCAAAGCTCTTTCAAAATGAGGTCTATCCAGAAGGAAAAGAATTTGATCCTAGGAGAGCAAATTCTCTCCTTTATGAGTTGAACCCCAGTTGGAAAGGAGGGGAACGAGAAAATTGGAGAGTTAATTCCCCTGAAAATAAATGTATTCACCTTTACACAGGATTGTTTTCTTCTTAGGCAACTCATAATTTCATATGCCCATCGTGAGATGGGGACGTTATGTTGTGCTGTCTGTCCATCTGTCAAATAACTTTTCGTGCTGCTCCTAATTTCCTTGAAAGATTTTGTTAAATTTATGAAAGGTACAGGCTACAGGTCAATGCAAGATCTGAAATTCATACATCTTATTAGCTCGCCTGAACGAAAGTTCAGGAAGAGCTATTGTTGTCACCCCGGCGTCAGCGTCCGCGTCCGCGTCAGCGTCCGGATTGGATGTTTTGGTTAAAGTTTTTTAAAGACCTATATCTCCTTAACCCATGGATGGATTCTTTTGATACTTGCACTGTAGGTAGATATTGGTCCAAAGTTTAACAGGGTACCACCCCCACCCCACTCCATGACCTTGATGTCAAGGTCATGGACTTAGAAAATTGGGAGTATTTTTGGACTGGATGTTTTGGTTAAAGTTTTATAAAGCCCAATATCTCCTTAACCCATGGATGGACTTAACCCATGGATGGATTCCTTTGATACTTGCACTGTAGTTAGATATTGGTCCAAAGTTTTCCAAGGTGCTACCCCCACCCCCCCTCAGTGACCTTGATGTCAAGGTCATGGACTTAGAAAATTGTCTTTTTATTGATTGGATGTTTTGATTAAAGTCTTTTAAAGACACATATCTCCTGAGCCCAGTGATGAATTCTTTTTATATTTGCACTGTAGTTAGATATTAGTCCAAAGTTTTGCCGAGTACTACCCCAACCCCGCTCAGTGACCTTGATGTCAAGGTCAGGGACTTTGGATATTTGTTCTTTATTAAAGTTTTCTAATTGCATACTGATTCATAATGCTTGGCAGAGATTTAGTTTACATTTAAACTGATGTTAGACACTTTTTTGAGTTTTTACAAAACACTATATACTTACCCCACTGGATGACCTTGAAGTCAAGGTCATCGACTTAGAATTTTGCCCGAAAGATTTTGGTTAAAGTTTTATATTTATGAAGACATAATTTCACAGTGGCACGATGGACTCAGTTGATACTAATACTTGGACCGATGTGAGATAATGGTTCAAGGTTTTGTTACATCCTAGCCTCCCCCCCCACCCCCACCCCCACCTCTTAGTTCTTTGACCTCAAGCTCATGGACTTTGAAATTTCATGTGGATTTTTTTATTTTGATTTTATTTTAAGACTTATTTCTTACATAGCTTTTGTTTATAAATGTGTTGTCATTATGGACATGCTTGCCTGAAGTTTTATGCATAGAAGTCCACACCTCCAAAGCAACTGTGTGATAGGCAAGCACCTATTCAGGCGAGGTATGCTGTCAGGCGACAGCTCTTGTTTATCATATGATGTCGCTGTTATTCAGTGGATAATCTTACACTCATGGTCATTTTACATGAAATGTATGAAATGAGCCAAGGCTTGTTTCATACATTTCATATGAAATGACCACGAGTGTAAGCTCCTCTATATTCATACAAACTTATTTTCAGGCATTGATGGATGTGGATGAAACTTACATAAGATGTAAGCAAAAGAAAGCAGAAACTGTAAGTCAGAAACATGTACTCTTTTTTCAGATACCTTAGTAATATTTTAAGGTGAATGGGTGCACTTTTAAGGGAAGCAACTCTGCCATGTTCATTTTTTCCTCCCTTCTCAATAGGGGTCAACTCTTAAAGGAAAGAATTTCCTTCTCTAGGAATTTTTAATTCTATCCTTTAGGAGTATACCTCATGTTAGAAGGGCTACAGGGAAATAAACAGGAAGTCACAGAAGTTGTTTTCTTTTGTAAAAGTGGCAGAAAAAACAATATGGAGGTGTACCATTCACCTTAAATGCCCAAGGGTCATTGCAAAAGAAGACTGAAGGTTAACAAATCAGTAACTTGCTGAAGTACAACCACCACACACTTGGTGATCATAAACTGTGTAAGAAGAGAAGTTGCACTTTATCATTAATAGCTGACTTTCCATGAATTACATCCCTAAAGAAAAAAAATCTAAAGCTGTACGTTGAGTCTGTGGCGCCGCCCCCATCGAGACTATGTTGTAAATAAGCTATTCAGTAACTGGTGATGGTTCAGCCCGCTACTACTACTTCTACTACTACTCCATGAGGAGGTGCTCCCTTGAGGGAGGAATTTACATACAACAGAAACAGATGGTGCACTATAGGTCCACATTATACAAGAGTTTGTACCTATAAAAGTTGATTTTGTTAATCGACTGTGATCATAATGGTCTTTTAGTTTGATACATACCTTAGAAAAATTTGAACTTCCAAGATCATCAGATTACAGTGTAAGTTCTAATTTTCTCAAAGAAAGAATAGGCCCAGTATGATGAGGGTCTGCCCTGATGGCAGTCAGCCAACTGTTTACTAAGATGGATGGATGACTCCAGGTTTTATTCAACAGTGGTTCAGTCAAATGTAGCAGCTGGGTGATAATGAAAGGCTTTGTTTGGGGGAACCCCTCATATAGTTGAAATCCTGCATCCAGCAGGATTCTAGTTTAGCAGGCCAGTGGGTAACCCATTAAGCTACTTGGGCTCTAAAACAGTTTCCTAAAATAACCCCTTCTAGGACAATTGGACTAGCATGTGTTTTGATATTTTCCAGCTTTGTATGGATTATTGATCATCATCTAGTAGCTGTTGCTGCATGAAAGTCATGGTTGCAGGTTCTGAAATTTGTACAACATTTGCATGAAAGTTTGGTATTAAAGTTTACTTGTCCTTGGTCTGCTACCAAGTTTGATGTAGGTTATTGTTTGTCTTCCAATTTTTGAAATTTATATTAAAGTTTGTATCAAGTTTGGTTTGATAGGCACTGATAGGGGTTTGGGGTATACATGAACCCATGCTCATAATCATTGTTTTTTTACAGAATAAAGAATCAGGGAGTCCTAAACAGGATACATCTATGGCAAGTGCAGGTGACAATTCTGTCCAGCCAGACACTTCAAGGAGTCAAGACAGACCTGTCAGAACATATCCGTCAAGAACACAGCTCTCTGATACCAAGTTAACAGAGTCTGTTGTTAGAGACAAACTGTCCAAAATATTTCACAGAAATTCTCCGGACCGAACAGGACTTTCAGAAAGTTATCGTGAAAAGTGCAATATTTCAAGCCCTCAAAGTGGAGGTAGTTCAAAAGGTGCTAGAATTAAAACAGAATCGGATAAAGAGAGAGGCGAAAGTGATTCTAAAAGAAGTAGTAGTACTCCTGATGCTCGTGATAAGAGTTTGGTCAAAACAGAATCGACATCGGATGGTGCAAATGCTCATGTTAGTAAGCCTGGGAGAACTAAAACAGAGAATGCACCAGTCAAGGATGATTCAGTTTTCTGGGAGCTGTATAAGCAATGGGCAGAGAAAAGGTGCTTGACTAGTTTTGAAGTTTTAGAGAGACACGTAAATCAGCTGTTCATCAGGGGAGACAATATTGTTTCAATTTCAGTAGCACAGTGACTGCCATATGTATTGTATATACCAAATATTTTGACAGTTGTGCACATGAGCACACAGTGTAGACCCAGATCAGACTGCTCCTAAGGAGCAGTTTGATCTGAGTCTGCACTTCTGCTACCAGTTTATAAAACCTCTCCTGATAAGAAAATGGACCAGTCCAAATTCAGAGTCCATACTGGAACTTGAGATAGTGTTTGAATATTTGAGATACGTATGAGCCGTGACAGATAAAAACACTGGCTTAAAATCTCCAAAGGGTGATGACACAAGCCAGTCTTTAAATCTGTGTAGTCTAGTTAGAGTCTTCCTTTTTGAGCCTGTATATTCCTCAGGGTCTGTACTTGGTGTATTTGACAGCACTGACTTTTATGTGCAACTCATCTAAGCGTATGTTGGTGGCATGTTAAAGTGCTAGTGTTGTTTATTGCATTTCAGTTGTCTATTCAGCAGTTAATGGTGCTTCAAGGCTCTGCTCACTAGATATTTCAGTATTACAATCATCATGTTGAGACAGTGAAGAATAAGAAATAATTTCATGACTAATTATATACATTTATTCCACTTGCAATGGACAAATAATCTGTAAAAATTCATGTCTAGAAAACAACTGTAAGCCATTCAAATACTACACACACATGTGTGAACAAATTGCAATATGGGAACCTCAAAGCTATCATCAAAGCCCATACATTTTATGTCACATAAGTATCTATTTGTTCCAGGAGAACTGGTCCCAGTATGTTGGTACAGGTTCCTGTTTTCCACCATTTTTACAACTAACAACTTTTGTGACTCCTGCTTGTTTCCTGGGATAACCAAACCGTTTGATAATAGGGTTTGCTCTTAATAAGGGAGCAAATTCTTTCCCTTTAGAGTTGCTCTTTGGGAAGGGCAGCAAAAGAAAATGGCAGAGTTGTTCCCCATCAGTGTTTTTCATGCTTGACCTAAATCTCTGCTAGTCGTTGGCATTGGACTATCAGCCTTATTTTAGAAATGATCCTTGTTGTAATGTTAAGGTAAGGCCACTGAGTTGGCTGCACAGTGAGTGGACCTGTAAGCTCTAAAAGCAGGTTAGCTGAATCAATTGTCTTTCATAGTTCTTTTAAAAATGTCAGAAAAATGACCCTGTGCATTGCTCAGTCATATAAAATTAAAAAAAAAAAAAAAATCCACCAAAGATCAAGATTATTTACGACAGAAGAGTGAAACTTTTAAGGCACTGCCAAGTTTTGGTGGAGACTTAGGTTTTGCCTTTGTGGACCACAACTCATTCACTTTCTGATTCTTTTGAAATTAGGTGCAACATATCGCAATATATATGTAGATGTGCTTCCTTGCTTCCTTCATCAAAAAGTGGGGATGCACACATTTCTAGTTTATGCATTTATGCTGGCTAATACGTTTGCAGTGGTGATTCACCAAATGCTTTCAATAACAAGGAGGCCCTGTACTGTAGTTCAGTGGGTTGCGCGTTGGCCAGCAGTGAAGGTGGAATTCTCTTCAGCCTTTCATCATCACCCTTCCATAGGCTCAGTATGACTGAAATACTGTTAAAAGGCCAGTGAAACTGCAAGCTATCCAGCCATTTTGCCATGCAGTAACCATAGACTTAGTCTGTTGACCTGAAAGTTTGTTCTCCATTCAGGTACCATCGCTGTGGAAGTGTGGTCACATTATTGCCTTTGAAAGCTTTATGTTTCCAAAATTACTCATGAATGATTTAGTTTAAATTGCAAATGAGCAAAAGCAAATGCCGTGTTTTAAGAAGCATATTTTGATACCTGTTTTAATGTGAATGGACACACTTTTAGGGGAGAGACTGCTTTTCATTTGAGGGTCAACTCTTAAAAATGTTCTAATAGGGGAGCAAGATTGTTTATGAGTTAGCCCCTTTGGAAAGCCTCATTGTCAAGGGAAGCAAACAGAAAATCACAATTAGCATCCACCCACAGTCCCCCTCCTTGTAAAAATAATAGAAAATCACTATGGTATACCCATTCACCTTAAAACATGGATTCAGGTGCCATGTGCATGGATTTTTATGTGATAGAGTGTATAAGAAAGAAAAACAATTCTAAAAGCTACTTGGAAATGCTATTTATGAAGTTTTGTATCATTGTTTTGCCATTGTTTTGCCATTATACAGCAATATTTTTGTAATTAATAAATATAAAATACTTAGACTATACTTCCTTTTAATTATACCCCTGACGTACGAAGTATGTCAGGGGATATATAGTTTTTGTCATTCCGTCTCTTTGTTCGTCCGTTCGTTCGTTTGTTTGTCTGTCCGTTCGTCAACTTTACATCAAAGTTTTGCGTTAAACCTTTTTTGATTGCTCATATCTCTGTAACTACTTATCAGATTCTTTTCATATTTGGTTTATGATATCTCTATAGCATTGCCTTTGATATAAACTATTTTAGCCCCTGGGCCAGGGTGGGGCCAGGGGTCAGTAATTAGGACTTAAGCATTTTCATTAAGTCAAAGTTTGGCGTTAAACCTTTTTGATTGCTTATATCTCTGTAACTGCATTGAAGATGTCTTCCAAATTTGTTTCATGATATCTGTGTAGCATTACTTTTGATCTGGACTACCTAGGGTCAGGCTCATGGGTGGGGCCTGGGGTCAATAACTAGGGCTTAGCCATTTGTTGTATAGTTTTGGGTTAAAGTTCTAATATACTTGAATGATGCCTAATGAGACATGACTAGGTTCATTTCATACTAGTTTACAAGTACGGATGCTGCTGCTGGCCTAAGGTCATGGTCACAAACTTTTGAATTTTTTACATGTATAACATTTGCATTGTAGTTTTGTGGTTAAGTATGCTTTCAGAAGGCAGTGGCACTGGTCAGGGGTATATGTGAGCCCCTGCTCACTTGCTCTAGTATTTAGACTGTCTTGACAGGCAGCTGTTAGGCAACATTATAGGTTGGCTGCCTATTTGGATCTATACTTGCTTCCCTGGTTGTTAAATTCCTTGTCAATGGGGTCTGCTCTTATAGAAGAGAATTATATCTTTAGAGAGAGTGGTTTGGGTGCCATTGTCCTAGAATTGAAGAACTTGTGGGTCCTTTACATTAATCCATGTCTCAGTCATTGCCTTGACTTAGTCATCAGACCAGAAATAGTGTCCATGGACATCTTTTTTCTAAAGTTCCGAAACAAAAAAAGAAACCTGTTGGTGCCAAATCAGACATATAGGTGGGATGCTTTAGATAACTGAGTCCTGGACTTTGCTTCATTTCAGAATAAATTTAAGAGTGAAATTAGAAATTTGCTTTGGATGGAGAAGAAGAATTTCGCAAAGTTCCTGTCTGCCCATTGCCATGCAACAGAGCTGAAGCAGGAAACCCAACATTAGTTTACGTCCATGAAGACACGTACTGGTGGCAGGCGCGACAAAAATGAAAACTTAGCACTGTTTTTTTTTTTTTTTTTTTCTGATAATATTATTTTCATAAATAGTTCCACCTAATTTCTCACTAATTTCAAATAGGCTGTAGTGGTGTCAAAATGAGTATAAATTGGTCAGTAAAACATGGATGTTATGCAAACTGAGTTACCGTCAGTGGTGGCACTTCATCTACTGTTTGCAAAGTCTCTTTCAAGAGGTTGCCAGGCCACACCATGACATAGCAATATCACATACAAAAACCTTTATTCATTTTCTATTACCGTGGATAAAATGGTAAAAATTTCAAGAAAGGTAATATTTTAGATAATTTCTGTGAAAACGGAACAGCATATATTGTTCGTAAAAGTTTTTGGTGTCTAAGTTTGTCTTTATCAGTGATTTTGACTTCACTTTCTTCATCCTCATCTTTCACTCCCAGCTCAGCCTGCCACTGTAGCATTCCACGTTCTTCAAGGGTACCTAGATAATAACAGAAATACAGGTAAGATTACCTAGATAATACTATGTTTATAGACAGCACTTACTAGAAAATAACATCTATACAGGTCAGATTACTTAAGTAATAACATGAATTCAGGTAAGATTACCTGGTGAATAACACCACCACCATGTAGATAATAACATAAACACAGGAGTAGTAATTCATATTATATTTAGATATGTGGACACCTCAACTAGTTTTGGAATGATCTCTCCAAGTTCAACAAGTCAACAGCACTGTATGGATATTTCATAGTCTAGACTTCTCATACAAGTAGTGTAGATGCTGAGCAGATCTTCTTGGTCTACATTGTTTTGTCATAAGATGCACAGGTACACCTCCAGTGTTTTTTTCCTGCCATTTTTACCAAGGGAAACAACTTTCATGACTTCCTGCTTGCCTCCCTAGAGAATGAAGTTCCAAAAGGGGCAAATTCTTTGCCTAATACTTAACCCCTTTTGAGAAGGGATACGAAATTGAAAATGGCCAAGTCCCTTCCCCACAAAGTGTACCCATTTAACTTTATGTATCTTTAGAGCACAGATTTTTAGCTCGCCTGAGCACAAAGTGCTCAGGGTGAGCTTTTGGGATACCGTGATGTCCGTCGTACGTGTGTCCGGACGGACATCCGTCCGTCCGTCAACTTTTGCTTGTGTACACTCTAGCCGGCACAGTTTCGATCCAATCTTTATGAAACTTTGTCAGAATGTTAGTCTTTATAAAATCTAGGCCAAGTTGGAAATTGGGTCATGTCGGGTCAAAAACTAGGTCACTAGGTCAAATCATAGAAAAACCTTGTGTACGCTCTAGAGGACACAGTTTTGATCCAATCTTTATGAAACTGTGTCAGAATGTTTATCTCCATAAAATCTAGGCCAAGTTCGAAACTGGGTCATGTCGGGTCAAAAACTAGGTCACTAGGTCAAATCTTAGAAAAACCTTGTGTACGCTCTAGAGGGCACAGTTTTCATCCAAAGTTCATGAAACTTTGTCAGAATGTTTATCCTCATAGTATCTAGGACAACTTCCAAACTGAGTCACGTCAGGTCTAAAACTAGGTCACTAGGTCAAATCATAGAAAAAACCTTGTGTATGCTCTAGAGGACACAGTTTTGATCCAATCTTTATGAAACTTTGTCAGAATGTTTATCTCCATAAAATTTAGGCCAACTATGAAACTGGATCATGTCGGGTCAAAAATTAGGTCACTAGGTCAAATCTTAGAAAAACCTTGTGTACGCTCTAGAGGGCACAGTTTTCATCCAAAGTTCATGAAACTTTGTCAGAATGTTTATCCTGATAGTATCTAGGACAAGTTCGAAACTGGGTCACGTGGGGTCTAAAACTAGGTCACTAGGTCAAATCATAGAAAAACCTTGTGTACGCTCTAGAGGACACAGTTTTGATCCAATCTGTATGAAACTTTGTCAGAATGTTTATCTCCATAAACTCTAGGCCAAGTTCGAAACTGGGTCATGTCGGGTCAAAAACTAGGTCACTAGGTCAAATCTTAGAAAAACCTTGTGTACGCTCTAGAAGGCACAGTTTTGATCCAAAGTTCATGAAACTTAATCAGAAAGTTTATCCTTATAATATCTAGGATACGTTTGAAACTGGGTCACGTCGGGTCAAAAACTAGGACACTAGGTCAAATCATAGAAAAAACCTTGTGTATGCTCTAGAGGACACAGTTTTGATCCAATCTTTATGAAACATTGTCAGAATGTTTATCTCTATAAACTCTAGGCCAAGTTCGAAACTGGGTCTTGTTGGGTCAAAAACTAGGTCACTAGGTCAAATCTTAGAAAAGCCTTGTGTACCCTCTAGAAGGCACAGTTTTGATCCAAAGTTCATGAAACTTTGTCAGAATGTTTATCCTCATAATATGTAGGAGAAGTTTGAAACTGGGTTATGTCGGGTCAAAAACTAGGTCACTAGGTCAAATCATAGAAAAACCTTGTGTATGCTCTAGAGGACACAGTTTTGATCTAATCTTTATGAAACTTTGTCAGAATTTTTACTTCCATAAACTCTTGGCCAAGTTTGAAAGTAGGCCATGTCGGGTCAAAAACAAGGTCATTAGGTCAAATCATAGAAAAACCTTGTGTACACTCTAGAGGACACAGTTTTGATCCAAAGTTCATGAAACTTTGTCAGAATGTTTATCCTCATAATATGTAGGATAAGTTTGAAACTGGGTCAAGTTTGGTCAAAAACTTGGTCACTAAGTCAAATCTTAGAAAAACCTTATGTACGCTCTAGAAGGCACAGTTTTGATTCAAAGTTCATGAAACTTTGTCAGAATGTTTATCCTCATAATATCTAGAACAAGTTCGAAACTGGGTCACGTCGGGTCAAAAACTAGGTCACTAGGTCAAATCATAGAAAAACCTTGTGTACGCTCTAGAGGACAAGGTTTTGATCCAATCTTTAAGAAACATTGTCAGAATGTTTATCTCCATAAACTCTAGGCCAAGTTCGAAACTGGGTCATGTCGAGTCATAAACTAGGTCACTAGGTCAAATCGTAGAAAAACCTTGTGTACGCTCTAGAAGGCACAGTTTTGATTCAAAGTTCATGAAACTGTGTCAGAATGTTTATCCTCATAATATGTAGGACAAGTTTGAACTGGGTCATGTCGGGTCGAAAACTAGGTCACTAGGTCAAATCTTAGAAAAACTTTGTGTACGCTCTAGAGGACTTAGTTTTGATCTAATCTTTATGAAACTTTGTCAGAATGTTTATCTCCATAAACTCTCTGCCAAGTTTGAAAGTAGCTCATGTCGGGTAAAAAACTAGGTCACTAGGTCAAAATTTAGAAAAACGTTGTGTAAGCACTAGAAGGCATAGTTTTGATCCAATCGTCATGAAACTATGTCAAAATGTTTATTGTCCATATATCTAAGCCCCCTATGAAAATGAATCACGTCGGCTCAAGGTCAAATCTTAGAAAAACTTTGTGTACACCCTAGAGGGCACAGTTTTGATCCAATCTTCATGAAACTCAGTCAGAATGTTTATCTTAATGAAATCTAGGTAAAGTTTGAAACTGGGTCGTGTCGGGTCAAAAACTTGGTCACTAGGTCAAATATAAGAACGACCTTGTATACGCTCCAGAGGGCACAGTTTTGATCCAATCTCAATGAAACTGTGTCAGAATGTTTATTCTTACAATATCCAGGCCAAGTTTGAAACTGGGTCATGTCGGGTCAAAAACTAGGTCAAATGTTAGTATGGTAAAAACTCTTATAAATCTTCACCAGAGCCAGTGAACTGATTAATGCTCAGGTGAGCGATTCAGGGCCACCATGGCCCTCTTGTTTCTTGTTTTTTTTTTTTCTTTTTTAATTTTGATTGGCCAAGATAATTTTCCGAAGTTCAAAACGTTATCTCTGACCATGCATCATATAAAATCATGGAACCATGTGTTCAGTCATTGCAGAGGAAGTTTTGAAAGAGAGTTTTAAATGTGGACGAAACGTATTCTCTGCTCATCAGGTAAAGGCAGGCTAAGGTTTAAAAGTGGAAATGCCAACATGAAATAATTTTACAAATAGCATTGAGTCATATGATCATGAGTCCACCTAATTTGCATCTACACAGTTTTCCTTCTAGTCTTTCAATTCTCAATACATGTCTGATACAACTTAAACTAAACATGTTTTTAATTTTTGCAGGCATAAATTTTCTTACCACTTTTTGGCGCTATAAGGGCTGCGATATACAGTTACTACATCAATCATAAGAGCTGCAGCAAGCAGAAAGGGTGCTTATATGAACAGCAAACACTCAGACCAGCCTCTGTATTTGTGCAGTCTGAAAAGAGCCTTTGTGATTCACATATACGTGTGTGTACTAAAGAATCTGCAGGTCCCAAATGAAGGCTCTAACTAGATGCACAGATTCGCAGACTGGTCTGAGTCTTTGCTGCAGTTTGTTAAGCCATCTTTTTGCATGACACAGCTCATATATAAAGAATTCTGAATTCCACATATGGCGGCGTCTTCCCTGTCTGTTGATTGTCATAAAACAGAGCTAAAGAAGAAAACTTGACAAAAGTCTACTCTGCTGACGCTGGAAAAGTACTACCTATGTCTTGTGTGTGAAAGTAGCAAGTGAGACAATTACTGTGTTAAAGACATACAACAGGCCAATGTAGAATAAACAAACCTGGTATAGTGTTGTCCATAAAACAAGCTGAAAATCCTGCTATAAAGGCTGGATTTGCAAGAAACATTGGAATAATGCTGTCTAGGGCTGACACACCTGCAAAATATCAAGAATACTCCAGAGCTAAGGGCAACATCTTAATTCCCTAAATGATCAAGCCCTTCCGAAATGAGGTCTACTCTTAAAGTAGAAGAGAAGCAAAAATGAAAATGGTTGAGTTGCTTTCCTTAAAAGTCTACTCATTCACCTTAATTCTCCACGTATGACACCTCATTAGAAGTGTTAAGCTAAAGTTCTGAAAAAGAGAGAACACAGCATATTTTTAATGCAGAATTAGAAAACTTATCTCAGAATAGCTCTATTAAATCAACCATGTTTCAAACTTTCAAATTCAAGAAGCTGTGAATGTGATCTTCAACAAAAGGTGCAATTTTTTCAATTACATGTAAATATATGCATGTCAACTGCCAGGCTTCATTTCGATGAAAGAAAAGCTTTAGGCTGCACAGCCAGTATTGCAGAATAGTTGTAAAGAACTCCATGGTATGCTGCGTCTCATCTGTCTGTGTGTATACAGTCACAAATATTCCTTCTATTACTTACTAACAGAGTTAAACCAGTAAACCTGATGAAATCCTGATGCTAATGCTGCCAGTGCCGGAAAAGTAATACCTATGTCTTGCTTTCTGCTGGTCCCAGGCAAGACAAAAAAATGTAACAACAATATGCCAATCAGCTCTTGTTTTTGTTACAAAGATTACCCAGTGTCCTTAGTTTATAAAAGCGAACAAAAAATTCTGATCAAATGATGCAGGTGTGCAGGCTTATCTGTCTTTACAGTTTTACACATACAATTATAATGTACCTTTTCTCATGCTCACAAACACTTTCAGAAAAATTATTGATAACAGGCAACTTGTTAAAAACAACAAAGACTCAGACCACCCCAGACATCTGCACAGTCTGGTCAAAAAATTCACAGACTGGTTTGAGTCTTTGTTGTTCGCAGATGCCCTAAGCAATATTTCGGCATGACACAGCCCAGATAAACATACCTGTATCAATGGCATTTGGAGTGGTTTCAATCCAATATGGAAACATAATGCTCACTAACATAGACATTCCTATAATTGCTAGGTTTCTTGTGGACCCTAAATCAATAAACTGTAGGTTAGAGAGCATGACCCCGATCAAAACCCCAAAGTTTATCATCATCATACCACCAACAACCGGATAAGGAACAGTAACAAAGACGGCACCAATTTTTCCAATCACTCCAAACAGGATAAACAGCAGACCAACAACTTGAAACACCCGTAGACTGGCAACCTATGGACATAAAAATATATATCGGCTGTCACATTGTCACATCTCAAGGTGAAATAGTACACTTTCAGGGGAAGCAACTATTCCATTTTCATTTTTGCCTCGCTTCTCAACTGGAGTCAACTATTAAAGGAAAGAATTTGCTCTTCCTTGAGCAAATTCTTTCCTTTAAGAGTTGAAACCTTTTTTGAATTGGTTTTGTTGCCCAAAAAAACAAACAGGAAGTCACAAAAGCTGTCTCCCTTTAATAAGATGGCTGAAAAAGAGACGGTGTACCCATACACCTTAACTATTTACTGTTAATAACCTTTTAATAGTTTAAGCAAGCTGATTTTTACCTGTAGCTAAAATCTTACTGCCAGAATGGCAAACAGTGCAGATCAGTGATAATTGGCTAACTGGTCTACTAGTGCACATCAAGTATGGACCCTGAAGAATCCAGAACTGCATTATAAAGGCACTAGCTAGATGGCATTGATGCTCTGGTTTTTTGTTATGCTGTTTGCAGATACCCAAATTGCGTATATGAACAGAGAATACCCTTACCCTTGTTATTCCAATGGCTCCAATGTTGCCCCCAAAAGTTGAAGTGGCATGTGCCGTTCCTGCCGAGCCACCTAATAGACTCATCATACCCTCCACCGCTACACCTCTGTTGACGGCGTGTTTAGGAGGGGGTGGGGCAAAACATATTTTGGCACAGGCGTAATAATCCCCAACTGAGTCGATAATGGAACTGATTGTGCTCAGGAGGAAGGTTACAAGAGCACCTGCGTGAAATCCTGGTGGACCAAACTGGCCTGAAATAAACCAATAAACCATAATAATCAGTAGAGCTTCCCCAGATGTATCTATGGAGCAAGTTTGAAGATTCTTTAAGATTACTTAGAAACTGAACTTAAAACATCAGGTGAATATTTTTTTCTATGTTCACTGATCCATGAAATATAAGTCATGGTCATATATGCATCACAGTAGCTCTTCCCCAGAAGTATCAATGGAGCAAGTATGAAGACTCTATCCCTTATGATAACTTAGAAACGGAGCTAAAGCAACAGGTGAATATTTTTTTCTATGTTCAGTGATCCCTGAAATATAGGTCATGGGCCAATAGGCATCACTGCTTTCACTAGATCTTCCCCAGAGACATATCTATGGAGGCAGTTTGAAGACTCTATCCCTTTTGATTACTTAGAAACTGAGCTAAAGCAACAGGTGAATATCTTTTTTCTATGTTCAATGATAAGTGAAAAATGGGTTATAGCCCAATATGCATCGCTGCTTTCAGTCAATCTTCTCTAGATGTATGTATGGAGCAAGTTTGAAGACTCTTTCCCTTCTGGTTACTTACAAACTGAGCTGATATGAACGCAGTAGGTGAATATTTTGTTCATGTGCGCAAAAAAGCAGGTGCAAGCACATGCACACCCAGAGGTGGATGCACATGAAGGGTATTGCATAAGTACTACTTTGCTTTGCAAAGTCTCGCTAAAAAATGTAATGTCTCATTAACTAACAACACAACTAGTTTTGAACAACAGTTACTGGTCCCAGATCACGGTGTACCTTCTTTGTATTAGCTTGTATAAAAATCATGACTCTGGTCAGAATGTGCAGATGTTTCCACATGCTATAATACAGTTTCTTCTAAAATGGTCCAAATTTTGCTGATAATAATATCTGCATCGGGATGTAAATGGCTCAAGGTACCAATATCCTTAAGTGGCTGATAAACCATAGACCATCAATCATAGAAACATCGACAAATTCAAAATATTTAGATACACAGACATGGACCCTCGAATGGAAGTGGATCAGGTGCTGATCTGATGATTAATATTTTGGGGCTTTACAGCCCTTTCAAATATGTCGTATATGCCATAATTTTTGCGGTGTTCTATTTTTTGTGGTATTTTGCGGTCACTTAGAAACCGCAAATATTAAAATCGCGAAATAATTTCCAGTTTCTTACAAAGTACAATCAGTAGACACAGGGTCCATATATTTTGTTTCTGTTTGCTTCTGTAAAGTCTGGTATTTTTTATTTAAGCCAGTTCTTTCATTAACCTGCGGTCGCAGGTTAATGAAAGAACAAGCTCAAATGAAAATGAGGCAATTTTGCTTTTTATGCATGTTGCTAAACAAGAATTAACAAAAATTCTGTGTAATGCGGTGTCACGCCTGTCAGCGCTTATGACCTAAACGTGAAAAATCAACAAAGTATACACCACCGCCGACGACACCGGAAAAGCAATACATAAGTCTCGCCTCTGCTTCGCAGGCGAGACAAGAATCGCGAAAATTAATGTGTATGTTTTTGCCCTGTTATTCTTTTTCTTTCAGTGGGTTAGTCAGACAAGTCAACAGGAACTGACAAGGCAAATGGATGCATGGCTATCTACCAACCTGGGTACGGAAGAACAAACCAGTTAGTCTGCTCAATAACATAGAGCCTAGAATCTGTACGGGCATAGTACTGGTCACTCTTTGGGTCATCTGATAAAACTCCAGCTGCAGTTAATATCCCACTGACAGCCCAGCCAATAAGACATGCAAGCAACACCTACAGAACAAAATCAAGAGTTTCAACAAGTGCCGTTATAAATGCAAATAAAGACAGGAATATTTCTGACCCAATATTTGATGGGGCTTTTTGTGTTTTAGTGAAAATGGCATTTTAGCACAATTAAATTTTGTTAAAGCTCCTGAACCTTTTCATTGAATTAAGCCCCATGCTCTGAATTAAATGAGTCCTTTTTTGCAAAAAAGTGTCTTTTAAGCATGAGGCCACTTCCAGCATGTCCACAGCATTCCCTTTTAGCGTGATTTCCCAAATAACGGCACCTCTGCTAACAAAGGTGCTCCTTTCTTATCCAAGAGGAGTTTGCTTCTCAATTTTATGCTTCAGATATATATAGAGAGAGAATTTGAAGTGAAATTACATGGTTTTAGTATTAAAATGATGGACAGTATTCATTATAGTCACAATATTTACTATGTTTTAATCACAATTATGGCCTTATGATGCCACAAAACCTTATGCTGAAATTGGTTATAGGACAGGCACATAGTTTAGAATCAGAATTGTTTCCTGGTGATACATCCAAGGACAGTTGTTTACCCAATGAGGGAAAATACAACATACAGTAGAACTTTGATGGCTCAAACAGGCTTGGGAACATGAAAATTAGTTCCAGCCAAAGGTAGTTCCAGCCATCCAGGGTTAGTTTTTGTGTAAATTGACCTCAAGGGACCCAAAACTGAGTTCTAGTCAGGCAGGGCAAATGAGCCATCAGGATTCGAGCCATCAAGTTCTACTGTATTGAATTAACAAGAATTCCACAGAACACTGTGTCTCATCTGTCTGTAAAAAAAAACATTAATGTTTCCATTAGCCTAGTGGCCGTAGGGGCAGTGGGGGTTAAAGGCTCACTGTATTTTGGGCACAGCATGAGAAAGACAGAACCCATCCCGCTCATTTCCCTACCTTATCCTCCTCGGATTTGAAAAGGTACCCATTCACTGCTGGGTTGACTGAGTTTTCCAATCTCTGGTTTGCCAAGCCAGGATTCAAACCCAAGACCTTCAGCATCATAACCAAGTGTCTCAAAGCACTTGACCACAGTGCATGTCTTTGCATTGTAAAAAACAGAGCTAGAATTAGAATTGTTTCCCAATGATACATCCAAGGACAATCATTTACCCAATCAGGGAAAATACAATACACACATGTATTGAAATAACAAGAATTCCACAGAACACTGTGTCTTGCTTGTCTGTAAAAAAAGATTACAATTATCTTTCATGGGTGTGAGGTGTGGATAGAAAAAAACTTCACAAGGGTCACTGTTTGGCATCATGAGGCTTGCCTTGTGATGCCGAACAGTGATCCTCAGTGACAGATTTTTCTATCCGCACCTAATACCCATGATAGATACTGTTTCTTGCACACCACGTTTTGTTTTAACTTTAGAACTTATTAAAATGCGTAACTCTAGCGCTTGAGAGGTTTCTATTTGATTTTGAAAGAAGACCCCACTTTCAACAACCGCCATTCAGCTCTTTACGTCAACTACTTGCGTGCATAAACTGACATCATTTTCGCCGTCTTCGCGACGACATCATCTAATAAAATCATCGCAAATGGCTGTGTGATACCCCGCCACTGAAAACCTTTTTCACATACGATTTTTCCAGATTTATGCATGTGTATAGCCCAATGGGCAGGGGGAAATAACTCTCATAGGGTAAATTTGAGCATCACTGGAGGCTTTCATCACTCTGATCATTTGCTGAAAGTTTCAGAAGAATTGCTTCAAACTCTGATTTTATGTGGAATTTTTTCATGATTTTATACATGTATATAGTCTCAGGGCAGGGGCAGATAACCCCCGATGATAAAATTTCTGTGCTCATAAAAAGCTTTTGTTACTTCGATCATGTTTGTGAAGTTTCATAATGATACTCCAAGTAGTAAAGGAACTAGAGGCCAAAAAACATTTTTTGTACATTGACAAGTGCCATACCTCTGTCAGAAATTAACGAAATTTGCCCATTAACAATCCCAAGCGAAACATGCTTGGTACAAATGCATATGCAAAATTTGAAGGAAATCCGTTGACAAATACTTAAGTTATCGAACGGAAACGAAGTGCGGACGGACAGACGGACATATGTACTACGGACGGACGGACACACGAACGGCCAACGTGAAAACATAATACCCCGCCACTAACGTGTGGCAGGGGTGGCGGGGTATAAAAAGCCAACGTCACTTGACGACACAGATACGTGAACTCCTATACAACCAATGCAATGACTGCTTGTGATTTTTATCCGGCCTTGCCTGACATAACATGGATGAGATAAGATTTGTAGGTACAGGTGAAGCACACGAATATCCTTATCTGGTGTGCATTAGCCTAGTGGCCATAGGAGCAGTGGGGGTTCAAGGCTCATTGTATTTTCGGCACAGCATGTGAAAGGCAGAATCCATCCCGCTCATTTCCCCACCTTATCCTCCTCTGATTTGAAAAAGGTACCCATTTACTGCTGGGTTGACTGAGTTTTATAATATCTGGTTTGCCCACCATGATTCAAGCCCAAGACCTTCAGCATCATAACCAAGTGTCTCAAAGCACTAGACCACAGCGCCTGTCTTTGCATTGTAAAAAACAGAGCTAGACCAGAAGATTCAATGAAAGTGTACAGCCCTGACATCAACAATGATGGAAAGCAATACCTATACCTCACACTCTGTTAGTCACAGGCATGACAACAATAATCAGATAGAAAGAATTGTGAAAGTAACATCATGTGACCCACAGAGAAAACTTTGTGAAATGGAAACCATTTGATATGAAAGCCTTTATCTCTGGTCCAGGAGGGGATAGGTGTCTGACGATGTCTTAGGTAGAAAGACAGAACCATGGCAGTGGACACTGTTCTGTAAATAAATAATATTTAATTCATGTGAGATATTTTGTGAACGAATGAAAGTACTGTAATTGGCTAAGATTTTGATAAGCCTTGACCAATCACAATATCAGAACTAGAAATGTTTTTCAGAGAAAAACTGATGTCCCCCCACCAGCCCATTTCCCATCCCCTCTAATGAATAAAAAGCCTGTACAAATAAAATATCTATGCAGGTTTGGACAAAATCTATCCGCTGGTTCTAAAGATATCCTATATAGAAGACTATGTCCTTCAAAAATGGGTCAAGGTCACCAACTACTAAACATGTCTTAAACCTGTCACAATGATACATGCATGCAAGTCTGATGAATATCCATCCACTGGTTCAAGATATCTCATTTTTAAGAGAGAAAAATACGCATTTGTAAGATAGCTTTTGACCTTGAAAACGGGGTCAAGGTCATCAAAACACACTACACTCTTGAGACTGCCCCATAGGTATATCTATGAAAGTAAAGTGGAAATCAAGCCAAAGCTTGAAGAGATACATCAATTTTAGTGAAATTTTCACATATCTAAATCCTCCTGTGACCTTGAAAATGAGGTCAAGGTCACCAAAATTTTGTTCAGCTCTTAAACTTGTCCAAATCATGTATCGACGAAAGTTTGGCAAAATTCCATCTATTGGTTCAGGAGATATTGTGGGTACAAGAAATTGCCTTATTAGTCCTCCAGTGACCTTGAAAATAAGGTCAAGGTCACCAAAATCTAAACAGCTCATAAACTTATCCCAATCATGTATCCAGGAAAGTTTGGTGAAATTCCATCCATTGGTTCAGGAGATATAGTGGGTACAAGAAATTGTCATCCAAGTCCTCCAGTGACCTTGAAAGTCACCAAAATTTAATCAGCTCAAAAACTTGTCCCAATAATGTATCCATGCAAGTTTTGTGAAATTCCATCCATTGGTTCAGGAGATGTAGTGGGTACAAAAAATTGTCATCTAAGTCCTCCTGTGACCTTGAAAATGAGATCAAGGTCACCAAAATCTGATCAGCTCTTACACTTGTCCCAATGATATATTCATGGAAGTTTGGTGAAATTCCATCAATTGGTTCAAGAGATATCGTGCATACAAGAAATTGGGTAAAAGAAATTGTCATCTAAGTCATCCTGTGACCTTGAAAATGAGGTCAAGGTCACCAAAATCTAATCAGCTCTTACACTTGTCCCAATGATGTATCCATGCAAGTTTGGTGAAATTCCATCCATTGGTTCAAGAGATATCGCGCATACAAGAAATTGTCATCTAAGTCCTCCTGTGACCTTGAAAATGATGTCAAGGTCACCAAAATCTAATCAGCTCATAAGCTTGTCCCAATAATATATCCATGCAAGTTTGGTGAAATTCCATCCATTGGTTCAAGAGATATCGCGCATACAAGAATCTGTCACGCCGACGCCAACGCAGACGCCGACGGGATCCGCACTGAAAACAATATGTCCCCCTCACCTTTGGTGGGGGGACATAATAACTCTTTTGAAATTAAGGTAAATGGGTACACTTTCAGGGGAATCAAATCTACCATTTCCTCCTCAGTGGGGATCAATCTTACAGGAAAGAAGTAAATTCAGAAGACTACCTTTTTGGTACAGGATTAACAGGGTCTGTAATGTTTGCTCAAGCACTAATATCAGAATACACCTATTTAGAAGAATTATGGTAATGCATCTAAGGGAAGCAACTCTGCTTTTTTCAGCTTTGCCTCCCTTTTTCAATGAGCTCAATGAGGGTCAACTCTTTAAAGGAAAGAAATTGCTTCTCTAATAGCAAATTCATTCCTTTCATAGTAGACCTCTTTTTGGAAGAGTTTTGATTTCACTGCCCAGGGAACCAAACAGGAATTAACAACAGAAATTGTCTCCTTTTGAAAAAAATCTCTCTCCATGCAAGACTGGTAAACTCCACCCCCCCCCCCCCCCCCACCCCCCCCCCCCCCCACCACCACCACACTATTTCAAGAGATATTGTGGTTACAAAATGTCATGCCAACCCCAAGATGGCTGCCAATACTGAAGCTGTAAAAACTTGGGTGTGTGCCCATTTACCTGAGAAGCACCTGTACATATGTTTTTACTATACTTTACCTTTTTTCAACAAAATTAAAACATTGTCATGTCTTAAGACTGTTTAAAATTGTCAACATGTCAGGTATACTGTATACTGCAATATTTTCAATTTACGTGATTACGCAAATGAAAACAAGATTTGAAAGCTTATCTGGGTGGCCTACATTCATCATTAAGTAAACTGAGCTGCAACAGGCATGCTCTGACTGTTTTATTGAGCAGACTTATACAATAACACATAAAATTGTTTTTGAGCTTACAATTACGTGAATTGAAACAGAACAGAACAGAATTTTCCTCTTAACAGATAGTTAAGCTAGCTTTTCAAGAGCAATCACAGGAAAATATAGACTTACAGCATGCTTACTCCCCACTGAGATTTAGCAAATCTAGTTGTAGCTTTGTACACTTGAAGTCCTACTATGGTCAAACATGGGATGATAGTTATTGGCCCCACAAACCTCAGAAGTACCCCTATCATACCAGTTAGACCAACTAGCATCTGGAATGTTCCCGCAATCATCAAACTACCTTCAAGCTGAAATTATTGAAAAAGATGTGTGCTGTATTTACCCTTATTAGACAGACAGTCTGAGCAAACAGTGGAGACCCAGATCAGACTGAGTAGTCTGAGCTGGCTCTGTCCTGTTTGCCACAAGTTTTATAAAATATCTTTTGACAAGACCCTTTGGTTGGCTGTTTCCTTCTAATTGCGGCAGTTTCATAGAATATTTCCCTGCCCTTATATAACTGAGAACTACTTCTGGCTTTTTCCTAGAGTAATTTAATGAATAGAGTATTATGAGAGAGAAAAAACAAAAGATCTCTCCAAATTTAAAAATGGAAGATACCATTACAGAACTGATTGGTAACCTGGATACTATGGGAAAACACAGAAATAATTGAAACTTCCCATCTACCCTAGAACTTTGATTATCCTAAATTGTCAACAAGTAGATCTGACTATCCAGCGATGTGACAAATGAGCTGCAACAGGAGAAAACCAACAAAGTGGTTGTATACCCAGTACAAACTCTGATCAGACTGGTCTTTGCTGTCCACATGAAGCTAGCTTTAAACCCTTAGCTACCCTTAAAGCCCAGAGAAAAGGCTCTGATGAGACCATGCAGATGCCCGTGGAGGCTTGAGTCTGAACTGTGTGCACAACCATTTTGTTCATTTTCTTGTGTCGCAGCTCAAATATTGTTGACAGAACTGCAAAAATTACAGACCTTTATCAGACCAGTCTAGTTCTACACTGTACTTTTCAGGCATTTTCCCTTCAAGTGTCATTGAAATAGTTGTAATATGATATTGTGCCGGTATGCTTCTATGCAGTCATTTGACGAAATGTTTTGTATTCATGTGTTAGGTTTACACTGCTAAAATTCAATCCAAATATACTGAATGCCAAAAGAACGCCCACAAGTTTAAGTTCCTTTCATATGGCGCTGTCACTAGGCAATTCCAAATTGATTATTGCACATCCTATGATTTTCATCCAGCCACAGTTCACGATGAAGCTTTCATGACATAAGATGTAATTAAATCGCTTGTCTATTGTAACATTCAGTTTCATCTCATACTGAAAGTACGTGTTGGTTCTCAAAGTTACAGTGTAAGAGATTTTGAGTGTTTCAGACATTCTTGTTCCCCAAAATATAAGGACACATCAAATTAACAAGACAAAAGCTGGTAGCAGTAGTCTTCTTTGCAAATTTGTGGCGTATAGTTTTGGGTGTTTCTTTTGGCGTTCAGTAATCAGTATATTTAGGTTTACGTAACAGTAATTTTTTTCAAAGCATAGAAGGCTGTCATTATATAGAGTGTATTGATACACATTGATCTGATTCTGCTTGATATTTTAGAATAATTACAAAATATTTAATTGGTAAGTCTGATCTACTCTAGTCTATCCCATAACCTTGCAAGATCATCGGGGCACCACAGATGACTTTACAACAATTCCTTTCCACCTTGATAAGGGTGTATGTAGGATAATAATTCCACTTAAAGTGAATGGATGATCCATGATTTTTTGCCATTTTTATTATCAGAAACAATTTTTATGACTCTTGTTGCTTTCTTGTATAATGAACTCATCCCAAAATGGCTCTATTCCTGATGGAAAGAATTTATTCCTACACAAGGCAAATTTTCCCTTCAAGTGTTGACGCCACAAGAAGTCACAAAATTGGTTTCCCTTACTAAATATGGCATAAATTCATGAACATGCATCCATTCACCTTAAGTTGAAATGTGAGCGTGGGACCAACAACCGTATCCAGTGACTTTACCTGCTGGGTCTTGAACAATATTTCTTCTTTCACTGAAAGACCAGTAATGTTGTCTGATTCTGTTTCAGTAAGACCTTCTCTGCCTGAAATGAAAAGCAAATGATCTCATTAAAGTATACAGGTTCATTTTTTAGCTAGAGAAACAACTTCCTGTAAGTTCATATCTGCTTCCCTGGTAAAATTTTTTTTCTAGACTTGGTTTACCCTTAAAGGATAAATTCGCACATAGGGAAACAAATTCTTTCCCATGTCAGGTAACCCCCCCCCCCCCCCCCTCTCTCTTTTATTAAGAAGGGAGGTAAAAAATGAAAAAATTGTCAGAAGACAGTACATGGCAACTTATATGAGCTTGACTTATTCAAACCTCTAAAATATTGAATTATTGCAAGAAATAATATCACTGAACTGTGAAATATATGTCACAGTGCTAGAATATGAGGTCAGTCACTGTAACTGAATGTACAATTATACAAAGTATAATACAAGTCAATGAAAAAGTGTTTGTTGACACTGGCTTAAATCACTGGACCATGAAATATACCTCACACTGACCTACAATAAGAATGAAGTGACTCATAGTGTCAGGCCAATGCATTAACCCAAGTATGATGCAATTCCATAAAATAGTGTTAGGGACATTGCCTAAAGTCACTAGACCATGAAATATAGGTCACACTGACCTACAAATAGTATGAGATCATTCACAGTGTCAGCCCAAAGAATTAAGCCAAGTATAATCAAATCCATGAATTAGTGTAGGAGATGTTTGCTAAAATCACTGGACCATGAAATACACATCACACTGACCTACAATTAGTATTAAGTAACTCACAGTGTTGGGAAAATCATAAGCCCAAGTATAATACAAATTCATGAAACCATGTTGGAAATATTAAGTAAAGTCACTGGACCATAATATACAGGTCACACTGACTTTCAACTAGTATGAGGTCACTCATAGTGTCAGCACAAACCATTAACCCAAGTATGATGCAAATATATAAAATAGTGATAAAAATGAGGCAAAATCACTGTCCCATGAAATATAGGTCACACTGACCAACAATCAGTATAAGGTCCCTCACAGTGTTAACCCAAACAATTAACCAAGGTGTAAGGTTAATCCATTCAGTTGATCTTCCCCAGGTGTACCTATGGAGCAATTTTGAAGACTCTATCCTTTTTGGTTACTGAGAAACTGAGCTAAAGGCAACATGTGAAAATTTTCTTCTAAGTTCAATCAACATTGAAAAATAGGTTATGGCCCAATATGCATCACTGCTTTCAGAAAATCTTCACCAGATGTATCTATAGTACAAGTTTGAAGACTCTATCCCTTTTGGTTACTTTGAACCTGAGCTAAACATAGTACATGAATATTTTTTCTATGTTTAATGATCTGTGAAAGATAGGTAATGGCCCAAAATGCTTTCAGCAGATCATCCCCAGATGTATCTACAGAGCAAGTTTGAAGATGCCTTTAGAAAATATATTAGAAGCAATAGGTGAATATTTTTTCTATGTTCAATCAACAGTGAAATACAGGTCATGGCCCAATATTTATGCCTGCTTTCAGTAGATCTGTCCCAGAGGAATCTAAGGAGCAAGTTTGAAGACTCTTTCCCCTTTGGTTACTTAGAAACTGAGCGAAATGCAACAGGTGAATATTTTTTCTGTGTTCAATGATCCGTGAAATATAGGTCATGGCCTGTTATGCATCGCTGCTTTCAGTGTTGCCTCCCTCCCTTAGATAATTTCACATATCTAAGTCCTCCTGTGACCTTAAAAATGAGGTCACAGTCACCAAAATCTGATCAGCTCTTAAGCTAGTCCCAATGATGTATCCATGCATGTTTGGTGCAATACCATCTACTGATTCATGAGATATTGTGGGCACAAGAAATTGTCATCTAAGTCCTCCAGTGTCCTTGAAAATGAGGTCAAGGTCACAAAAATAAAATCAGCTCTTAGAATTATCCCAATGATGTATCCATGCAAGTTCGGTGAGATTCCATCCATTGGTTCAGGAGATAACATGGGTACAAGAAAATGTCATCTAAGTCCTCCGATAACCTTGAAAATGAGGTCAATGTCACCAAGATTTAATCAACTCTGGAGCTAGTCCCACTGATGTATCCATGCAAGTTTGGTGAGATTCCATCTACTGGTTCATGAGGTACTGCTGGTACAAAAATTGTCATCTAAATCCTCTGGTGACCTTGAAAATGGGGTCACGGTCACCAAAATCTAATCAGCTCTTAAACTTATCCCAATGATGTATCCATGTAGGTTTGGTGAAATTCCATCCATTGGTTCAGGAGATATCATGGGTACAAGAAATTGTCATCTCAGTCCTTCAGTGACCTTGAAAATGAGGTTAAGGTCACCAAAATCTAATCAGCTCTTAAACAAGTCCAAATGATGTATCCATGCAAGTTTGGTGAGATTCCATCCATTGGTTCATGAGAAATTGAGGGTACGAGAAACTGTCATCTAAGTCCTCAAGTGACCTTGAAAATGAGGTCAAGGTCACCAAAATCTAATCAGCTCTTTAACTTGTCCAAATGATGTATCAATGCAAGTTTGGTGAAATTCCATCCTCTGGTTCAGGAGATACCTTGGGTACAATAAATTGTCATCTAAGTCCTCCAGTGACCTTGAAAATGAGGTCAAGGTCACCAGAATCTAATCAGCTCTAAAACTTATCCCAATAATCTATCCATGCAAGTTTGGTGAAATTTCATCCATTGGTTCAGGAAAAAATAAGCTCTTAAAAAAACTTTGACGTAAAAGTGGACGCCGACGCTGGGGGTAGTGCAACAGCTCTTCCTGGACTTCGTCCAGGCGAGCTAAAAACTGGTCTCACAGTCCCAGACAGACTGCATTTTTGAAGTGTTCTAGTAACTCAAACATTTTGATTCCAACTTTCTGAATCTTTGCTGTCAGCACATGCTATAAGATACATTTTCTTTCTCTCCTGATGCAGCTCAAATAACCAGACCCCTGAGGTTTTTCGTGCTGATAAATATGAAAATGCCACCTAATGTTGGCATTTTCATATCCATAAGCAGAGACTAAACTGAGCAAGAAACCAACTGTACTTGTCAGTATTTTGCTATTTATTAGCAGTTAAGTTTCATGCTCAGCTGAGTTCCGAATAAAAAAGTTTTATAACCTCGGGGCCTGGCAGCACAGAAAGAAGCTCACTTTGATAAAGGAGTGCTCCATATAAGAAAGGGTAACAGGGATAAAGAAAAACAGTCAATAAGCAATGCTTATTAGATACCCCCTGCACAGTAATGGTCAGTAAAGAAAACTCACTTGTTCCAGACAAAAAATACAAAGGGAAACAACTCTTACAGAATTGGCCCATAGTTTTAAAAAAGTTTACCTTGTGGATGTCAATCTTCCTGCAAAATTTCATGAAACTGCATTACTGCCTTAATTAGACATTGAAAGAGAATTTCAGAATTTGAGTTTCGAAGTGCAAGCGTGATCTTGAAAATGAGGTCAAGGTCATCAAAATGTAATCACTTCTTTCCACGCTCCCCAAAAAAGTATCTGTGCTACTTTGGTCACATTCCATCAATTGATTCATGAGATAGAGTGCACACAATGCTAATTTTTAGAGTCTTCATACTGTGGAGACCTTAAAATGAGGTCAAGGTCACCAAAATCTAATCCACTCTTTCCCGTGTCCTAATGATGTATCTGTGCTAGTTTGGTAAAATTACAGCCATTTGTTCAAGTAAAAGTGCACACAAGCTTTATTCTATCAAAATTTGAGTTTCCAAGTGCCAGTGTGACCTTAAAAATGAGGTAAAGATCACCAAAATGTTATCACTTCTTTCCCATGTCTGAATGATATTTGTGTGCTAGTATGGTCAAATTCCATCAATTGATTCATGAGATAGAGTGCACACAAGGCTCAATTTGAGGGTCTTTGAGTAACCTTGAAAATGAGGTGAAGGCCACCAACATTTAATCACTTCTTTGTCATGCCCTGATGATGTATCTGTGCTAGTTTGGTCAACTTGCACCATTGGCTGAAGAGATAATGTGCACTGCCTTTTATTGTAGTGACCTTGAAAAAAAGGTCAAGGTCACCAAAATCTTATCACTTCTTTGTCCTGTCCTAATGATGTATCTTTGCAGGTTTGGTCAAATTCCTCCACTGGTTATAGAGATATTGTGCAGACAAGCTTTTTACTGCCTTTTATTGTAGTGACCTTGAAAATGAGGTGACGGTCACCAATATCTAATCACTTCTTTGTCCTGTCCTAATGATGTATATGTGCTAGTTTGGTCAACTTCCTCCATTGGTAAAAGAGATATTATGCACACAAGTTTTTTACTGCCTTTTATTGCAGTGACCTTGAAAATGAGGTCAAGGTCACCAATATCTAATCACTTCTTTGTCCTGTCTTATTGATATATTTGTGCTAGTTTGTTTAAATTCCAGCCACTGGTTAAAGAGATATTGTGCACACAACGTTTTACTGCCTCTAATTGTAGTGACTTTGATAATGGGTCAAGGTCACCAAAACCTAATCACTTCTTTGTCCCATCCTAATGATATATCTGTGCTAGTTTGGTCAAATTCCTGCCAGGTTAAAGAGATATTGTGCACACAGGCTTTTTACTGCCTTTTATTGTAGTGACCTTGAAAATGAGATCAAGGTCATCAAAATCTAATCATTTCTTTGTCCTGTCCTAATAATGTGTCTGTGCTAGTTTGGTCAAATTCCAGCCATTGGTTAGAGAGATATTGTGCACACAAGCTTTTTACAGTGCCTTAAGAAATTCTACAAAGGGCAATAACTCTAAGAGAATTGACCCCTAGCCCTTATTTTTTCTTATGTAGGTACATCGCATTGATATCAATGTGTCTGCAGAAATTGATGAATCTCCATCACTGCGTTTCCAAGATTTTAGGAAAAAACCAATGTGTTATGGACGGACACACAAACGGACGGACAGATGGACGTGAAAATAGTATACCCCACTGCAAACAAAGTTTGCGGGGTGGTATAATTCAGGGATGAATGGACAGATGCACAGTGACGCGTACTGTGGCCATGGATATGTTTGGCTGAGGTGCGGGGGAATATTGTTACGAGAACTGAAATACAATTAAAGGATAAAATTCCATATTTCTCCATATAAACATATGTAGTGACCCCTCATTAGAACCATTTTGCCAAGATGGTTCTAATGAGGGGTACTACCTAATCTATGTTTGTGTGAAAACCTCAAAACCCCGAAAATGGTTTGGGTGGTTATGAAGGTGGGTTAGGGATGCAGCGGGAACAGCTGACTGATAGTGGAAATTTGATAACTGACAAAATTACCTGTACACTGCATTTCTGGTAAAGCTGCAAGCGCCAACAATGGTATCACAAAAGTAGCGGCTGGACCTTGATATACTGGTAGTCTGGAAAATAGGGTACAACAGACTGCACCTTGGTAATATGGTTAACCCATTAATTCCTAGTGGACCCCATCTAATGTGTGGGAGGTTTCATTTCAGAGAGGCCCATTTCACATATGAAAGGTGTTTAATGTGATATTTTAATTATAAATATGAGCCGTTCTCTGTGAAAACCGGGCTAAATGACATTATGTAATAATTACGTTCTGAATGGATGAAAAACGCCAAAATTAATGATTTTTCGGACCTCTATTTATTTCCATGAAAATACCTGAGGCATTTAGATATAACAGGAAGCCTATGAATTCTGACAAAATCCAGCCATAAATATGACAATTGTTGCCATGACAACGCTTATTCCACGGTAACCCCAAAGCCTTGAAAACAGATGGTATACCTTCATTAAGATCTATCATTATGGAAAGAATGTTAAATCATGCAAATTGTCATGTGTGTGCCATGAAATACACATTGAAAATGAGTAAACACATTTTTTGCGCAAGTTACTTTTTGTAACAAGCACAGAGAGCGCGTTCAAACTAACGTAATGACGTTGACGTCAAAACATACTTGCATGACGTAAATAACGTCATATAAAGAAATTGCACTACCTGTGTGCTTCTAAAGTCTATATCTCAGTAATAAATAATGGTAACCATCTCAAATTTTCAGTAAATGTTTAGAAAAGCTAATACTTTTCAGTGATGCAGTTAGTTTATTTTTCTTTTTTATGTCATTAAGCCCGGTTTTCACAGAGACTGGCTCATATATTTTTTATTCCAAATTTTAATGTAAACAGTATAGACCCTCATCAGATGCCAAATTCTGGGTCTACACTATTTCCCTAGACAACACTTATCGCAAGCTACGCATTAATGGTTGAAAATAAACATAGGGTGACAGGAGTTGCCATTCCAAGCCTGGACAAAGCATGCTATCAGAAAAGCAGGAATAACAGTATGTAAATGTTCTGAAAATTGACATCAATAAGCTATGACAAAATGCTTCTCCAAACAGTGTAGACCCAGAACAGACAGCTACTTGAGGAGTAGTCTGATCAGCATCTAAGTCTGAGGTGTATGGAATTTTTCAACAAGCAGGTGGACATGCTGGTACGCTGTTTATTTTTATATATACCATTTTAATCCTCATAAATGCCCCTTGCCGCTTTTCCGAAAATAATGTTATATTATTTTGCATGTATTCAAAATTAGGTTGACTCTTAAATGAAAGAATTTGTTCCTACAAAAGCAAATTCTTTCCTTTAACAGTTTACTCCTACTGAGATGAAAGATCAACAAGAGGGCCATGGTGGCCCTGAATTGCTCATCTGAGCATTAATCAGTTCACTGGCTCTGGTGAAGATTTATAAGAGTTTTTACCATACATGGGAATGGCGGCCACCTTGGTCATGTGACCAAGATCATTTGAAGAACTTTCAATCCTTTGACCCATGCAGGCTCCATATGAAATTTAAGTTCAGTCTGCCCAATGGTTTCAGAGATGTTTGTAAATGTTTATGAATGGATGACAGAGACAGCTAACATCAATACTGTAATGCTCAGGTGAGCTAAAGATGGCAGAGTCGCTTCCCCGAAAAGAACCTGTTCATGTTGAGTTCCTTTGATGGATCTGAACTAGACTGAACTAGGCAAACACAGATGATAGAATGTTAGCATCATTATCTCACTGTGGTGAAATTAATGTTTTCCAAGAAGTTTGTGGCTGGCATCATAGGAAATTTTAGTTCTGATTCTTGCAGCATAACTTTATTTAGATTTGACCTATTGACCTAGTTTTTGACCGACATGACCCAGTTTTAAACCTGACCTAGATTTGATGGAGATAAACATTCTGACAAAGTTTCATGAAGATTGGATCAAAACTGAGCCCTCTAGGGTGTACACAATGTTTAAGATTTGACCTAGTGACCTAGTTTTTGACTCAACATACTGAGTTTCAATGTTGGCCACTCAATCATCGTGACAAAGTTTCATGAAGATTGGATCAAAACTGTGCCCTCTACAGCGTACACAAGGTCGTTCTCATATTTGACCTAGTGACCTAATTTTTGACCCCACATGACCTACTTTCAGACTTGGCATAGATATTGTGAGGATAAACACTCTGACAAAGTTTCAAAAAGATTGGATCAAAAATGTGCCCTCTAGAGCATACAAAAGGTTTTTCTAAGATTTGACCTAGTGACCTGGTTTTTGATCCAACATGACTCAGTTTCAAACTTGGCCTAGATATTGTGACGATAAACATTCTGACAAAGTTTCATTAGTTTTAGATCAAAATTGTGACCTCTAGAGAGTACACAAGGTTTTTCTAATATTTGACCTAGTGACCTAGTTTTTGACCCGACATAACCCAGTTTCAAACTTGGCCTGGATATTGTGAGAATAAACATTCTGACAATGTTTCTAAAAGATTGGATCAAAACTGTGCCATCCAGAGCGTACACAAGGTCATTCTTATATTTGACCCTGTGACCTTATATCTGACCCAGTTTCAACCTTTACTTAGATTTGATAAAGAATAACATTCTGACAGAGTTTCATGAAGATTGGATCAAAACTGTGCCCTCTAGGGTGTACACAAAGTTTTTCTACGATTTGACCTAGTGACCTAGTTTTTGACTCAACATGACCCAGTTTCAATCTTGGCCTGGGTATTGTGAGGATAAACATTCTGACAAAGAATCATGAAGATTGGATCAAAGCTGTGCCCTCTAGAGCGTACACAAGCTTGTTCTTATATTTGACCTAGTGACCTAGTTTTTGACTCGACATGACCTACTTTCAAACCTGGCCTAGATATTGTGACAATAAACATTCTGACAAAGTTTCAAAAAGATTGGATCAAAACTGTGTCCTCTAGGGTGTACACAATGTTTTTCTAAGATTTGATCTAGTGACCTGGTTTTTGACCCGACATGACCCAGTTTCAAACTTGTCCTAGATCTTGTGAGGATAAACATTCTGACAAAGCTTCATGAAGTTTGGATCAAAACTGTGACCTCTAGAGCGTACACAAGCTTTTTCTAATATTTGACCTAGTGACCTAGTTTTTGACCCGAAATGACCCAGTTTCAAACTCGGCCTAGATTTCATAAAGAATAACATTCTGACAAAGTTTCATAAAGATTGGATCAAAACTGTGCCCGCTAGAGTGTACACAAGCAAAAGTCTGGACACACGTACAACGGAAGACGGACATCACAGTATCCCAAAAGCTCACCCTGAGCAATTTGTGCTCAGGTGAGCTAAAAATGTAGAGTTGCTTCCTCTTGAATATTTTGACAGCAGCTAATTAACTACACTTTATGCTCTAAATAAAGCCCCCCTTTCGTAAAATGCAACACCCCGTGGGCATTTAATAGGATTAATACAGTATTTAGTATTTGTAAACATGCAGAATGACATATGAGAATTCTGCCAAATCTGGTGTCTTATCTGTGTGTGCATTGTCACAAAAAACAGAGTTAAACCAGAAAACTTGCCATAAAACTTATGTCACCTGCACCGATAGAAAATAGAACAGCTCTAGGCTGGAAAATACTTTGAAACAAGTTCCAATTTTCACGAATTTTTTGTAATGAGAAACTTTGTTTCTGAAATAATTTAGGTCTGGTGCTAGACTACAATAGAAAAATAATATCTACATCTTGCTTCTGCTAGTTGCAAGGAGACAAAAACACAGAGGCGTATCCACTCACCTTAAAATGAGCCACAACAATGACAAAACCAACAAAGTGGCATAAGCACCCAGCAAAGACTCAGATCAACCTGAACATCTGCCCAGTCTGATCATAGTCTTCACCGTCCACATGAAGTTAGTTTAGACCCTTGGCTACCCTTGAAGCACACAGCAAAGATTCTGATCAGACTGGTTGGATGACCAGGCTGATCTGAGTCTTTGCTAGGGCACATGTCACTTTATTGGTTTTGTTATGTTGTGGCTCATTTATAGCACTTTCAAGTATCGATGATCCTCAGTGTAGCTGCAATAAGAACTTTACAAGCTCTATGAAGCAAACCTTAATCCAGGTAGATTCTCTGAGTTATGGCATCTACCATTGTTACCTTGACAGCGCCAAGATTCTAACTCTGTAAATACAAGAAGTGGTAGGACAAAGGTGGCTGATGGGCCTTGGTACAACGGGAGTCTGAAATTGAAATGTTCTAAAGATAGTGATACCATACAACCTATATGAACTCACTATATATCTGTTTACACAGGACGCCTTTTTCTTGCACACCAGATAAGGATATTCTCAAACTCAAAATAAAGCACACTGATTGGCTGCTTCCGAGCATGTGCTGGAAGCAGCCAATCAGTGTGCTTTACTTTGAGTTTGAGAATGTACTCAAGTTTTATAACCTCGGATATCATTTGCTGATAGAGGATTTCTTTTCAAATTCAATAAAAACCTATCAAAGACTAAACTTATACATTTTAAAAAGTTCTGTGTTAAAAATCAAACATTACAAGTCAAAAGGTATGCAAGAAAAAGTATCTATCATGAGTGTGAGGTGTGGATAGAAAAATCCATCATTTTGGGGATCACTGTGTGGCATCACGAGCCTTAGAGACCCTCATGATGGGGTTTTCAATCTACACCTCACACCCATGAAAGACTAGAGCTGAGATTTTTTGTTCCTGGCCTGCTGTCTCAAGCCTAGGCTCTGCATGCTGGCTTAGTCTCTCAACCACTGCTTAGTACAGCCCAATCATGTTAACTTGTTACCTGTCATGTAAATTGCATAGTGAAAATGAAAGTGACAGCCAATGCTGTACCAGAAAATCCAAAATTAATTCCTGATTAGCTGCAAATGCATGCGCAAGATGAAATTAACAGGACAGAATTATAAACAGAAAATTACCTGCAAGCGTTTAGTAATGGCATTAATAAAAGGTTCAGCATTTAATAGATCCTTCTGTTTTATTTAATAAAATGTGTGAGAAAAATAATCAATGCTGGGATTGAGACCTCAAGATTTAAGCTTCCACTTGTCAGTCTTTGAAGCGACTGCTTTTACTAAATTTAAGATTCTCTTGCTTTCGTCACCAGATCATAGGGTTACTGATGAGGCTTGAATAGTTGAAACTTTGAAGTATGGTCCATGTTCCCTCTTTCTAATGTGTTCTATGCTCTGAAAGGAACTCTTTTTGATTGCAATCGTTTTCAGATTTTTTTTTGTCTCATGCTCAGGAAGCCTCTCGTGAGACTAAATAATCCAAAAACTAGCCTGAGATTTTCTTCACTCAGCCTCTCAGATTCAATTATTTCACCCACTGGGCAACAAAACCCCTTCTAGAGCAGTCTGAGATTTTTCTGTTCTGACCTTCTTTGAAAGCTCTCTAAATCTGTCAATTAATCATTATCACTTGCTTACTGTCATGTTAATACAAGCAGAAATTAAACTGACTGTAGATGCTTTCTAAATATACTCAGCATCAATGAAAATGCACCAGTTTGGAACTTATGGCACAAAATGTTCATTTAATGTTTGGTTATATTAAATAGATGATCTTTGTAAAGTAAATCTTTATTTTCTGATATTGAGATAAAATGTTTACAAATTAAATTTCGATCATCAGTCGGTGCTATCAAGCGTGACGTCAATACCTACATGTTTGAAAACTGTTGATACCAAAATTATACATTTAAAACGTGATAAATCCATTTTATGCACTCTGCCACACACTTATTGCAAATGAATCATATATTGGATGGTCTCTTGACATAAAACCACTTTCCCTCCATGGAATTATGACACAGATCAGCAAATAAGGGTGGCGTTATGCATGTAACGTCATGTTCGGGCTGGATATTGGTTGACGTTTGTCCCACAAAACTTCTGAAATTCAGGTTCTACTACTTATCTCAGCATTTTGGGTTGCAAAAAAGTAACTTGTTTACTGTAGTTTACTTTTGTCTGTCCTTGTTTGATGAACATGACAATATAGTGATGTTCGAACCCAAGTCACTTTGCTGCATTTGGTGGTCTCGATTTCTTTTCTACGGCCATTTGATATGCTATCTATTCTCTAGCAAAATCCATCATTGAGGAATTTCTGCAATATGAAATTATGCTGGAATTCCGTTTTTCTTGATTTCAGAGCTTACATTACGTCACACACTCACAGCATACATTTAGGCAAAACGACATCATAGGCGTAATAAGATAGTTCGATATGATAACTATACCCTGTTGATATAGCATGATCACTGAATTTAAAGAAAAATATGACATTATAAAACTGGTGTGTTTTCATTGACGCTGAGTATAGTTGTTGATCATTGCGTCACAGAAAACAAACATAATTCCTGTTTATTGGATGTCATAATCCTGTTATGCAACAGCCCAGTGACACTGCTAAAACATCAAAGGAAATACTCCATCTCACATAGGTAATGACATAACAGAGTCATAAAACCATTGTAGAGTGGTACCACTTTTTGGCTTACTTTACATATCTCTTTAAGACAGACTCTGAAAATAAATATGAAAGTGACAGCCAATGCCGTGCAGGAAAATCCAAAATTAATTTCTGATTAGCTGCAAATGCATGCACAGGGTGAAATTAAGAGGACAGAATTATAAACAGTCACTGTTGGGAACCCTAACCTTACCCCACTTTTGTCACAGTGTTTTTGAGTATTGCACAGTTTAAAATGAATGGGTACACTTTCAAAGGGACAAACTATTTCATTTTTACCCAGGGTCATCATTTATATAAACTTTGTAGTACTAGAGTCCCAGATGCTACATACCAAGTTTCAAGGCAATCAGCCCGAAGTTCTGAAGAAGAAATTTTTTTAAGGTATTTACCATATAAGGGCATGGTGGCCATCTTGGTCATGTGACCTGGACCAAATGTATAAACTTTCTTTGCCCCACTTTGCCTGTAGGCTGCATATAAAATTAAACTGATACTGGCCCAGTAGTTTCAGCAGAGAAGTCTTTTGAAAATGTTGACCATGGACGAAGGACAGATCAATGACAAAGGCTACCATCCTATAAGCTCCCTGAAAGCCCTTGGCTCAAGGGAGCTAAATTACTGTACAGCAATTTACTGTATCTCCCTGAAAATTAGCAGACTATTAATGTTTGTTGTTCTCTACAGTTTAGAATACCAAAAAGAAAGACATGTTATTTAACTAGAAGGTTGTCCAGGGACAACTGGTTGAGCCCGCTGTTTGCTTTAGTGACCTATAAGTATGTCAAGACTAAGTAACTGCTTCACTCTAGAAAGAAGCCAAAATACATCATGCTTAGCCAGCATTTTCTTCTTTTTTTTCCAAATTTTCACAAAATAAAATAAGTAGAAGTGATGACCCAGACAAGCTCAATTTATGACAGTTACAATATCTGACCTTCAAAGGTGACCTTGACCTTGGACCTACCAAAACACATATGTCACTTGACACTTCCACTCATCAAGAAGAACAATTGTGCCAAATTATTTTGAAATCCATCCGTAAATGTAGACGTAATGGCTCGGACAAGCTCAATTTATGACCATTTAATCATTTGACCTTCAAGTGTGACCTTAACTTTGGACCTACTAGAACAAATGTTCCAAATGGCACTTCTTCTCATCAAGGAGAACAATTGTGTTAAATTATTTTTGAAATCCATTTGTAAATGTTGAAGTTATGGCTCAGACAAGCTAAAATTTTGGCCATTTTATCAATTGACCTTCAAGAGTGACCTTGACCTTGGACCTACCTGAATAAATTTTCCAAATGGCACTTTTAAACATCAAGGAGAACAATTGTGCCAAAAATTTTTAAAATCCATCCACAGATGTAGAAGTAATGGCTTGGACAAACTCAATTTATGGCCATTTTATAATTTGACCTTCAAATGTGACCTTGACCTTGGACCTACCTGAACAAGTGTTTCAAATGGCACTTCTACTCATCAAGGAGAACAACTGTGCCAAATTATTTTGAAATCCATCCTTAAATGTAGAAGTTATGGCTCGGACAAGCTCAATTTATGGCCATTTTATCATTTGACCTTCAAGTGTGACCTTGACCTTGAACCTACCTGAACAAATGTTTCAAAAGGCACTTCTACTCATCAAGGAAAACAATTGTGCCAAATAATTTTGAAATCCATCCATAAATGTAGAAGTTATGGCTCGGACAAGCTCAATATATGGCCATTTTATCATTTGATCTTCAAGTGTGACCTTGACCTTGAACCTACCTGAACAAATGTTTCAAAAGGCACTTCTACTCATCAAGGAGAACAATTGTGCCAAATTATTTTGAAATCCATCCATAAATGTAGAAGTTATGGCCCGGACAAGCTCAATTTATGGCCATTTTATCATTTGACCTTCAAGTGTGACCTTGACCTTGGACCTACATGAACAAATGTTTCAAATGGCACTTCTACTCATCGAGGAGAACAACTGTGCCAAAATTATTTTGAAATCCATCCGTAAATGTAGAAGTTATGGCCCGGACAAATCCGGACGGACGGACGGACGCACGCACTAAAGCACGCACACACGCACGCACTAACGCACGGACATACACCGAACTGACATTGTAACAACTATGTCTCGCTCACCGCAAGCGGGCTCGACAAAAACAGTGTTTTATAAGGAAAGATCAAATGGTAATTTTTTGTGCAAGAATCTAAATCAGAGGACCACTGGTCCTGTAGCTCACTTGACACCTTCTGTCAACAGACACAATTTGTCAATTCGCTCATTTGTTACAAATTTGAAACCAGTAGCTTAAAAGGTACCCATATTTTAATTTTAAAATCTCAGTGACCTTGAGCAAAGTTCAACAAATGACCTTGACCTTTGATGACCTTGTCTTCATGTATTCATTTAGTTAACCATATTTTCCAATTATTATATCTAGGCTTAAAAAAATTCGGTTACATCAACTGTTTAAGCATTTTCCCACATAAAAGCATAACATACCAAAGTTGACCTTGCCATAAATTAGGTCAAGGTCAATGCCCCGTCATGATTTGTACAAACTATGATGGGCCTCGAGTCCTCAATGCTACATACCATGCCATGAGGTCATTGTGCCTTTGGTGCTGGAGAAGTAGATTTTTGAAGGCGTTTTACCATATATGTGCATGTCTTAGACTTGAATGGTTTGTGAGAAATCCACTGCTTAAGCATTTTCCAATGCACCAAAATTGACCTTGCCATAAATTAGGTCACAGTCAATGCACAGTCCTGATTTGTATAAATTATGATGGGCCCAACTTCCAAATGCTAGATACCAAGTTTCAAGGTCATAGGCCTTTTAGTTCTGGAGAAGAAGATTTTTGAAGGGGTTTTACCATATATGGACATGGCGGCCATCTTGGTCATATGACCCAGATCCTGGGAACCTTCTTTTGTTCCCCCATCACATTAAGACTCCTTATGAAATTTGGCTTCAAATCGGGAAAGTGGTTTCAGAGGAGAATATGTTTGAAAATCTTGACAACAGATGGACCGGCTGACAGAATGACCTTGACCTTTAGTGACAATATCTTCATCTGGTCATTCAGTTAACCATATATTCCAAATATTGTACCTTAGACTTGAATAGTTTCTGAAAAATCCACTGTTTAAGCATTTTCCCCATATAAAAGCCTAACATACCAAAGCTGACAGTGTCATAAATTGGGTCAAGGTCAAAGCATGGTCATCATTTGTATAAACTATGATGGGCCTGAGTGCCCAATGCTACGTATCAAGTTTCAAGGTCATAGGCCTTCTGGTTCTGAAGAAGATTTTTGAAAGGTTTTTACCATATATGGGGGTGGTGGCAATTTTGGTCATGTGACCCAGACCCTGGTAACATACTTTCGTTCCCCCATCCCACTGAGACTCCATATGAAATTTGGCTTCAATCAGCCCAGTGGTTTCTGAGGAGAAGATGTTTGAAAATCTTGAGGAAGGACGGGCTGACAGAATGACCTTGACCTTTAGTGAAATAATATCTTCAGCTGTTCATTTAGTTGACCATATATACCAAATATTGTACCTTAGACTTAAATAGTTTCTGAAAAATCCACTGTTTAAGCATTTTCCCATATAAAAGCCTAACATACCAAAGCTGACAGTGTCATAAATTGGGTCAAGGCCAAAGCATGGTCATCATTTGTATAAACTATGATGGGCCTGAGTGCCCAATGCTACGTATCAAGTTTCAAGGTCATAGGCCTTCTGGTTCTGAAGAAGATTTTTGAAAGGTTTTTACCATATATGGGGGTGGTGGCAATTTTGGTCATGTGACCCAGACCCTGGTAACATACTTTCGTTCCCCCATCCCACTGAGACTCCATATGAAATTTGGCTTCAATCAGCCCAGTGGTTTCTGAGGAGAAGATGTTTGAAAATCTTGAGGAAGGACGGGCTGACAGAATGACCTTGACCTTTAGTGAAATAATATCTTCAGCTGTTCATTTAGTTGACCATATATACCAAATATTGTACCTTAGACTTAAATAGTTTCTGAAAAATCCACTGTTTAAGCATTTTCCCATATAAAAGCCTAACATACCAAAGCTGACAGTGTCATAAATTGGGTCAAGGCCAAAGCATGGTCATCATTTGTATAAACTATGATGGGCCTGAGTGCCCAATGCTACGTATCAAGTTTCAAGGTCATAGGCCTTCTGGTTCTGAAGAAGATTTTTGAAAGGTTTTTACCATATATGGGGGTGGTGGCAATTTTGGTCATGTGACCCAGACCCTGGTAACATACTTTCGTTCCCCCATCCCACTGAGACTCCATATGAAATTTGGCTTCAATCAGCCCAGTGGTTTCTGAGGAGAAGATGTTTGAAAATCTTGAGGAAGGACGGGCTGACAGAATGACCTTGACCTTTAGTGAAATAATATCTTCAGCTGTTCATTTAGTTGACCATATATACCAAATATTGTACCTTAGACCTAAATAGTTTCTGAGAAATCCACTGTTTAGGCCTTTTCGCAAATAAAAGCCTAAGGTATCAAAGTTGACCGTGTCATAAATTAGGTCAAGGTCACCGCACTGTCATCATTTGTACAAACTATGATGGGCCTGAATGCCCAACGCTACATACCAAGTTTCAAGGTCATAGGCCTTTTGGTTCTGGAGAAGAAGATTTTTGAAGGGTTTTTACCATGTATGGGCATGGCGGCCATCTTGGTCATGTGACCCGAATACCCCGAACAAACTTTCGTTCCCCCACCTAGGTAGGCTCCATATGAAATTTGAATTCAATCGGCCCAGTGGTTTCAGAGGAGAAGATGTTTGAAGATCTTGACGACGGACGGGCTGACAGAATGACCTTGACCTTAAGTGACATAATATCTTCAGCTGTTCATTTTGTTGACCATATATACAAAATATTGTACCTTAGACGTAAATAGTTTCTGAGGAATCCACTGTTTCAAGCATTTTCCCATATAAAAGCCTAAGTTGACCGTGTCATAAACTTAGGTCAAGGTCATCGCACGGTCATCATTTGTACACACAATGATGGGCCCAAATGCCCAATTCTACATACCAAGTTTCAAGGTCATAGGCCTTTTGGTTCTGGAGAAGAAGATTTTTGAAGGGTTTTTACCATATATGAGAGTGGCGGCCATCTTGGTCATGTGACCCGGATACCCATAACAATCTTTTGTTCCCCCATCCTAGGTAGGCTTCATATGAAATTTGACTTCAATCAGCCCTGTGGTTTCAGAGAAGGAGATGTTACCGCAAGGTCACCGCACGGTCATCATTTGTACAAACAATAATGGGCCCAAATGCCCAATGCTACATACCAAAGTTCAAGGTCATAGGCCTTTTGGTTCTGGAGAAGAAGATTTTTGAAGGGTTTTTACCATATATGAGAGTGGCGGCCGTCTTGGTCATGTGACCCGGATACCCATAACAATCTTTTGTTCCCCCATCCTAGGTAGGCTTCATATGAAATTTGACTTCAATCGGCCCTGTGGTTTCAGAGAAGAAGATGTTTGAAAATCTTGACGAAGGACGGGCTGACAGAATGACCTTGACCTTTAGTGACATAATATCTTCAGCTGTTCATTTAGTTGACCATTTATACCAAATATTGTACCTTAGACTTAAACAGTGTAGGCATTTAACGTAAGGTACCGAAGTTGACCATGTCATAAATTAGGTCAAGGTCACTGCATGGTCATTATTTGTATAAATTATGATGGACCCGAATGCCCGATGCAACATACCACGTTTCAAGGTCATAGGCCTTTTGGTTCTGGAGAAGAAGCTTATGAAGGGTTTTTACCATATATGGGCGTGGCGGCCACCTTGGTGATGTGACCCAGACCCTGGGTATAAACTTTCGTTCCCCCCATCCCACTGAGACTCCAAATGAAATTTGGCATTAATCGACCCAGTGGTTTCAGAGGAGATGTTTGAAAATCTTGATGAGGAATGCACCGACGGAATGACCTTGACCTTTAGTGACATAATATCTTCATTTGCTCATTTAGCTGACCATGTATACCAAGTATTGTACCTTAGACTTAAATAGTTTCTGAGAAATCCACTGTTTAAGCATTTTCCCATATAAAATCCTAATGTATCAAAGTTTACCGTGTCATAAATTAGGTCAAGGTCATAGCAAGTTCATCATTTGTATAAACTATGGTGGGCCCGCATGCCCAACGCTACATACCAAGTTTCAAGGTCATAGGCCTTTTGGTTCTGGAGAAGAAGATTTTTGAAGGGTTTTTACCATATATGGGCGTGGCGGCCATCTTGGTCATGTGACCTAGATACCCGGAATAAACTTTCATTCCCCTGACCTAGGTAGGCTCCTTATGAAATATGGCTTCAATCTGCCCAGTGGTTTCAGAGGAGAAGATGTTTGAAAATGTTGACGACGGACAGACGGACGACGGACGGATGGACGACGGATGCCTGGCTATACTATAAGCTCACCTATGAGCCTAAAGACCCAGGTGAGCTAAAAAATTAGCATCCTTATTGAAAATATTCTTAGGTTTGAGGGTTAGGGTTAGAAATTACTTCAGTGCTTAAAGAAAGGCGTCCCAGCAATTATTTATTTCAACTCTTTTTTCAAATTGTAAGGTAGACCAGATAAAACAGCAGCTTTTTCTAAAATGTTGGATCATGTAAAAGTTGCATGATTGTATACCAGATGCATTCATTAAATATAGGATAGGCAGGTATATCAATTACACAGTATAATTTCTACATCAATACAGTATCATTACTATATCAATTATACTATAATGTTATTAATTAAGTGTTTTAATCAATATGACACGAGATCAACCATATAGGTAGGAGGTCAAGCTATATAAAGCGGAGGTCTTATTGTATGAAAAAAGAAACGTCACCAGTATGATACAGACCGATTTCCCAGTAAAAGGTGCTATATATTACTTAGTTAATTAATAAAGAATAAATACTACATAAATTTGACCAAGACAGGACGTGTAAGCCAAATTGTTCAACCTTGAAAAAGTAGACTCCATTATGTGTTTTTCTTGTTTGTTTTTTTATGTTTTGTTTTTTGACAAAAATTTGGATACAAGCTACTTTTTTTATTTGCTCAATCTATTATGTGTGAAAGAGTTGGAAAAAATAATTGCTGGGAGGCCCTCAGTTATGTATTGTAGTACTAAAGATATTTTTAATAATTTATTACATTATTGTGCACAAACTTACCCTTTTATCTTTTAATTTTCTTTTTAACATCAACAAGTTCTGCATTTTGGAATCCTAAATTGTGACAAACAACATGAAGAAGGCATCTGCAAAGTTTATGGGAAGATGTTGTATTTTCAGCACTTTATGCAGAGTTTGTATCCATGCACTGCAAATCAGTTAGTATCACCCTCTTAAAGACATTTACTCCCCACTGCATAGAACTGAGAACTCACAGTCTGTAGGCAGTAATTTTATGGCCTTGTTGTCATAATGTTTGTGGGACCATGGAATTTATTTGATCAATAACTGTCAGAAGCCTATAAAGTACAACTTATTGGAGCCTGACTTTAACAACATTTAAAATGGACAATATGGGCCAAGTGAACATTCTCCTAAGAACTATCTAGATCCTTAAAATATTGCCAAAGAATATGACAAAATCGGGGAACTGTGAAATATAGATCACAGTGACCTATAAGTGATATGACGTCAATCATTTTCCGAATGTTTTTCCCTGACCGTGGCAATGCAAGGACTCACCCTTACTTAGAGCTATATAATCTCTTACCTCACACCTATGGTATTTTGCAAGAAGGTGGTAACACCAGATATAAACATAGTTGTACTGAGAAGTCTCGCTTTGTAGTTCTCATCTGACTTGGCACATACAACATCAGCCACCAACAGACTAGTTGACAAACTCCGGGAAAGGGACATCAGTACTTGCTGCAACAGAAGATAAACACAAGAATTCCACAGATTACTGCAGCTCATCTGTCTGCTCACTGTTACAGAAGTGCCTCTACTACTCACAGAGCTTATTTAACCAAAAACATGACTAATGCTTATGCTGCCAACATTGGCTGGAAAAACAATAGCTATGTCTAGCTTTCTGCTAGTTGCAGGGGAGCCAAAAACTGAAAATGAAGTACCAGAGTTATCACAAGACAATACAGAGTACCTCACTGCTGTGAAAAAGAGTCAAAATGTAGATAATTACATGAGCACAGATACAACATTGCTTACTGTAGTTTCATACAGCCAAGTTGAACTGTGTCATCCAGCTGCAAGTCTTAGGTCACAGGACACCACTGCCTAGCAACAAGACTTTTAACTTGAACAATTTCCAACAGTGCCACAGTTTCTTTGTTAAATACAGTCAAACCTGCTTATGTGGTCACCTCTATTAAGGGATCACCTGCCTTAAGCAGACACCTTTTCTGGGTCCCTTGAACCAAAATACATGTACAGTGCAAATGAACCTGTATTAAGGGGTCACCTGTCTTTAGCAGCCACTTTTTGTCCTTCCCTTGGGTGACCCCTTAAGACAGGTTTGACTGTATAAATTTTTCAAAATGATTTGATTTTAAGCAAAGTTTCTGTTGTCATTCTCTATGACAAACTTTTTGTTCACACTGACAAACTTTGTCAAATAACTACTACCATATAATTTAGCAAAGAAAATGTGGCATATAGTATCATTCACCTTTACCAATCCTTATTGTTAACAAAACTTTACTTACACAAGAAAGAAACTTAAAACTGTATAAACCAAATATAGTGCAAACAACTGAATTGGAGGTTATAAAACTTGAGTACAATCTCAAACTCAAAATAAAGCACACTGATTGGCTGCTTACAAGCACATGCTCGGAAGCAGCCAATCAGTGTGCTTTTTTTTGAGTTTGAAATCGTTCTCAAGTTTTATAACCTTGAACCCTGAGTACTCACCTGCATTGCAAAGAATATAGTCATCAAGATTGGTGGGTTCTCATGTATGTCATATATAAAGATTTTATCATCTGCTTCAACATGTACATCCAATAATGCCTCGCCAGCCTTGTCACCCTTGTTTTGTCCATTTTTATCCAGAGATCCACCTAATAAGTTATCCCCAGTTTTATCCACTCTTTCCCTCACATAAGAGCTGTTTTCCCTATCTGACAGAGCTGTCATTGTTATATAGGTTTACCTAACTCTGGAAGTTTACCAAACTCTGGTGGTTTACCTAGCTCTGATATTACAAGCTTGATTCTCTTTTTTTCACTCAAGTCCATTTACAGAGCTCTAGATAAGGGTGGGATCTGATAAAAATCTCAGACTCTATTTATTATTCATAATATGAGCCACAAGAAAACTAACAAAGTGGCATGTGCACCCAGGGAATACTCTGTTCAGCCTGGGCATCAGCTTAGTCTGATCAGAGTCTTTTTGCACTTTTATGGTAGCTAAGGGTCTAAGCTACCTCCAGGCTGGTCTGAGTCTTTGCTGGGTGCACATGCCACTTTGTTGGTTTTGTAGTGTCACGGCTCATATATAAACCATATCTGTAAATTGTATTAAGTGGTTACGTACCACTAAGCCACTTGGTGAGAATTGAAACAGAACAGAACAGAATGTATTTAGTGAAAATAATGCTCCTTTACTTGCACATTAGGCTTGACAAATCCAACCTTTTTAAAAACAATTTTAGTAAAAATCAAAAAGTATCAGATACAAACTTTCAATTTATTCAAAAATTTTCCTTACACTTTAATCATGTTATATTTCTGTCCCTGTCAATGACAAATAAGCACTGACCACTTGTGAATATAAAAGATGGCTCACAGACTGCTCCACTTTTGTCAAATGTTTTATCATATTCATTTACAATATTACCACCTTTTCCCAAAATATTAACAAAACCTCTATCATTTTAGCAAATGATGTTTCTTTTTACTTATTACTTCACTGATTTTTGTATTTTATAAAAATCTCTGCAAACAGTGTAGACCCTGATCAGATTGCTCCTTAGGAGCAGTCTGATGTAGGTCTGCATTGTTTACATAGACATTATGTCTGAACATATTTGGCACAAATGGTAATATCTTTATGAAATTCATTTTACATAACATTAATTCAAAGCACAGTTGAACTAACTTCATGCATTGATGTGTGTGTGGTCATAATTTGTGAACTTTCAATGGCCCGACATGGAGAATGTCTTTCCTTTTAGACCCCATTTTGGAAGTCCAGGGAAGCAATAAAGAAGTCACAACAGTTGTTTCCCTTTGTAAAAATGGCAGAAAACCATGGATGGTGTACACAAATCATTTGCAGCAACTTTCTACTTTACACTAGTATTACAGCAAAGTCTAGTTTTCAAATTTTTTGTACTCGCTAACTCACACCCGGTAGGCGGCAATCAAAAATGCTCTTACAATCGATTAAAGCGGATCAAAAGCCTTTCGAAACAGCCTTTTCGATTGCAAATTGTCACCAATTTGCAATCGAAAATGCTGTTTCTAACGTTTTTTTTTTATCTGCGTTCGTCGACTGCATGAGTGTTTTCGATTGCCGCCTACCTGGTGTGGTCCCATTTAGCCCATTATCATCCTTTGTTGAGATCTTAGGGTCATAAACATACTGTGCAAGTTAGGAAATGATTATTGCTAAACATCACAGTTTTCAGCATTTTAACTCCAGCATTTTGACCGGTCACTATCAAAATGTCATTGAATATATATTCCAATCGTGAACTTTGTTTAGGAAAATTTATCTAAGACAAACAGTTATATATGTGTGTATAAGTATCTTTAATATAGATTATTTATATAACAGAATATATGTATATTTGACTCTTTGATATAAGCTTAATTACAGACTGGCACTATAATGAATCTATCGGGACATCTCAACCAAATTACAGTAAAACAGTTGACCCTCATTATCTCAAAGCTCTACAGACTAGACGATTTACTTTGAGATATCAGTAGTTTGAGACAAGGCTTGAAATGCAACCATTTATAAGAATAAGTCCAAACTTTTCATAAATTTACTTTGACATAAAAGGATACCTTGTGATCAGGGCTACAGAAATTTTGAAATCCAAATCGGTCCGGACGGCCGATGACGTCATACGAATCCAAAATAGACAGGAAAACTAATAACTACACGGTGTATTCCACAATCCAACAAGAGCTTCGCAAGCGGCGCATAATACGCCCGTTTCAGTGTCATGAAGGAATTACAGAATACACAATATTGTTTATAGAAGGACAGGCAGGCAGACAAACAGAGAAAAACAAGACCTGTCACAGGGACAGGATAGCTTGCCTGACAGCGCCTTGCCCATCACATAAAAAAATTTAACGTAAAACTTTAACATTTTGCTAACGCTGCCGCCGCCAACGCCAACGCCGCCGCCGGGGGTAGTGCAATAGCTCTTCCTGAACTTCGTTCAGGTGAGCTAACAACTCTGTAATTAATGACTGCAATGTCACTAAAACAACTAAAATATCAAATACTATTAGTATATCAAAAATCAGCTTCCACGGTGAAGCAGCTCAGAAGTTGAGAAATGCCAAAGTCAAACAAGGGAGATAATTCATAAGCTTAGTAAACTAAAGTACCATTCTTAGTCATAATACATTCCCTTGACAATATACACATCACCATAAAGTTTAGTTAAAATATTTCTTATGGTTAGGGAGTTACAGAGTAAAACGGAAATTGATGCAAGGGCAGATAATTGCCAGAGTTGTGATTCATGCTTATGATATACTGCCCTATTATAATGGACATTCCTACAAAGTTTCATTAAAATATTTCAAAGGGTTAAGGAGTTATGGAGTGAATGGGGCTAGCCTTAAAAAACTAATCAAAGGGAAGTTACTCCAAAATTAAGTAAGGGGGAACAACCATTCTTATATGTGACACACTGTCTTGTGACAATGCACATTGCTATAAAGTTTCATCAAGATATTCCAAATGGTTACACAGTTATTGAATGCACAAGATAAGTATACACAAAAATAGCCGGAAACAGCTTATCAAGGGGACGCAACTCCAAAACAAAGAAAGGGAGAGCAACCATTGTTATATGCGACACATCCTCAGACCCTCATATACATTGCTATGAAGTTTCATCAAGATATCCCAAACAGTTATCTAGTTATGGCGTGCACAAGACTGGTAGGGTAAAAAATACTCAAAGGGGCATAACTTTGAAACTAAGAAAGGGGGAGCAACCATTACTGTACCCAACACTTTGCCCCATCCTAATATATAAGTCTACAAAATTTCATGAAAATATCTCAAACCTTTACTGAGATATGGTGTGCACAAGAATGTTGACGGACGGAGGGACGGACGGACGGACGGACAGCGCCATGCCATAATACGTCCGTTTTTTAAAAAGTCATGAAAACTAATGACTACACTGGAGTGCCGTTATAACGCCGGTGTCATTGCTGAAGTAGCCATTTAGTCCACATGTTCTTACTTATCGTGAAAAATGCACTTTTAAGCGCAGAGACAGGCAGACCGAAAGTGAAAGTACACATGCCTACCAATCAGACATCCTCGCCGATCTCATTTAGGGAATTGGCAGAAGTATTACGTCTGATGTATTTTACTGTATTCAAGTTAATTCCTTTGAAATATGAATATACTTGCAAAAAGATGCCTTCGGACGAATAAAAAAAATACTTTTCTGCGCGAGAAATGACGTCGGCTAAAAAACCTGACCAGCCTGCCCATAATCATGTCCGGTTTAAATATTGCTTGTCAAATTCTTTCCTTATGCTATCTTTGAAAGTATACAGTAACCTTACGTTGCACAGCCTTTTTCCATGCGTTGGCATGTGTATGTGTGTATTACAGGTTGTGCAAAACCTTCGCCGCTGGCCAAAATTGTCACACATGCTAATTAGTGAAGATTTCTCAAAACAAAATCAGTGTTCACACCTTGGCAAGACAACTGACACTTTATTTATCTGTGATAACTTTTGACAGCAGTGCGTGATTATTGGATTAATAATATGACACATGGCAAAAATCCAGGTAATTATGTCATCATACATCGCAAATTGTGTGTTTTCAGACCGAGAAAAACGTGCCTTATGACATCTGAATCGGTTTTTCAAACTCAAAATCGGTCAGAACCGACAAAAATTCGGATTTCTGTAGCCCTGCTTGTGATAAGTCAACTCTCGATATCTCAGTCAAAATTCACCCCAAACTACTGATATCTCAAAGTAAATTTTCTGGTTCCAGAAAATTTACTTTGAGATATCATTAGTTTGAGGTAAAAGGAATAAAACCAGAGGGCCAATGGCCCTATATCGCTCACCTGAGCACTGAGGTTATGTTGGAAAAACTAAGTTGCCACAGCAACAAAACAACATGCACAACAGCAATAAAACACACCATTTATGTAGAGGATAATATCACAAACATTTATGCAAAAAATAAGCTTTATCCCCCCTTAATGGCTTCTGAGAAGAAGATCTTTGGCAAAAAAAAAAAAGAAAAATGAAAAAATTGAAAATTTGGCCCTTCAATTGCAACGGCAACCAATCAAAATCAGGTCTTTGGGCAAAATTCTTATAGCTGATAGAGGACTACTCTAGGAACATTTCTGTAAAGCTTTTGTCAAAATATCTGCCGTAACACAGAAATAAATACCAAATGTCCACTTTCCCCATTGTAAGTCTATGGAAACTTTAAGTTGCCATAGCAACCAATTCACATGGGCAATGATAATACGAAATATACTTTAGGTAGAGGCTAATGTTATTAATATGTATGCAAAGTATCAGCTTCATCCTCCTCGTGGCTTCACTTTCCCCATTATAAGTCCATGGAAACTATAAGTTGACATAGCAACCAAAGTTCTTATTGGGTTGGAAGAAAAAACAAAATTCATGTAGAGGCTTCTGTCATCAACATGTTTGCACAATATCAGCTTCATCCCCCATATGGCTTCTTAGCAGAAGATTTTGTCATTTTTTCTTCTTTTTTTTTTCGAAAATTTACCCTATATTTTGCCATGGCAACCAATCAAATTCAGTGATTTGGAGAAAATTCATATGAAATATAGAGGACTATTCAAGAAACATTTCTGTAGAAAGAAAATCTAAATAAAAGCCGTGAGACAGCAAAAATTGACAATTTCCATTTTCCCCATTATAAGTCAATGGAAACTCTTAGTTGCCATAGCAACCAAACTGCTGGAGTAATTGCCATGAAAAACAGTAATTCTATAGAGGCTAGTACTAAGATTCTTTCTGTAAAGTTTGAGCTTTATTGGCCACACAGTTTATGCAGAGATGATTTTTTAATATTTTTCATTTTTAACTATTCGGTTGCAATGGCAACCAGAAAAATTGCCCATTTTGTATAAATTTAACAAGGCTGGTTAAAGACTACTCCAGGTACATTTCTATAAAAGTTTTGTCAAAATATCTGCAGTGGCATAGCAATAAATGCAAATTTTCTATTTTGCCATTATAAGTCAATGGCAACTTTAAGTTCCCATAGCAACCAAACTGCTAGAGCAATTGCCAAGAAAAACAGTACTTTTAAAGAGGGCAGTGCCAAGATCCTTTCTGTGAAGTTTGAGCTTTATTGGTTGCATAGTTTCTGAGGAGATGATTTTTGAATATTTTTTCTATTTTTAACCATTCGGTTGCCATGGCAACCAGCCAAATTGTGAAATTGACAAAAATTTCATGTGGTTGATGGAGGACTACTCAAGGAACATTTCTGTAAAAGTTTTGTCAAAATATCTGCAGTGACATAGCAATAAATGCAAATTTTCAATTTTTCCCATACAAGTCAATGGAAACTTTAAGTTGCCATAGCAACCAAAGTTCCAAAGCAATTTGGATAAAAAACAGTATTATTGGTTCCCCCTGCCTATAGATGCTATATATGAAATTTAGTTACAATGGGCCTTGTAGTTTCAGAGGAGATGTCGTTTGAAAATGTTGACGGACGGACGGACGGACGGACGGACGACGGACGACGGACGACGGATGCCTGCCTATACTATAAGCTCACCTGTGAGCCTTCGGCTCAGGTGAGCTAAAAAGGAAATGTGTCCAGACTTTATCCTTTTATATAGGACGGTACATTGAGATATCGGTTTTCGAGCTATCGAGTCGCTACAACCAGAGTCAACTGCAATTTATGTAATGAACTTGTTGTCTTTGACTTTGGTTAATGTGAAAGAATTCTTCAGGGGAAGCAACAATTTTCTCTTTTGCCTCCCTTTTCAATGGGTGTCAACTCTTCAAGTAAGAGTAGAACCTGATTTGGAAGGTCTACTTTGTCCTGGGAAGAAAAACAAAAAGTTGTTTCCTTTCACAGAAATGGCAGAAAAACATGTAGGTGTAACTATACACCTAAAATTCACTGGCTGTATCAGCAGATGTACATTAACCCTTAAAGCACCAAAAAGCAGACAACATAATTTACGTCTGCAGAATTTCAAAAAAATGTTTCGTTCAAGCGATATCATACTGAGAATTTGAACACTAGAGGGCAATCAGTGTAGATTCAGATGAGGTGGCTCATTATGAGCCACCTCATCTGGATCTACACTGTTTGCAAATTTCTGATTTTAATTTTTGCAGCTTTAAGGGTTAACAGCTCACGGCTGAATAGCAACACTGGAAAATATTTTTATCAATTTTATCAATTTTGTCAAAATGTAATGACAAAGTTCCTATATTAAGGGGAATGGCTATACCTCCATGTTGTTTCATCATTTCTCAAAGGGAAGAATTTTCCGTACTAAGTAATAATTTTCCTGTAAGCAAGGTCCTCACTCAAAAAATCTACTTTAACGGAAAGCCTCCTCTAATAGGGGTGGATATGCTTTCTTTTAAGAGTTGACCCTATTGGGATGGGTGGCAAAAGTGAAAAAGGCACATTTGCTTCCCCTAGAAATGCATCCATCCACCTTAATTATGGCCAAAGTCAAAGAGTTGTTTCTTCTTATTTCTCCACAAAACACCACCACCTGCATATTGAGAAGAAATTACATGTACATTGCTCCAGGTAGACAGAGTATCTGAGGATAATTCTCAGATTATTTATGTTCCTGGGAAGAAATAAGACTAGATGGCCGCGGCCAGCATGTCGAGCCCATTGGCGCTTTGACAGAAGTGAAAATGCCAAGCATAAGATGGCAATAGTTTTAGCAGTTGCAACCTGAAGTCTCTGCTTGCATGATATGGCTACGCCCTGTCTTCATTGTTACTTATCACACATTAAAGATAACAAGAGGGCCATGGTGGCCCTGAATCGCTCACCTGAGCATTAATCAGTTCACTGGCTCTGGTGAAGATTTATAAGAGTTTTTACCATACATGGGAATGGCGGCCACCTTGGTCATGTGACCAAGATCATTTGAAGAACTTTCAATCCTTTGACCCATGTGCAGGCTCCATATGAAATTTGATCTGCCCAGTGGTTTCAGAGATGTTACAAAATGTTTATGGATGGATGAAAGAGGCAGCTAACACCAATACTGTAAGGCTCGATCAGGTGAGCTGAAAATGGCAGAGTCGCTTCTCCGAAAAGTTCCCGTTCATGTTGAGTTCCTTTGATGGATTTCAACTAGACTTAACTAGGCAAACACAGATGATAGAATGGTAGCATCATTATCTCACTGTGGTGAAACTAATGTATTCCAAGGAGTTTGTGGCTGGCATCATTGCAATGTTAGTTCTGATTCTTGCAACATAACTTAATTCAAATTTGACCTAGTGACCTAGCTTTTGACCCGACATGACCCAGTTTCAAACCGGATATTGTAAGAATAAACATTCTGACAAAGTTTCATTGAGATTGGATCAAAACTGTGCCCTCTGGAGCCTATACAAGGTCGTTCTTATATTTGACCTAGTGACCTAGTTTTTGATCCGACACAAACCAGTTTCAAACTTACCTAGATTTCATAAAGGTAAACATTCTGACAGAGTTTCATGAAGATTGGATCAAAACTGTGCCCTCTAGGGTGTACACAAAGTTTTTCTTAGATTTGACCTAGTGACCTAGTTTCAGATCTGACGTGACTCAGTTTCATAAGGGGCATATATATATGGACAATAAACATTTTGACACAGTTTCATGAAGATTGGATCAAAACTGTTCCTTCTAGTGCGTACACGAGGTTTTTCTAAGATTTGACCTAGTGACCTAGTTTTTGACCTGACATGACCCAGTTTCAAACTTGTCCTAGATATTATGAGGATAAACATTCTGACAAAGTTTCATAAAGATTGGATCAAAACTGTGTCCTCTAGAGCATACAAATGGTTTTTCTATGATTTGACCAAGTGACCTAGTTTTTGACCCTACATGACCCAGTTTCAAATTTGTCCTACATATTATGAGGATAAACATTCTGATAAAGTTTCATGAACTTTGGATCGAAACTGTGCCTTCTACAGCATACACAAGGTTTTTCTAAGATTTGACCTAGTGACCTAGTTTTTGACCCGACACGACCCAATTTCGAACTTGGCCTAGAGTTTATGGAGATAAACATTCTGACAATGATTTATAAAAATTGGATCAAAACTGTGTCCTCTAGAGCGTACACAAGGTTTTTCTATGATTTGACCTAGTGACCTAGTTTTTGACCCAACATGACCCAGTTTCTTACTTGTCCTAGATATTATAAAGATAAACATTCTGACAAAGTTCCATGAACTTTGGATGAAAACTGTGCCTTCTAGAGTGTACACAAGGTTTTTCTAAGATTTGACCTAGTGACCTAGTTTTAGAGCCGACATGACCCAGTTTCAAACTTGGCCTAGAGTTTATGGAGATATATATTCTGACAATGTTTCATATAGATTGGATCAAAACTGTGTCCTCTAGAGCGTACACAAGGTTTTTCTATGATTTGACCTGGTGACCTAGTTTTTGACCCGACGTGACCCAGTTTCAAACTTGTCCTAGATATTATGAAGATAAACATTCTGACTAAGTTTCATGAACATTGGATGAAAACTGTGCCTTCAAGAGCTTAATGAAGGTTTTTCTAAGATTTGACATAGTGACCTAGTTTTTGACCCGACATGACCCAGTTTCGAACTTGTTCTAGATATTATAAAGATAAACATTCTGACAAAGTTTCATGAACTTTGGATGAAAACTGTGCCTTCTAGAGTGTACACAAGGTTTTTCTAAGATTTGACCTAGTGACCTAGTTTTTGACCCGACATGACCCAGTTTCGAACTTGGCCTAGAGTTTATGGAGATAGACATTCTGACAATGTTTTATAAAGATTGGATCAAAACTGTGTCCTCTAGAGCGTACACAATGTTTTTCTATGATTTGACCTAGTGACCTAGTTTGTGACCCAACATGACCCAGTTTCGTACTTGTCCTAGATATTATAAAGATAAACATTCTGACAAAGTTTCATAAACTTTGGATTTAATCTGTGCCTTCTAGAGTGTACACAAGGTTTTTCTAAGATTTGACCTAGTGACCTAGTTTTTGACCCTACATGACCCAGTTTCAAACTTGGCCTAGAGTTTATGGAGATATATATTCTGACAATGTTTCATATAGATTGGATCAAAACTGTGTCCTGTAGAGCATACACAAGGTTTTTCTATGATTTGACCTAGTGACCTAGTTTTTGACCCGACGTGACCCAGTTTCAAACTTGTCCTAGATATTATGAGGATAAACATTCTTATTAAGTTTCATAAACTTTGGATGAAAACTGTGCCTTCTAGAGCTTAATGAAGGTTTTTCTAAGATTTGACCTAGTGACATAGTTTTTGACCCGACGTGACCCAGTTTCGAACTTGTCTTAGATATTATAAAGATAAACATTCTGACAAAGTTTCATGAACTTTGGATGAAAACTGTGCCTTCTAGAGTGTACACAAGGTTTTTCTAAGATTTGACCTATTGACCTAGTTTTTGACCCGACATGACCCAGTTTTGAACTTGGCCTAGAGTTTATGGAGATATATATTCTGACAATGTTTCATATAGATTGGATCAAAAATGTGTCCTCTAGAGCGTACACAAGGTTTTTCTATGATTTGACCTAGTGACCTAGTTTTTGACCTGACGTGACCCAGTTTCAAAATGTCCTAGATATTATGAGGAAAAACATTCTGACTAAGTTTCATGAACTTTGGACGAAAACTGTGCCTTCTAGAGCGTACACAAGGTTTTTCTAAGATTTGACCTAGTGACCTAGTCTTTGACCCGACGTGACCCACTTTCAAACTTGTCCTAGATATTATTAAGATAAACATTCTGACAAAGTTTCATGAACTTTGGATGAAAACTGTGCCTTCTAGAGTGTACACAAGGTTTTTCTAAGATTTGACCTAGTGACCTAGTTTTTGACCCGACATGACCCAGTTTCGAACTTGGCCTAGATTTTATGGAGATAAACATTCTGACAAAGTTTCAGAAAGATTGGATCAAAACTGTGCCCGCTAGAGTGTACACAGCCAAAAGTTAACGGACGGACGGACGTCCGGACGTCCGGACGGACGTACGACGGACATCAGGGTATCCCAAAAGCTCACCCTGAGCACTTCGTGCTCAGGCGAGCTAAAAATGTAAAAACTTAAAAAATATGTGATACTTTTTCATGAAAGTAGGTCAAAGTGACCTAGTTTTGTTGTAGGTGACCTGGAGTGGTAAGGTGCATGCACTGATGAAGATTCAATGTTCTGGGGCCAATGAAAAGAAAGATATAAACTAAATATGTGGTACTTTTTCGTGAAAGTAGGTCACAGTGACCTAGTTTTGTTGGGGTGACCTGGAGTGGTAAGGTGCATGCACTGATGGAGTTTTAATGTTCTTGGGCCTATGGAAAGTGAGATATGGGGCTGACCTAGAAAACTAAATATGTGGTACTTTTACGTAAAAGTAGGTCACAGTGACCTAGTTTTGTTGGGGGTGACCTGGAGTGGTAAGGTGCATGCACTGATGGAGTTTCAATGTTCTGGGGCCTATGAAAAAGGAGATAAAAAGGAGATATGGGGCTGCAGATGAAAACTAACTATGTGGTACTTTTTCGCGAAAGTATGACACAGTGACCTAGTTTTGTGTAAGCCAGTTAGAATTTTTGTGGAGCATATTGTGATGAAGTTTTAAGGTCCTAGGGTCTATCAAACTCAAGATATGGCTGTAAACTGACAGACGGATGGAAAGACGAACAGATGGATGCACCAACACCAAACGGGTGACTATGTCTTGCTGACCACAAGCGGGCTCGACAAAAATTATCCCAAACTAGAGATGGCAGTAAGCATGGCTTACTAAATACCCCCCGCATTTAACAGTTAAGCATGGACCTTCGTCATCTAAATTTTACAAAGCTATACAAAGCATACATGTTATGACAACTACAAACAAATATAACTCATCCTATAATCCTATCAAGGTAACTGAACATGTCTACTTTTATCTAATATTGGCTCTCGAGAGCAAAGCTGGAAAAACCTTGTAGAAAAAATCAAGAAAATCGGTCAAGCAGTCTAGAAGGAGTAGTGATAACAAACTTTTATTACAAAAATTACAAAGAGGAATAACTCAGTAGACAAACACTTCTAGGAAGAAATGGAAAACACGGGTCAACTTTCTTCGAACCAAATTTAAATACAATCAAAGCAAAAATGACTAAATCCCCGCCCCCCCCAAAAAAATTTAGATAAAAAATATCAAAAAAGGGGCATTACTCAAGAAAGAGGGGTCAGATTTCACAGTGGAAACCTTAACGCACATCTTCATACCAATATGTGTTCACATTCTTAATTTCAAGAAAATCGGTCAAGCGGTCTAGGAGGAGTTGCGATAACAAACTTTTTTACAAAAAATATAAAGGGGCATAGCTCAGCAGGATAACACTTTCGGGAAAAACTGGAAAACACGTGTCAACTATTTTCTTATGATGCATCAATGAACCAAATTTGAATAAAATCAAAGCAAAAATGACTAAAAAACCCAAATAAGGGCCAAAAATATCAAAAAGGGGCATAACTCAAGAAATAGGGTTCAGATTTCAAAATGGAAACCTTAATGCACATCTTCATACCAATATATGTTCACATATTTAATTTCAAGAAAATCGGTCAAGCGGTCTAGGAGGAGTTGCGATAACAAACTTTTTTACGAAAAAATATAAAGGGGCATAACTCAGCAGGAAAACACTTCCGGGAAAAACTGGAAAACACGTGTCAACTATTTTCTTATGATGCATCAATGAACCAAATTTGAATAAAATCAAAGAAAAAAACGACTAAAAACCCCCAAAATTAGGGCCAAAAATATCAAAAAGGGGCATAACTCAAGAAATAGGGGTCAGATTTCAAAATGGAAACCTTAATGCACATCTTCATACCAATATGCGTTCACATACTTAATTTCAAGAAAATCAGTCAAGCGGTCTAGGAGGAGTTGCGATAACAATTTTTTTTTACGAAAAATATAAAGGGGCATAACTCAGCAGGAAAACACTTCCGGGAAAAACTGGAAAACACGTGTCAACTATTTTTTTATGATGCATCAATGAACCAAATTTGTATAAAATCAAAGCAAAGACGACTAAAAACCCCCCAAAATTAGGGCCAAAAATATCAAAAAGGGGCATAACTCAAACAAGAGGGCCATGGTGGCCCTGAATCGCTCGCCTGAGCATTAATCAGTTCACTGGCTCTGGTGAAGATTTATATGAGTTTTTACCATACTAACATTTGACCTAGTTTTTGACCCAACATGACCCAGTTTCAATCTTGGCCTGGATATTGTAAGAATAAACATTCTGACACAGTTTCATTGAGATTGGATCAAAACTGTGCCCTCTGGAGCGTATACAAGGTCGTTCTTATATTTGACCTAGTGACCAAGTTTTGACCCGACACGACCCAGTTTCAATCTTTACCTAGATTTCATTAAGATAAACATTCTGACAGAGTTTCATGAAGATTGGATCAAAACTGTGCCCTCTAGGGTGTACACAAACTTTTTCTAAGATTTGACCTTGAGCCGACGTGACTCAGTTTCATAGGGGGCTTAGATATATGGACAATAAACATTTTGACATAGTTTCATGAAGACTGGATCAAAACTATGCCTTCTAGTGCTTGCACAACGTTTTTCTAAGATTTGACCTAGTGACCTAGTTTTTTACCCGACATGACCTACTTTCAAACTTGGCCGAGAGTTTATGAAGATAAACATTCTGACAGAGTTTCATGAAGATTGGATCAAAACTGTGCCCTCTAGGGTGTACACATAGTTTTTCTAAGATTTGACCTTGAGCCGACGTGACTCAGTTTCATAGGGGGCTTAGATATATGGACAATAAACATTTTGACATAGTTTCATGAAGACTGGATCAAAACTATGCCTTCTAGTGCTTACACAACGTTTTTCTAAGATTTGACCTAGTGACCTAGTTTTTTACCCGACATGACCTACTTTCAAACTTGGCCGAGAGTTTATGAAGATAAACATTCTGAGAAAGTTTCATAAAGATTAGATCAAAACTGTGTCCTCTAGAGCGTACACAAGGTTTTTCTATGATTTGACCTAGTGACCTAGTTTTAGATCCGACGTGACCCAGTTTCAAACTTGTTCTAGATATTATGAGGATAAACATTCTGACAAAGTTTCATGAACTTTGGATGAAAACTGTGCCCTCTAGAGCGTACACAAGGTTTTTCTAAGATTTGACCTAGTGACCTAGTTTTTGACCCGACATGACCCAGTTTCAAACTTGGCCTAGATTTTATAAAGACTAACATTCTGACAAAGTTTCATGAACTTTGGATGAAAACTGTGCCCTCTAGAGTGTACACAAGCAAAAGTTGACGGACGGACGGACGTCCGGACGGACGTACGACGGACGACGGACATCAGGGTATCCCAAAAGCTCACCCTGAGCACTTCGTGCTCAGGCGAGCTAAAAATAGGGGTCAGATTTCAAAATGGAAACCTTAATGCACATCTTCATACCAATAAGTTTTCACATACTTAATTTCAAGAAAATTGGTCAAGCGGTCTGGGAGGAGTTGCGATAACAAACTTTTTTTACGAAAAATATAAAGGGGCATAACTCAGCAGGAAAACACTTCCGGGAAAAACTGAAAAATACGTATCAACTCTTTTCACATGCTGCATCCATGGACAAAATTTGAAACAAATCGGAGCAAATGTTGTGGACGGACGACTGGACGGACGGACGGACAACCTGAAAACAGTATACCCCCCTCAAACATGTTTGCGGGGGGTATAATTATCATCATACTGAGAGTATCAAAATTTTCACCCACAAAATTTGCTTTATCAGAACAGGTTAAACATATGGTATAGCACACATCAATCATAATAAGCATGCAATGGATTAAATTACTGTATAAAAAATTCTAACTATTGGGACAGACAGATTTAAGAAAACAGTGCAGATCCAGATCAAATTGCTCGTAGGAGCAGTCTGATCAGGGTTTACACTGTTTGCCAATCGATCTGCAACTTTTGGACGTATTACTGCATTGTTAAAACAAACTGTTCCATTTTTTGGACAATTACAGCAATTGTTTTAGGTGCCCCAATTTTTAGAATTTTTATAGTTGTTACGATTCAATCCCTTGAGACAAATGAAGCACCTTACAACAACTATATACAGAACCTACCCTAAATACTGCACACCTTAAACCACCCATCGCTATCTTGTATTATTTCTTGAGAAAGCACAGCAAGCTTTTCACATTACCATCATTATTTGGTTACAGGACAGAGATTCTTCCCCTCTAAAACAACCAAAATATCTAGATCTGCCTTATAAGTTTTGATATTGTTTTGGAAAGGAAAACAAGAGGCCCACGGGCCACAAAGCTCACCAGATCTCTAGCTCAAAATTGCTATCAAAATTACTGTCACATTTGTACAGCCTAATACAAAATATACAACTACAAAGTCTCAGTCTGAAAGTCTGTTGAGTTGATAACAAAATATATAACTATTTTCCATATTTTGATTGCAGTAAATGCCATTTTTCCCCATTATAAGTCAATGCAACTCTAAGTTGCCATAGCAACCAAACAATAGAGCCGATTTTCATCAAAAACACAAACTTTCAACCCCCCAGCCTAAGGATACTAAAGATGAAATCTGGGCCTTATTGGCCCAGTGGCTTCTGAGGAGATAATTTTGTAAGTTTTTTTTCCATTATTTTTGCATTTTGGTTTCCATGACAACCAGTAAAAGGAGCAGTGGGTCCAAAAACAATAAAGCTAATAGAAGACTTCTTAAAGGAACATTTCTATAAAAGTTATGTCAACATACCTGCAATGGCTAGGCATTAAATGCCATTATTCAATTTTCCCCATTATAAGTCTATGGGAACTCTAAGTTGCCATAGCAACCAAACTAAAGGGCAGATTTTCATAAAAAAACACAAACTTTCAATACCCCAGCCTAAGGATACTACAGATGAAATCTGGGCCTTATCGGCCCAGTGGTTACAGAGGAGATAATTTTTAAGTATTTTTTCCATTTTTTTTTCATTTTGGTTTCCATGGCAACCAATAAAAGGGGCACTGGGCCAAAAAACATACAGCTGATAGTAGACTTCTCAAGGAACATTTCTATAAAAGTTTTGTCAACATATCTGCAATGGCCTGGCAAAAAATGTCATTTTTCAATTTTCCCCATTATAAGTCTATGGGAACTCTAAGTTGCCATAGCAACCAAACTGAAGGGCAGATTTTCATAAAAAACACAAACTTTCAATCCCCCAGCCCAAGGATGCTACAGATGAAATTTGGGCCCAATCGGCCCAGTGGCTTCAGAGGAGATGTTGTTTAAAAGTGTTGACGGACATACGACGACGGACGACGACGACGACGACGGACACTGCCTATCCTATAAGCTCCCCCGGAGCCTTCGGCTCTGGTGAGCTAAAAAACTCAATCTTGAAGCAGAATAAGATAAGACCGATTTAGATACATGAGGTCATTCTGCACATGCGGGGAAACCCTGTCTTATAACTAAATCAATATAATGGTACATTTCTATCACTGTACATGATCCTGAATGGCTTGCTTTAAAAAAATACTACATATTAGTCTGTTATTTTCTCATAAACATTGTTTGAAAATGATTTGGGTCAGGTTTCTCTGTTAAACAGGGCATCGCAAGCAATACAATCCAATCCAATACAATCCAATCACACTGGACATGGTCCATGCTAGAGATATGACAAAGTTTTCCTGCATAATGTATTAATGACCTTGACTTTGACCATTTCATTCTGAAATGCAAAATTAGCGAAAGGTGATGGGTCCAAAAATGAAGTCGCTAGAATGAACACAAAGTTTTCATAAGAAAAATAGCAGCTGTGACCTTGACCTTGGACATACAACTCTTAATAGAAACTTGTCTATGACATTGTCACACTTATCATTTGTGTGAAATAATATCAAAATTGGTTCACAAATGAAGGGGGTAGGGCAATTACAAAGTTTTCTAAAAACAGCAGCTGTCACCTTGACCGTGGACCTACAATGCTGAAACCCTAACTTATTCAAGATATTGTCACACTTAAAATTTGTATGACATAATTATAAACTAGAGCAAGTGAGGAAGGGCTCACGTATACCCCCAACCAATGCCACCGCCTAATGAAAGCATACTTTAACACACAACTTCAATGCACCCATGAGTCTGACCCTCAGCTTAGGTAGTCCATAACGAAAGCAATGATGTAGAGATATAATGAACCAAATATGGAAAAAATCTTCAATGCAGTTACATAGATATGAGCAATCAGAAAGGTTTAACGCAAAACTTTGACATAATGAAAATGCTTAAGTCCTAATTATTGACACTTGGCCCCACCCTGGGACCTGACCCAAGGGCTTAGCTAGTTCACATCAAAGGTAATGCTATAGAGATATCATGAACCAAATATGAAAAGAATCTGATGTGTGGTTACAGAGATATGAGCAACCCAAAAAGGTTTAATGCAAAACTTTGACGTAAAGTTGACGAACGAACAAACGAACGGATGAACCAATGAACAGACAAACGGACGGAATGACAAAAACTATATACCCTCTAACATACTTCGTATGTCGGGGGTATAATGAAGGAGCTAGAGTGATGACACAGTTTATATAAAAATAGCAACTATGACCTTGATCCCGTGACCCTGAAAAGTGAACTCATTCAAACATTTCGAAGCTTTTTTTGTCATACCCAATATTTGTGTGATGTTACATAAAAATTCCTTAATAAATAAGGTCCCTAGAGAGATGACAAAAAGTGAACATACATACAAATGTACATACATACGTACTGGGCAGACCCTATATCCCCTCCACAACTTCATTGTGTGAGGGGATAATAAGCCAATATGTATTTCAGACTCTGACAGCAAATTACGGTCAAAGTTGAAAGCATTAAATTACTAGTAATAATAACCAAGCAGTAGACTGTTTGGAATATTACATGAGGTGCCGGTAAGTCAGTAAAAAGACAAACGATAATTCCACAGAATGCCATATCATGCCTGCCCCCTTTTTGTCAAAGAACTAAACAGTAAGCCAGAACAAGAGCTGTAAGTATATAGAATAGCTCACCTGACCTGGCTCTTGCCCATCATAGAAGGAGGGAAAAAAAAAAAAAAAAAAAATACCAGCTATACCAACTATATTTTCAAGGGATCCAGTGCTTATTGGAGTTAATTGAGGCTCATGTGTGTTTGGTGAGACGCCAAGGAACAAAATGCTCAGAAAATCATAAATTCACACTTTTCCTCATAAGAGTTATCTGGCAATATTCGATAAGACTTAATTTGAATGCACCTCATTACTGTGCATGCCCAGGAATAAATTTTGTATTGCGTAGAAGCGTTCATAATGCAAGAACCTCGAAAATCACTTAAATGTCCAATATCTTATACTCAGGCTTTTACATGCAAGGTTTAAATTCTTCAAATTCTCATATTATCTCCCTTTGAATTAAAAATATAGCAATTTTTAAGGCATCATTATTACTGTACATTTCCGTCTTTTTTCAAAGTTTCTTCATAAATATTTTTGTTATGTCATTGTTTTCATTGCATAATGACAAAATTGGAAGAATCGTTACCCGCCCGCTAGCTATTACAATTTTGAATTTCTATGGAAATCCCACTGAAAATGACATTTAGACACGCATTGTAGGAATCACAGTACCCTGGGTTGAGGATCAAATTTTCACATCAGAAGGGGGGCTAATTTTAATTTCTTTGGCATGCAGTCTTGCCTAAGTCCTGCTCTAGTGTATAGAGCACAGAATCTTGGAAAACATTATTATTCACAAACCAGTTTTAAACTAGAGGTGGCAGTAAGCATGGCTTACTAAATACCCCCCGCATTTAACAGTTAGGCATGCAGCTTTGTCATTTAAGTTTTACATTTACACAGCATACATGCTATGACAAGTACAAGTGCACATCTATATACCAATATGTGTTCACATATTCAATATCAGTCAAACGGTTAAGGAGTAGTAGCGACAACAAACTCTGTTTCCAAGACTACAAAGGGGCACAACAAAGCTGGAAAACCCTTTTGAGAAAAACAGAGCAACATGTGTCAACTCTTTCCTTCTACTGTATCTGTGCATTGATTGATTGATTGCTTGATTTGATGCTTAACGTCCACGGTAAACAACTATGGTCATGTCGGGACGGCCAGTCAACCTAACCACACTATTACTGGGCAGGCTTAGACCTCCTAAGCGGTTAACCAGTACTAAGTGCACATACCTTCACCAGTAACTGACAACTGGCCCTTCTTAAATCAGCGGAAGGAGAAACGAAAGTATGTGGCCAGACCGGGTTTCGAACCCAGGACCTCTGAGTTACGAGTCAGGTGCCCTACCGATTGTGCTACGCGGCCCGGCCTGTATCTGTGCACCAAATCTGAATAAAATGGAAGTGAAAATGGCCGGAAAAAAAATTCAAAATAGGGCAAAACATATAACGAAAGGGGCATAACTCATGCAAAAAGGGTTAATGCACATCTTCATACCAATACGTGTTCACATACTTAATTTCAAGAAAATCCGTCAAATAGTCTTGGAGTAGTAGCGATAACAAACTTTTCGTACGAAAACTACAAAGGGACATAACTCAGCAGGAAAATCTTTCCGGAAAAACTGAACAATTTGTATCGGCTCTTTTCATATGCTGCATCTAGTAACCCAATTTGAACAAAATGGAAGCAAAAAAAGCAAAAATCCCTATAAAATAGGGCAAAAATATCAAAAAAGGGGCATAACTCAAGCAAAAAGGGGCAGAATTTAAAACCAAAACCCTAATGCACATCTTCATACCAATATCTGTTCACATACTTAATTTCAAGAAAATCCGTACAATCGTCTAAGAGGAGTTGCGACAACAAACTTATTTCACGAAAAATACAAAGGAGCATAACTCCTAAATAAAAACTTTCCAGGAAAAATTGAAAAATATGTATCCACTATTTTCTTATGCTGCATCCATGGACAAAATTTGAAACAAACTGGAGCAAATTTAATGTGTTGTGGATGGACGGACGGACGGAAGGACGGACGGAAAGAGGGACGGAAGGACAACGTCAAAACAGTATACCCCCACAAACACAGTTTGCGGGGGGTATAATGAGTTTAAACTTGAACAATTTTTATGATGTTACTCTGTGAAAATGAAAATTCACCCCTTTCATATTCCAAAGACCACTGTAGCATGTGTAGTCTTAAGAAACCAAAACAAATAAATCTGTTCAACAGACAAATGGATACTCTTCTAAAGTCAGTAAAAACGGACAGCTCATAAGTTCCGCAGCTGCCATGGCAACACAAGGAGTTTCATGTATAGGAACTTTTTTGACATAATATGAGCCGCAACACCAGAAAACCAACAAAGTGGATGTGCGCCCAGCGCAGACTCAGATCAGCCTGGGCATCCGCCCAGTCTGATCAGAGTCTTCACTGTCTGCATGAGGGTAGCTTAGACCCTTAGCTACCCTTTAAGCTCTTAGCAAGGGGTCTGTTCGGACTGGGCGGATGCCCAGGCTGATCTGAGTCTTCACTGGGCACACAAGCACTTTGTTGGTTTTCTCGTGTCTTGGTTCATATATGTAACTCAATCTCGTGTAATTCAGCAATAAAATGGGTTTTTCTCTTCCAAAATGATCCCAAAGATCTAGATCCATCTTATAAGACAGATCTAGATCTACTAGATTATTTTGGAAGGAAAACACCTATCTTATAATTCAATAAATGTGGTACCAATCACCCCTGCTTTGCTAGCGACAGGAAACAAACAAGAACAGCTATAGCTCTTCTACGAATTTTAAAAACTGTTTACACTTTCTGGTTCAGTGGTGGTAAGGTTTATTCACTGAATAAGGGATGTCACACCTGTATGATTTAGCATACTATGCATGTACAATCAGTGCACTGTCCAAAATCTCTTACCTGGCTAGTTGTGCGTAAATACATGCTTAGAAGCCATCCTATGACTCCTTAAAAAAGGCCAAATTCTGAACTTCATGATTCTAATGCAAATACTCTGCTGTTGAAATATTTAAACTGGTTTCTTGACTAAAACTAGATATTTGTGGAAACTGGACCTAAAAACAGCTTTCAGAAGACCTTGAATGAACGGCATACAAGCAATACAAGGTCTTGAGAAACAGTTTTCAAACAATTAGAACTTGTTGACTGGTTTTCACCATGGCAGTTTAGGCTTTCCAGAACTGATGCTTGTTAATATATCTCTTTGCAATGCATAGACATAATTGGATTCTGATATCTTTCCCTCTTCATCTTATTTAGTTTATTGTTTACCATGTACATGCATATGCTTGGATTTTCACTCAAAGTGATATGTAAACGCAGGTATGGATTTGGTCTTACAAGCAAATAAATGTTCAAAAATTATCTATAAAATGTGCACCACCTCACTAAATATTGGGACAGGAATGTCTGAGCAAACACTGTAGACCAAGGCCACACTGTCCAGGGACTGCAGTAGTATTTCCTATTCTGCCACCACCTTTGTGCCAAATTGATGACAGTCAAATCAGTGAAGGTAAAATCAACTTAATTTAGGACTACAATGGCATCTGCTGCAGAGATGGTTTCTGTCAATATGAAAGCTGCCATGATCAGGTATTATATCAGTAAGCAGTCAGCTGTAGCAGAATAGGTTTAAATTGCGCTAAACTGGGCAGTCAATCTTAGCAAAAAGTGGACTTGTCGGTTACGCATCAGGCCTGTTCTTAAAATTTGTATAAGACCTATACATTGCACATATTTTTGGAACTTAAACATAATAAAAGTCATCTACCTAGGTCCCACACTGAAGTATTTGAGGAAAGCATCAATGCACATAATTTAGGAACTTCATCATACTAAAAGTCATCTAACCAGGACCCAAGGATATAAAACTTCTTTCATGCTCAACTCAGCTGAGCATGAAAATTCATATTAAATAAATTCAGACCACTCCTCTGAGATTTTTATGGTTTCCAACATTTGCTTTTCATTATAATGCTCGAAATAAGCCTTCTTCAGTGTTAACTGTTTTGACTTTTATTCAATATTGCAAGTTGAGCACAATCTCAGCTGAGCACGGAAAAAAGTTTTATAGCCTTGGGGCCAGGTATCCAGGTCCCAAAAGCAGCAATGCACACAATTTTCAACATAATAGAAAAACATATCTAACTAGTTTCATATGCCACAATATCAGGGAAAAAAGTAACATGCATACACAAAAACAGTTTTTGGAACTTCATAAGATTTTTATGGTTTCCAACATTTGCTTTTCATTATAATGCTCGAAATAAGCCTTCTTCAGTGTTAACTGTTTTGACTTTTATTCAATATTGCAAGTTGAGCACAATCTCAGCTGAGCACGGAAAAAAGTTTTATAGCCTTGGGGCCAGGTATCCAGGTCCCAAAAGCAGCAATGCACACAATTTTCAACATAATAGAAAAACATATCTAACTAGTTTCATATGCCACAATATCAGGGAAAAAAGTAACATGCATACACAAAAACAGTTTTTGGAACTTCATAAGTCTTCTAGTTGTATTTCACTTCTATATATTCCACTTCTAAAAATAAAATTTTGAGATGCAGTTTAAAGAGTGAGGTAGGTGATGTCATTAAAAATAGGCATAACTCAAGTGAAACTGCCATATATATTTGACACAACTTTAGAAACTGTCTGCCTTTTGTGACCTGAACTATAAACCCCCTAAACTACCATAAATTTATCCCTATTACACTCAGAAAGGCCAACAATCTATGGAGTTTTGGCCATTCTGAGTGCAATAGTGTTAAATACCAACTCTATAAGTGTTCTTTATGACATTTAACTGCATCACTGGAAAACACAATTTTGACTTAAAAGGTTTAATATACAAGAAACATTCAACAAACCAAAATAAATGGCAATGAAAATACATTTCTTTACATCAACAAACTCTCTCTTTATGGAGATGGTTCTTCAGCACATGTGTAAAATATAAGTACATACACTCCTGGAACACAAATAGACAATGCCCACCAGGAAAAATGTTGATTCTGGTTGAAACCTTTCTTTCAGTGCTCAGTAACAGAGATAATTTAGGGATAATTATCCATATTTCTCCATAAAAACATATTTTGTGACCCATTATTAGAACCATCTCATCGAGATGGTTCTAATGAGGGGTCACAACATATGTTTTCGTTGGCATATAAGAAAAATCATCTTCAAATTATCCTCAATACCCCCTCTTATCTGGAGCCCTTTCCTTAGTTTGATCATTTACTGTATAGGTATTCAGAAAAATCCCTGTAAGTTCTTGATTTCATACAGATTTTTTCATAATCTTATGAATGTACAGTAGAACTTCATTGGCTCGAACAGGCTTGGGACCATTAAAATTAGTTCCAGCCAAGGGTAGTTGTAGCCATCCAGGGTTAGTTTTCATATAAAGTGGCCTCTAGGGACCAAGAAAAGAATTCTAGCCAGGCAGGGTGAACGAGCCATCAGGGTTCGAGCTATTGAAGTTCTACTGTATATACTCCTGTAGAAGAGGCAGGCAATATCTGTGAGACAAAGGTCAGCCATAATCATAATAGAGAGCTTTTCAGGCCAGGATTCAAACCCAAGACCTGCACCAAAACCGAGTTGTTCTAACCATGGCGCCTCTCTCTGGGTTTATATTACAACAAAAAAGAATCTGAGGTCCATGGAACTTCAATATTTAACACTGAAATTCCATGGACTGGAAATACTCATGGAAATTCCATAAACCCAGATATTCATTTATTTATATCCCAGTTTTTGGGGCCCATGAAATTTCCATGGTAAACATCCACTGTCTTATATTTGTGACTGCATATAAAACATTCAGACAGCGTGGTAACTGACTTAGACCCCAAAGATACTGTAACACACTTAATATCTGAGGTTTCAAATTTTGGTGGTTTTACGCTAATGACATACATTGTATTGGCATAATTTAATTTTGGAGCTTTTACAGTTTTCGATAGCTGTTAAGCTGAGTATTAGCCAACTTTTATTTTGGCACTTTTCATCTTTATTGCCAGTTAAACACAAAAATTAAGGTACTCCTAAATACAAGTATTTTACGGAAGTGTTCTATGTATGAAGAAGTTTAGTGTCCAAGCATCGTTAGCTTAAGGAAACATTAAGTCATCTAGTATAATATAAAATCGAGTGGGCTAATATTTTTGCTGAAAAAAAAAGTAAGGAGCTTTTGAACTGCAACAGCTCCTCACATTTTCTGATAAAAATGGCAGTGTTTTTGCAGACAAAATGTTTGTAAAATTAATGTTTCTTTAACTAACCAAAGCTCTAGATAAGAAGGCGTATTTAGTGATAATTAGGGATAATTTTTGTTAACTCTGCATAAAGAACTATGTTGTGACCCCTCATCTGAATCGTCTCGTTGAGACGGTTCAGATGGGAGGTCACAACATATGGTTTTGATGAGAAAAAAGAAAATTATCCCTCAAATTCCCCTCAATTATCATCAAATACCCCTCTTATCTAAAGCTCTGAGTCGATGTCGTTATTTTCGAACAACTGAAGCCAGGCGTAGACTTTCACAGTTCATGACTCTGTCTGTTCAGTCTTGATATGCTGCCTACTCATTATGATGGGCAGACAATAGAAGTTACACACATTGGCTTTGACAGTTCTCATATAGGGAGTCATCTCCCTTGTAGACGGATTGAAGAGAACAGTTGAGTATTGGTTGCTCTGTGAACCAACTATCAAAATTTGACCTTGATGAGGCAGCACTCCAAAATGATCAAAATGTGGCATGTTGCCAACAACCGTTGCATTAGCACCTTCAATATATTCCATGATGTCACCATGGCGATAGAAAATATACACAGTGTTCTCAATCACAGCTACTCGACTGGAGGTTGAGCTAACAAGGGGCATATCACCCAGAATAAAGCAGCATCGTTGTCTAGTGTCAAAACACTGGATTTTTGTTGACAGGGTTCTGTCCTGCAGTTTCCCACCAAAAATATAGATCCTATGTCCAATTGCAGCTGTTGGCATAAAGGAGACTGGGAGCTGAAGCCCACCAAAAAGTTCACATGTGTTGGTTTGTGGATCGTAACACTCAACACTGGATAATGTTTCAGAGATCCTTGTGCTTCCTCCTAGTATGTACAACTTGCCATCCAGTGACACCATCGAATGTCCCCACCGACCTTCAAGCATCGGACTACAGTACTGCCATTTATTCTCACTTGCAACAAACTGTAACAGCAGAGTTTGACCATGATAGCCACCAGATATATATACATCATCATTTAAGTTACAAACAGCGAAACAAGCACCAGGTTCAGCCGGCAAGGCAGCCATGTTGTATTCAGCATCCCGGCGGAAACTGAAACATTTCATTTCTGTCATCTGAGGATTTGGGTGTCTACTGCGTGTACCTACAACACACATCATCTCCTCCTGCCTGTGATGAAATTGTCTAGATAATCCTTCTACACTGGTCATACCATCTGCACCATTGGAAGCGAGGTAGATGAGCATACTTTCTAAAATCTTTGTGCACTCTTTACAGCCAATAACCAGTCTGTGCTGACTGAGACTCTCAATATACTCACGTTTGATCATGGGAAATCTAATAAACTGAAACAATTTGGCAATATTTTTCTGTCTGTTTACTGAATCAGCTTCAACCCAGTTCATAACAGCATCACAAACCTCTTCCTCTGATGAAGTATTTAAATCATTGTCATTTATAACAGCAATTAAATCATCTATACTTAAGTGACCAAATTCTTCCATTTCTGAGACAGTTGAAAAGAATTCCAAAATGTAGGTCCAGCTTTTCTTTGCCAGTCCTTCACAATTAAGACTAGATGCCAGCCTCCAGATACCAAGACAATTCTCCGGTCCAATGTTCTTCTTTAAGAAAAGTTCACACTGTTCCTGCAAACATGTGATCTGCAACATTACTACTGCTTCCAGCAGTGACTCTACATTATCCTTGGTGATTGCCGTGCAACCTGTGTACATAAACCTAAGGATTGTCTCGAAAGTTTCACAGTCAATATTCTGCAGCTCAACAACGCCGCCAATACTCTCTCGCATTCCAGACCGGAACATCGCCCAGAAATACTGACTTAGAGAAGACAGAATCATCTTGTGACAGTTGTACGTCTTACCGTCAATTTTGACAGCAACGTCCGTAAAACTTTGGTCCAGCCATATTTCCTCTATACCTTGTGAGAGAATCTGGAGATATTTGGAGCTAAAGTTGTTCTCCATCCCTGGCTCCTCCTCCCCAGGGATCACACCTGAAAATATATGATTACCGGTACCATAAATACTGAACCTCTAAATAACCAGCCGGGCCGGGTAGCGCAATCGGTAGGGCACCTGACTCGTAAGTCAGAGGTCCTGGGTTCGAATCCCGGTCTGGCCACATACTTTCGTTTCTCCTTCTGCTGATTCAAGAAGGGCAGTTGTCAGTTACTGGCGAAAGTTTGTGCACTTAGTACTGGTTAACCGCTTAGGAGGTCTAAGCCTGCCCAGGAATAGTGTGGTTAGGTTAACTGACCGTCCCGACATTACCTTAGTTATTTACCGTGGACGTTAAGCATCAAATCAATCAATCAAAAAAATCTAAATAACCAGTTATTACAATTGATTGGTGTCATCAGACCTAAATCCATGTTCTTCAGCACATACAGTTAAACCTGTCTTACAGGGTCACCCAAGCACGGTATGTAAGCCAGTTTACATACCTAAAAGGTACAGTCAACCCTCTTTACAAAAGGTACAGTTAACCCTCTTTATAACAGCACTCATTACATCATTACAAAGGCAAAATTCTTTATAACATCATTTTGATATGCACGGAATGGCTATATTGTTCTAAAATATGTATCCCTCCAAACAGCAAGTTCAATTTAAGAGCAAAATGTTTGGGAAATGCTGTCGGTGTACCTATTTACTGCTCTGTTGACAGAGAGAGTTTTCCAGTCTGGAGTTGACCAAAGCTGGGATTTAAACTCAAAAACTGAGCATCTCTAACCACTCGACCACAGCTGACCCCTGCATGGAAAATCTTTACCTTTTTTTACCGCGTGCAAAGATGTACCTATCAGTGAGTGGCCTATCTAGATTCTCTTTGCAAACACTGTTTAATCAGATTCCAACTTTATATGTTATGAGAATAAACAGCCATGTTTCACAGGAAGGATCTCTCGTTTTGGATTTATGATCTCGGCATTTCTTTTGCGCTGCAAAACAAATCTGTTTACACAACTAACAACAAAACTCTTGGATAAAATCATTCAGACTTGATGTTTGCATATGATCATGCCTTCTCTGCAGTCTAGATATGCAGTTAAGTGTTACAAGACACAGTGCTGTTGATATGCTATGACTGTAATGTTTATAAGGTGATCAAATAGCTCTTGAAGGAATTTAACTAGTGTCAGGGTTGCTTGCTAAGAATAGGGTGCTTAGCCACAATAGAGTTTTGCTGTTAATCTGGCCTTAATTGTTGTACCTTACCTGTTTGGTTGCACTGATGATTGTAAATGTTTAAAAGGAATGCAGACTGTAAATGCTGTTATCTGAGGAAGTACCGGTAATAGAAAATTGCAAAATATTCTTGTTTTTCTAAAAACCAGGCTCAACATGTTAAGTGTAGTGGAAGTGTCTTCATGTTTCTAGATGAATGGAACTATAACAAATAAGATTGTAAAAACAAATCTACAATACATTTTGTCTGTGCAGATATAGTCAGGAAAAACTGTCAGAAAAAAAAAATGTTTACTTGTCACAAACAGTTTCCCGCAATGTCTCAGAACTAATCAAGGTTGGGCGGTAAATTCCACCCCCGGTATTTACCGCTGGAATTTACCGGTCTGGAAAATACTCCCAAAGTGGCAAATACTGGCAAATACTGGTCGATTGAACTTTTTCACCTTTGAATCTTGCTAAAACCAAAACCAAGGTAACTTATAATATATATTCAAACTAAATGACTTAAAGATGTTTTAGTTAATTTTTATACTAAATATGAAGTTAGTTTACCATCATTAAGAATAAAATGTTTCACAAATTAGGCAGGCTGAAACAGCCAAATTTTGAAAACATGGATTTAAGACAAAAAATTTGACAATTTCACACGTATGAACAGTATCTTGATTCAACTTTATTATTTGTTCCTAACTAAACAGCATAACAAAACAGGTAAGATATTACAGGTAAATTCACCTGTACACCTGGCCAGTCACCTGTGACACCCAATTTGCAAGACAGTGTCTAAATTGTTAAAACAACAAGTTTCAAAACAATATTGCTTGAGACAAATATTCTTGTTTATTGGCTGTCATAATCCTATTATGCAACAGGCCAGTGACACCGCCATTTCATCAAAGGAAATATCACATCTCACTTAGGTAATGACATAACAGGGCCATAAAACCATTAAATACTGGGGGGGTGTTCTATATAGCATAGAATATTTGTCTTTAAGCAGAGTATTGCTTGGGGCAAGAATGGAAACAATAAGTTGTCAGAATGGTTATCTGTTTTATACAAAGGTTAGACAATTAGTCAAGGTGAAGGACATAGAGGTGTTATTGGTATATCTTGAGCTTTAGCATGGCTTATAAGCCAAAAGATCCTATGCTGTTGGTGACCAAGACAACAAGACCAGTGCCAGATGTATTGATTGCAAAACAGTATTTAGTGTCAAATCTCCATGGCTCCACGCCCAGAGAGAGAAATGTCCAGCCATGAAACAGGCTATTTTTTTCACTAAAACAAAGTTCAAAATTTCACTGACTAGATAAATTATTTAATAAATAAGGAGACACAATTGTTAAACTTCAGTATAAATATTAAGTCAGTTGACCAGTATAACTGAAATACACCTATGGATTTTGAGTGTAGGTTATTGTATAAATTCCAGGCTGGTCAATTCAATCAACCAGTATTTGCCGGTAGTTTCCAGTATTTACCGGTAAATACCGCTGGCATGGAAAATACTCGTATTTGCCGGCATTTTGCCAACCTTGGAACTAATCAGCCTACATATAATTGCCAAAGACAACACAAAAATGGCAGCTTAGGAATGCTAATCAGTGTCCAAATAGGGTTTGTGGGTCAAGTCCAGTAATACCAAGTCAGGAACCTGTCAGTGAGTTTATGTCTATATTCATTTAATGGCAAATGCCCAGCTCTAAGTTGGAACAGGATAGAGAAATGTGCCTGTCTTTTAGTAGTTATATTGAGCAGCCTTTGGGCAGCAGTCATGGTACTGCCTGCCTACTGCAGAATTTTCGCATCTGTCTTACCATCTGTTAGTATTGTTTGCCAGCTGAATTATGGACGATTCAGACCAAAGACAAATGGCCCCAAGATAAATCACCCCATACTGAAAGACAAGTCACTCCATATTATAAGACAAGTCTCCCCATATTTCTAACACCTTGTTTCCTTTTACTGTCAGCACATGAGTGGGAAAAAAAAAAGCTAAATCTTGTGTCATGTAAAATCACATTTATTGAGAGTTCTAAGGGTTTGGCCGCGGGTATAAGAGGCATAACAGATACTTACATGGACCTTATATAATGTCTATTATCACAGTTATCACACTAACAGTTTTCGAAAACACAATTATCTGATGAAAATATAAAATACTGCTGCTCATTTTTGAATTTTATAATCAGTGGGGTTGACAAAACAGGTGAAAAGCAACAATAATTGGTGTGAACGCGAAAACAGTATGCTATTTTGGATGCAAAATAGACCAGGGTGTGCATTGCAGGCAAAGTTGGGCGATAACTTTGCCTTGGGGCTCAAAACTTTGCCCTGGGTTTCCCGAAAAGCGAGCCGGGCCGCGTAGCGCAATCGGTAGGGCACCTGACACATAAGTCAGAGGTCCTGGGTTCGAAATCTGGTCTGGCCACATGTATACTTTCGTTTCTCTTTCCGCTGATTCAAGAAGGGCAGTTATCAGTTACTGGCGAAAGTATGTGCACTTAGTACTGGTTAACTGCTTAGGAGGTCTGAGCCTGCCCAGGAATAGTGTGGTTAGGTTAACAGACTCCCGACATGACCTTAGCTGTTTACCGTGGACGTTAAGCATAAAATCAACCAACCAACCAACCGAAAAGTGAAGTTAGAGTCGCCCTGTTTTTCTGGGTTGTAAGATCAATAATTCAAAATGACTGGTGCCAGTATATCAAATTTCATCGCCAATTAACAAAGCCCCCTTTCATTTATCAATGTTAATTCCATTACCAACCCTGATTGAGCTTTGATCTCGATAGGTGTTGCCGACATCTAGTCAGTAAAATTGTCAACGATAGTACAGTTAATCCACTACGTGACAGGCGAAACAGCTTTGATCCCGCTACATTTTGCCGCCTTAATCTATTCATCTGCTTTGGAGGCAGGTGTAAAGCGCATCCTGATCATAGTCTTTATTGATTTCTTTTCTTTCAACTAGGGCGATAGATAACTAGCAGAGTAGATATGACATGACGGTACTCACTAAGGCAGGCTTATAATTTCTCCCACCTTTGCCTATATAAGATAGGCTCTCAGCTCATATAAGAAATTTCTATCTTATACCTGGCAACATCTTTCTTATATTAGCAACCATACTTTCTCATTTTTTGACTAATATTTTAATCTTAAATGAACAAAATGGACACGCAAGCATGTCGGATGACGTTTGATAGCAGATCATGGGTTTGTGACGTCACTCAATTTTAATGACGTCACTAAAACCGCTTATAAACGTCGCTAGCAAACTTGACGCGCGTGACGTGAGAGGCTAAGTTGCATTTTGTTTTTGCCCTCTGGAAGATGAAGTAGTCCACATATCGTGTTTTCCGTCTATTTTTGAGGTGCAAACTGTGTTTACACCCATTTAAGGACCCGATAAACACACTAGGCGGCTCAAAATTTACTTCAGATCATTGGTAAAAAAGTTCAAATTTTCCTTTTCTGAAGCCTAATTTGACTTTAGGTTAAAAATCCGCTAAGAGTGGGAGAAAAATAATCCATCGTGAGCCAGTCCATGTAGGATAGGTAAATCTCACCCTCGGGATCGGAATTTCAACCAGGGACTCGGCAAGCCTCGTCCCTGGTTGAAATTCCGACCCCTCGGGTGAGATTTCCCTATCCTACATGGACACTCATGATGGATTGTTATAGTCCGTCGCATTGTTGGAAGTTCAGAATGTTAATGCTGACCGCGTAGACAAGTGCAGGACAGCGCATCAGGTTATGAGTTACATCGTTGTTCATAGAATTTTATGGTTGTGAAAGTTCTGCGAACAGTGTAACCCCGACGCCGGGCTGCACTTTTAGCAAATTAACTCGTTCTCGTCGAATCATAGTCTACGTTGTTGTCACATATTCAGTATCGTTTTGGGGATGAACCGGCAAATGAACAATCTCATGTCTCAGAAAAAAAAAAATGCAAAAATTGGCGACCAGTGTGAGGTACGCATGTTGATCAATTGATGCAAACGCGATTACCGAGGGGAAAACTGGTAGTGCAATGGTTAAAGACGGTAAACATTGCACATTAATAGGTCAGACACGTTTGTCTAATCCCACTTGTTGATTTCAGCTTCAGATCAAAGGACGTCGCAGTCTGACACATGCCAATCAATGTGTCAGTTTGAACCGAACAACGGGAGAAGGTATCTTAACCCAGACATACGCTGAAAGCAAAGATTCGTATCAGCCTGCGCAATATTGTAATGCGATTGGTGTTTTCTGTCCGCTAATAAGACCTTTGTGATATGAGCATCACTGTTACCCAAGAAACTCTTCGCATGTTCCATAAGATACATTTTATGTAGTGCAGGTCATGAGTTCACAGGACTTCCCATGCAGCGACTGTCCTCTGTGAGTTAAAATATTTTCGTTGTGTCAGGTAAGATAAGACCTTATGCAATCTGAAACTGAAGTCAATCAGAGTCTTCCTTTAATAGATTGTTCATCGAGTTAGCTTTCATCAGACTTAGCATATTAATCTGCGTCGTATGCACACGCCGTTAAGTACCTTTGAAAAAGTAGTCTTCAAAGTGGTCCACGCATTTGGCATTGTGGGTATGCAAACGTCCAAACCAGCCTGCCCAGTCTTGTCCTAATGGTTAGATTTTGTTTCAATATACAACCAGTTGTCTCGGAGCAAGACTGTGCTATGTCAGGTGCTGGTGTAGAATTTAAGAAAACTCAGACTGGCATTGAGCCGAGGACCGAAATCGCGACTTCTGATCAACGTTTTTCCGTACAAACAAGCTATGGACCGTGTGGAAGTTATATAATAGAGGCTCGGATCAGCCTGCTTATCCGGCCGCGCTATCAGAATCTTGTCTTTTCGCATCAATAATCTATGGATGCTGAGAAATAACTAGCCAGGACGTACACTCTGAACAGTCTCTGCACATGCGAAAGCTGTCGGAGACTTCATTGGTACATTCAGTGTCGCCACAGACTGATCGTAAGTGCAAACTTCAAAGACACTGCTAGACACTGATAATCGATCAGTGGCACGTGCATATTTGTACAGGTGTGTCAAGAAAAAAGATACTTGATGCGTATGCAAAGAAAACTGACAAATATCAGCCTGCAAGACACGCAGTCTTATCGGAGTCTTCTGTGCTTACAGTAAAGGTACGTGAATGAACAACGATCAGTCTTCGCTGATGTGCAAATTTATTACGAATTGGGCAGGAAACAAAGTTACTGACAAGGTCATAACTTGTAGTTTCAGTTTTGCGTTTTAACTCCGATAGGACATGAAAAAATTACAAACGTCCCACTTCGCCTTGTTTTTTTGAAGTCGCTCGGCTTCAGCTGGAAGGCGACTTGATGTCGCTCATTTTCTGGGGCCCAGTGCACACCCTGTAGACATACTGTTTTGACTGCATTATTAATTTCATGTCTTTCTTCCGTGTTTATCTTTTTTTTGTCTATTTAACCACATTGTACAAAAAACACTTGTACTTACAGTAAATCACTTCAAGAAGTTTATCAGGGCCTGTTATTTTGTCAGTGCATAAAGAAATCATACAGTAGATTTGTCAGTGTCAATTAAAAAAAAAATTCAAGATCAAAATGCTCATGACAATGGGCCGGGCTGTCATAATATGGGAAATTCAGGGCAAGTTTACTTTTGGCAAGATTTTAGTATGGGGAGTGAACTTGTGGCAAGTTAAAATATGGGGAGACTTGCCCTGGGTCAAGTTTATTGTGAAGTGAGTTGTCTTGGGACAAGTTGTCTTCAGTCCGAGATTTCCTGATTCCTGCCAGCTTATTAGACTGGATTCCCCTAATATCACGGTAGTTAATTGTAATGACAGCTAGGGCCATCCTTAGAAATATTCTTGTTTCCCCTTACCCGACCCTTTTTCTCAATGGTGGGTAGGTCGGTCGGGATTTTATTTTTTTTTCCGGAAAAATCAGAGCTCCAAATAGTCTTTTTAAGCGGGGACATGCTGACGCCTCACTCGAGCCCCTTCATCTGATAGTTTTTCCATCCCAAATTAAGACATAGGAGTGTTTTTAAAAGTTCTTGCATATAAGTCCTATAAAAATAGACTAATTAAATAGGGACGGGCGAATGGCGCCCCGTTACTGCGACTACGGATACGTTCCGCTGAGGTGCGTGGGGCATGGAAGTAAGACACACACGTACAAAACATGCACACACTCATAATTAAATGTAAGTGTGAACGTGCCATATCGGGGACATGTGTAATGCGCATTCTGATCATGGTCTATTCTGGTTACTTACGTAGTTGTTTAATCAAGCAGCGTAGATATGAGGTGACAGTCCAAACTGGTACACAGATTTTTTATAAAGTCCGTCGCATTCCTGCTTTAATGTTGGCCGTATAGCCAAGAACAGTATGTAACACGTTCATTCAGGTTTTACGATAAGATTGTGACCCCGACGAGGCTGCATCGTTAGCAAATATAGGATCGGATGCACCGGAGATAAACACATTCTCGTTGCATCGTCGTCTATACACTTTTGTCACATACATAGTACCCTTTTTTAGATATTGGAACAACCCAAATATGAAGATCTATCTCAGTAAGATGAGTTTATTAGAATGAACGGGTCAATCTGTATCAAAACAACATGCAAACATTAATTATGGTCATTGCGAGTTACGCATTCTCATCAGGGAATACGCTATAACGGAGTGTAAAGACGGTAGTAGTTTTTTTTTTTAAATACGGTAACCACCTGCACGTGGTTATGTTGATCAAACATCAAAGAACGCCGCATTGAACTGGACACGTGTCATATAAAACGGTGAGACAGGCAAAGGTACCTTATACCATATGCCCCGATCAGCCTGCGCAGTAATGCAATGCGACTGGTGTTTCCTATTCACAACTTTGATCTTTGGATTATGAAAACTTTTACCATAAATTAGAAAACCGAATATTTTCTGCGCGTTCGCATTCCGTTGGACACATTAGGCACAACTTGAGACGTTTTGACTAGCGTCGGCAAAATGAGATTTCAGCCATGTGCGTTTCCTGATAATCGAAATAGTTTTCAACCTAATACTAGATGAATTGTTTGTCCAGACAGGGATGACTCTGATCAGACTTAGCCAATACACATGCTTATCTGCGTTTTCCCTATATGCACACGTCGTAAAGTACCCTAAAAATGTAGCCTTTAAAGCATAATTTTATGCGATTTTCGCTAGTCTAATAACTTCAAATCCGATTTTACTTTTTTTGAACAGTCTCCGTGTATTTCAGAAAAAGACAAATTGAAAATAACAATACCCGGAATGCAATTTCGTTGCTCAACAATTTTCGCATGCCGCTCTGTATCAAAGAATGACCCGGTCTTCGTTTTTGCCCGACACCGAAATTTTCAGCTCCAGGCTACTCTACATAAAACCTATCGGCACGTGCGTTGAGCGGCAGCCAGTGACTTCAAAAGATGACTGAACTCCTTTGATCTTTTGCCAGTCTTATCTAAGGTAGATGAGCGCATTTTTGTTTGGCTATTCCGCTCTGCTTCTTTTGTCTCCAAACATATAGTTAAAAAGACGATGCCGTTCGTTTTTATGATGGATAATCCTGTTTTAGTGGGAGTAGCATATTCTTGACTCATTAGTTTGGGACTGCAAGCGTTTTTTGTCAGAAACACCTTTATCTAGAGCTCTGAAGACCCAGATTTTTGGTACACGGCACAAAGGTAGAAAAAAAAAATTTTTTTTTTTGAAATCGGAAAAAAATATTTCCGGTCGCTACGATTTTTTACGGTCGGTCGCGTAAGGGGAAACATTAAATATTTTATTTTTGGCCTAGAAATAAATAAAAGAGCTGGACTTATCAAATGATATTTTAGTTATTATCCTTTGGTCATCCCATTAGACCTGTACACAGGGCCCTCCGTAGCTTCTTACACATCGCTACCTCTGTAGCTTTGTGAAGCGAAACGTAACGTCAGAGGATCGGGACTAGTCATCCCATATAATTTTCTTGCACTATGGAAAATCATATCTCTCTCATGTTTGTTTTCAAACCAGAAATGATAAGCCACCATGGTGTTGCAGCCTAAGCCAATGGAGAGTTCTATAATATCACGGTATTTATTTTTTATTCTTCTCAGCTATCAAACAATTTGACAGATGCCCTCTTGTTTACCCCACCCACCATCCTAAGGTCAGCATGTAAGAGCTTTCAAGTTGATTTAAAGCTTTCGAGAGTCAAAGGAACTTCTTAATGACAAGACGACTTACAGGATAAACGTAAAGGCTGAAGTGTACTTCGGTACTATTATATATGGAATTGGATGGGAAGTTTATTCATTTGTTTACATTTTTTCTGCTTTCTGCGTGAGGTGTATTTTACACCATGCAAATTACCGTTCTAGTTCGGATAGAATCGGCTTTGTCCGAGAAGTGTAGAGCGAGTCCGACTAAACACCCCCAATGAGCACCTGAGTTGCGTGCTTTCTTCTCTCTTACATGCGATAAAAACAGGAGGGCCATGAGGCCCTGAATCGCTCACCTGAGTAAAAAGATCAATGGGCAACTAGGATCCTAGTCTTCCTATCCTTTTCCTAGTCTTCCTATCCTTTTTTATTCTTGTCTTATCTGATCTTACCTTCCTTTATGTATATTGTATATTGTTAAATATGTATTAAATTGCATGCTGTGATACTATGACTATGTACATGTATTTTTAATTTTGCATGACTGTTTTATTGCATGCATTTCTGTTGTTTTACTTTTGTTTGTCGAAGGAAAAGCCCTACTGGGCTTATGTTATGTTCATCACGTTCGACAAAAAATAAAGTTTCTATGTCTATGATCATCATTTGAACAAACCTGAAACTGTCTAAATATGTGAGACACTGGTTAAAGCTAAACACGACCGTGACATCCATTGCTAAAAATTTTCCTCATTTATTTGACTGTATTTATTAACTTCTGCACCAAAATTTTCTACAAGTTCCATGAACTCTTATATAACCATTTTCTCATATAAAAGCACCAGAAAGCAAATTTGACCTCGCCAAAATATTATCAAAGTCCCTCAGCCCCTGAAATTTGGTTACAATTTGCCTAGTGGCTTTTGACGAGATGTTTGAAATTATCAAAATATGAGAGTTCTGGGTCAAAGAATGACACTGACCTCTTGTACTCACTAATCCTCATGTACTCATTAAGATGACTGGAAATACCGGATTTTAGGCATAAATCTTTAAAAAAGATCAAGAAATCTTGTGTTCTAGCATTTTCTCATATTTGACTATGCCGCTGAAAAGGTCAAGGTCAACCCAAGGTCATCATTTTAACAATCTCGATAGTACTCTAGTACCCAACGCTACATACCAAGTTTCAAGGTCATCTGTCAATTGGTTCTGGAGAGGAATATGGGCGTGGCCGCCACATTGATCATGTGACCCAGACCATTTGGAGGCCTAAACGTAAAGGAGATGACTGCGAGAAAACCTACTGAAACTGTTGGTTCAGAAGATTTACTTGTCCTTTTTCACTTGTAATCAGTATGTTTTGTTGCTTATCAAAAAGTGGTGAGATTCAGACTGCCAAACTTTAACAACGGTTTTCCACTTATATGTATGTAAAGCATATTAGAAAGATAACCTGACTGAGTTATCACCAAACTCCTGAAAATGTAGACTGATATCCAGCCTCATATTCAGTAATATGCCTCTCTGATCTCGTTTTAAGGGCAGCTGAATACTGAATGCTCCTACTTCGAGCCAATCTGTAGCTGCAGCTTGTTCCAGATTACAAAATATCTATAAAAAAGAGTAAAATATGCTTTAAGTAGGATGTTGATGCTGTTATTGGGGTAGCTGAATGACCATCTGTTTGGGAAAGAGCTGCTCATTCGGTTAACTGTGCGTGTCTACCGTAAACTTGTGTCACTTTCTGTGTGTATGTGCTTCTTTCCCAATTGGTATTGAGAGAGGAATGTGGGATTTGATTGTATTAATTCCTGATCATTGCCCATCTTTTTACTTTAAGTAGGAGACTTGGATAAAAGTAGGGAGGAACTGACATAATTCAATTCCAGATCCAACTCAAGACACCATGAGGGAAAGAGACAACAAAAAACTAGTCATCACCAAAGACAACACCAGCGGCAGCCATGTGAACAGCCATTTCCTATCTAGGTGTTCAACAGGCCAGCCTGAATATCACAAACAATATATCAATAACAGACATAGCAACTAACAACTCATAAAACAACCAAGAAGAACCAAAACAGAACTGCAGAACAACACATAAAACAACTAAGAAGAACCAAAACAGAACTGCCGCCTTGGGACGACCAGTAATGAAATTAATGGGGGTGGGGGCGGGGGGGGGGGCTTAACCAGTTTGTGGTCAACCAATCCTCGCCCTTTGTTCTGCTCTGGTTCATCAGACACTTAGTTGTTCAACCCAACAAAAACAACCACCACTCACACAAGCACCAACCCTGACAATAAGAACAAATTATACTTAAAACACCAAACATCTCTTTTTATTTATTTTGTATAAGTCTACTGAAAATGATTAAATCGACATTTCGATTGGCCACTTTTAGCAGTAATAGTTTTTTATGTAGAAAACTTTCGGACAGTAATTTCTATGATTATTGTAATAACTGTGATGTTTTGCTTTTCTCTGAAACTTGGGTTAGTTTGAAAACAACGCTGAATTTAAAACTAAAAGGTTACTTCAGTGAGCATATTTATGGTATCAAAATCTCAAAGTTCGGTCAGAGGTCGCACTAGTGGCAGCCTTTTGTTGCATGTTAAAAGTTATTTATACTACCCCTCATCCCCCATCCCCGCCGCAAACAGTGTTTGTGGGGGGTAAACTGTTTTCATGCTGCCCGTCCTTCCGTCCGAAACGTTTTAAATACTCGAATGAAGTCCTTGAAAATTTGTGAAAATGTGCACCTCAGAAACTAAGAACACAGCTGTTTCAGCGATTTCGATTTAGAGTTTTGTGATCACCCTACCATTTGTTTTATTTCAAAATAAATATTGTGCACAAATATGCTTTTTACATATACTGGTCAGTCAAAAAGCACTGTTATATTCTTGCTAACTATTTGCAGACGCTTGAGCGTCTGGTTAACAAAAGCCAAGGGCGAGAGTTAGTCGGGGAAAAAAACCGGTTCAAGCCTCCACCCCACTCACCCCCACCCCCTCCCCTGCAATTTTATTACTGGCCATCCCAAGGTGGCTTTTCTGTTTTGGTTCTTCGGAGTTGTTTTATGTTTTGTTTGTTTCTATGTCTGTTATTGATATATTGTCTGTGATGTTGGCTAGCCCGGTGACCACATCCATGAAAAATAGCTGTTCACATGGCTGCCGCTGCTGATGGGGGTGGTGATAAATTTTTGTGCTATCTTTTTCGCACATGGTGCCTTGGGCAGACTCTGGGACTGAATTGTGTCAGTTCCTGAGACTTACTTTTGATAGACAGACTTTCCAATTCAGATGATAGCAATGGCGGACATACTTGAAGTGCCATTTTTCTAAGGTGCAAGTGCATTTTTGAACGCCTATGTGCAGACTTGGGAAAAGCATGCGCTGCTCAGAATCTGAGCATTATATTGGGAATTGTCCATTATAATAATACTGTTAGTTGAATGGCACTGTATCATATATAACATGACGAGGGCTTAGTGCAAGACTAGTCTAACTCCATATTTTGAAACATTTCAGGAGAAGCAAAAAAACTAATTATTACATTACATAAACAAAATATTAATATGAAATTTGACACATTTACATAAAATATGGGAAGAAACGCTTACATTATTCAATTTTATTATTATTTTTTTTAAATTAGGTTTTTGTGACTTAGACTACTTTTGCGCTAAAACGTTTAGTGCAAGACTAGTCTAACTTGAGATAGACTACTTTTTCCAATGCACAATATATAAGTGCATTACAATACAAATTTTTATTAAATTTTATAGTTTAATGACAAAAACTCAATAAGCACGAACTGTTAAAAGCTATTTAACAACTTTAAACATTTAAAAAGAACAACTTATATATCTTCTTTTTTATCAGTGCAAAACTATGCTAACTTCAAATCCACTTTTTATTAGCGCATTATTAGTCTATCTCAAGTTAGACTAGCCTTGCACTAAGAAAAAAGAGGAAAATATTTCTAAATAAAATATTCAATGTACTGTGTACTAGGGTGTTAAGAAAACACCGTACATTGTCCTATAAACAGTTGAAGAAAATGAGGATTTGTATCTTAATTTATAAAACTGAAAACTTAGCCATTTATCCATAGCATGCCCTTTAAAATCAAGTTTATCTCGTTGTAGTTAACTAGTCTTCCGCTAAAGATTTAGCTAACTACTTTTAAATTAGGAATAAAAGCATTTTTTGCAAAAACATAAATCTTAATATTTTCAAAGATTGTGTATTTGACCATCAAGTTTTCAAAACTGCAAAAAAGTGAATTTGAGAAAAATAATGAGTTAGCATAGTCTTGCACTGAGCCCTCGATGACATACAGACTTTGATTTTCTGTATTTAGACCCTTTTGTTCTAGAGACACCTTATGTCACATTTTTACGCAATCTATGAGCTCCTGAGTTTCTCTTCCTCCCAAGTATGCATAACCAACAGCTATTACCATCATTCACCTTTTTAAAATGCATTATTTAATGGAGTCATTATTACTATTAGTTTTTATATTAAGTAGTAGTCTGTAGCCGGTCTGCTAGTGCTAGATTTTATTACCAGAATTCTTAGTATTGGGACAGATAGGGTTTGCATAACGGCGCTTTTCCAGATCAGACTGTGCTTAAAGAGGCAGTCTGATAATGGTCTACACTGTTTTGAATCAGGCATTACAAAGGCAATTTTTCCTTGTCTACATTTCACTGAACAAAATCTGCCATTGCTTTGGGACACTACGCTAAATTAATTTCTCAAGAGAATTCTGTAGCTCATTTAACCTTGCTAAAGCAATTAAGTGATTCCCGAGGAAAATATCTAAGATTATTCAACTGATAAATGGCAGTTACCTGGGGCAAGTGATGATCCATTCAATTCAATTGAATTCAATTCTTTATTAAGATTGCCGAATACATTTTAGCGCATCTACAACACATGGAAAAAACTAGAAAATTGTGTCTGTAAGACACTAATGATGCCCCCGTGCAGCGCCTGTCACAGGACATGTGTACATCCCTAAAGCACCTTTAAAGCACAAATGCTATTTACAAAGAATCCACTGAAAACATTTCACAAACTTTATACCCTATAGTGCAAAATGCAGCCCAAATTGACTAAGTTTAAAAGGCCATAATTCCTTCAGAATTATTTTTTTTCTATCATAACCAACATGCACATCTTCACTGTGTCCACAACAAGTCTCCAATGTCTGAAAAACAGCCAATGAAAATTGTGGGAGGAGTTGATTACACAAAGTACTTACCCTACAATGCAAACATATGCCTAAAATGACTAAGTTCAAAAGGCTATAATTCTGTCAAAATCAATTCTAGCTCCAACGAAAACCCACATGCACATCTCCAATATGTCCATAACATGTATGCAAAGTTTGGAAAAGATCGATTGAAAACTGAGGGAGGAGTTGATTACACAAACTCCTCACCCTACAAATGTAAAAATTTGCCTAAAATGACTAAGTACAAAAGGCCGTAATTCTGTCAAAATCAATTCTAGTTCCAACAAAAACCCACATGCACATTTTCAATATGTCCACAACATGTATGCATGGTTTGAAAAAGATCGATAGAAAACTGTGGGAGGAGTTGATTACACAAACTACATACCCTACAATGCAAAAATTTGCCTAATATGACTAAGTTCAAAAGGCTGTAATTATGTCAAAATTAATTCTAGCTTCAACAAAAACCCACATGCACATTTTCAATATGTCCACAACATGTATGCAAGGTTTGAAAAAGATCGATAGAAAACTGTGGGAGGAGTTGATTACACAATCTGCATACCCTACAATGCAAAAATTTGCCTAAAATGACTAAGTTCAAAAGGCCGTAATTCTGTCAAAATTAATTCTAGCTCCAACAAAAACCCACATGCACATCTTCATTATGTCCACAAGATGTATGTGAAGTTTGAAAACGATCCACAGAAAACTGTGGGAGGAGTGGATTACACAAACTCTATACCGTAAAGTGTGACGAACGGACGGACGGACAGACAGACCGACGGACGGACGGACAGACAGGAGCAAATCTTAATGCACCCTGACTATCGTCACGGGGGCATAATGACCTAATCATAGGTCATATATTTCAGCTTTTTCAAAGATAAAATAAGGTGCATGCATCATGGTCATTCATCGTATGCATGCACCTCTCCATCCCCATGACTATTCCATTATATCCCATAACCTAACAAGGTCGTTGGGGTACCACAGATGACTTCAAAACGATCCCTTTCCACCTCGTCCTGTTTTCAGCTGCCTTAGTTGAGCAGGCAAAGTTCATTCCTGTCCACTCTTTAATATTATCTTCCCACCTCTTCTTCTGTCAACCTCTTCTTCCTTTTCCTTTCACTTTGCCCTGTAGAATTGTCTTTGCTAAACCAGAAGACCTTGAGACATGTCCAAACTACCCTAGTTTCCGTTTCTTGACCAGCGTCAGTAGTTCATCATACTCTCCAATGGCTGCTTAGATCTTTTTGCGAACCTCCTCATTGGTTATATGGTTCTTGTACCAAATGTTCAGTAACCTTCGGTAGCATCTCATCTCAAAGACCTGCGTTTTTTTTTTCTCTAACTCTGCTGTCAAGGTCCATGATTCACAGGCATACAGAAATATGGAAATGACAAGGGAGCGCATAAGTTTCACCTTTGATCCAAGAGGTATGTTGTTATCTCTCCAAATTGGCTTCAGCTCTGCTAGAGCTGAAATGGCTCGTGCAATCCTTGAGAGAACCTCCTTTTTAGAGCCATCATAGAGACAATTGCTCCAAGGTATTTGAAGCTTGTTACAGTATTAAGTTTCTGCCCTTTTACCTTGAGCTCCCTCTAGATGCCATTGGTGTTATTTGTCATCAGTTTGGTAATATTTCTACCGCCTATGCTACCTTCCTATCATGTTCATTCAGAGCCTCAGATATGATCCGTTCGAGAAAAGTGTTGAAGAGGGTGGGTGACAGAAGACATCATTGCCTTACTCCAACTGTTGTTCTGAACCATTCTCTTTCTATTTGTCACAGACTCTTAATTTGCTTAGTCCTTTGTAACCCGTCTGTTGGTCTAAATTATTTAGTTCAATAAAGATAGCTGAGTTGCCATCTATTTGGGAAAGAGCTGCTGACTCGGCTTATCACTTGTAATTTATTGTTTGTTGGGATGTTTTTGTCAGTCTTTCCCTTTGATGTTGGGGATAGGGTTTGGGATCTGATTCAGTCAGTTCCTGAAGTGTAGTTACTCTTTAAATTTGTACCGCAAGGCAGTACAAGTGTATGATATACCTAACCTATACCCTGTGACATTCTCCCCCTCCATATTGAATTCGTCCTCGAATTCTCAGGAGTTACAAGAATCACTGGAAATGAGACTGAATTAGTTCTAATGCACATGTGGGTCATTTACGTTGGGCGCCATTTGTCACGGACTCTTAAAAAATCTCGCGACCCGGCCGAGGATCGAACCGGGGACCCTTCGATCTAAAGTCGGGCACTCTACCACGTCGCTATAAAAGCCGGCTTGTACCGCAAGGCAGTACAAGTGAATAATATACCTAACCTAACATTTGGTGGTTCAGTGTGGGTCCATGGCTAGGGCCGCGAGCATCAAATAATGCATGTCTCGTTGGTTCCTCCGTGGTAACGGGTAGATTCGGGGACGAATCTAATTAAGCAGGGGGAAATGTCAAAGGTCGACCAAGTGGCTCGGTAGCTCAGTTGGCAGAGTGCTCGCACGGTAAGCGAGAGGCCCTGGGTTCGAGTCCCGGCCGGGCCACAATTTTTTCCTCCCCTGTGACATATATATACTGCTACACCCTCTCCCATGCTGCCATTCACCAGGACTGCACTTGTAGCCTTGTCGTAGAGCTACTCAATGATGCGAACTAGATTTGCACTGATATTGTACTTCCGCAATGAATAAAAAAAGTGTGAAATAAATTTGCAATTATGACTTTACCCGAAGTATGGCGGGTAGGCAGGTGACGAGTGGAGATACCTCTCCACCAGCCACTTGCACATGAAAACGAAAGAAGTGTGGTAAAGAAAGTATGAGGACAGACATATCATGGTGCGGTAACTGAAAACCAATGAAGCATATTTATATAACAGAGCTGGAGAAACAAGATTAAAACTTAAAACAAAAAACAAATGTCAACTAAAACTGAAACTTCATCGTATGAACCAGAATTGTTTACTGGTGATACGTCCAAGGACAATCATTCACCAGGAGACAATCATTCACCAGGAACCTATATAGATTTAGAGATCTTTAAATTTTATACTTTGTGACACAGCCCCAAAAAACCGGCATGTTTTTGGAAATAATTAATTTTGGAAATGGGATATCTAACCTTGGTTTATTACCCTCGCCAACCACCCCTTGCTTTACCCTATCCTATCGCTCCTGCAGTGATTAGACGGACCGAAGATGCTCCTTACACTTATCAAATCGGACTACTTCGGCTATAAAAAAAAATCTACTTTCGGTTTCGGTTTCTCCCGTTCAAGATACAGAAAGGCAAGAAAACAGCAGAGTAACATATTTTAGTACAAATTGTTGTTGGTTAAAGAAACGGTTTCAATAGATATAAGTCGGCTTTATTGATATCGAAAGTATAAATCCTGGTAGTAAAGTTTAAAAAGTAGAGTGTAATGAACAGTTGTTCACATTGTGTTCTGATTTTTGACTGCTCAGCTTAAGCTTTACCATCAGCTGACAGCTGGTTTAAACATATCTTATTTCCAACTGTTTTAGAATCAATAACTGTTTGTGACAGATTATTCCATGAATCAATGCAGCGCAAACAAAACGAGTGTTGTCGAAATCCCTACATACACCATGGTTTATACAACTTTTTGGAATGCCCTCTTGTTGTTTAATAGTGTTGAAAATGTAAACATTAACTGTTAATCAAGATCCTCGAGACCATTCAAATTTTAAACAACTGAATCATATCACCTGTATACACATATATTTTTAATGCTAAGACATTCAGTTCCAAACCACATACAGGACCTTGGTACAGGGTCCATCAAATCTAATATATTCTCAGACTCAGGGTAACTTTCACATGGTATAAGTTTTTTCTTTTGCAATTAAAATACATAGATACACATTCAATATAGTTTCTGCCTTAAATGTTAGCCATATATTTTCCAAGATTTAAGCAAAACACACGTACATGTTCAACTTAATAATTTTTCTGTAGGGGTTTGAAAAAATAACTACAGTCTTTCATAAATCATTTTGAAACATTGCAAGCTCTTCTTTCATTGTCTCTAGATGTGCATGTGACTTTAAGATAACAGTCTGAATTTTTTGGTCACTTTTTCAGGGATTTCGCTAAGGACTGAATGACTGGTGGTCCACAGGACCAACTTATCCACAATTTAAGTTGTCCGCCCGATGTTTTGGCTATTCTTTATTATCATGTGTTTTCATTTAATTTCAAAATCAGTTGGCTGCAGGACCAGCTACCAAAAACATCAACTAGTCATGCCCAAAAATCACTGGTCCAGGACCAACAAACTTATGGTTAATAAAACCCGTTTTTTCATGCTTTAAACTTAAGCCCAAATACTAACAAACTGCATAGACACTGGTTACCTTGTGGGCCCAACTCCTCAGAGGGTTATTAACCAATCATTTTGAAACTGTGCAGTTGTTTTCAACATGGTCTGATAATTTGCATGTGTTTTTTAATAGAATCTCCAGATGAATTTTCATTACTTCTTTATGCATTTCGAACTTATCAGTTTTTCAAGCACAAATAGTATTAAACAAAGTGCATACTAGACTGGCTCAACTTCTCATAGAGCTTTGTACCAACCATTTTGAAACTTGGCAGGTGTTTTTTTGCCATAGTCTGATAATTTCCATTAGTTTTTTATACGCCCGTTTGAAAAACGGGACGTATATTGTTATGGCGCTGGCGTCTGTCTGTCCGTCCGTCCGTCCGGCGTAAACTTTTCGTTTCCGGATAACTCCTCCTACAGTTTACATCCGATCAAGCTGAAACTTGGTATATAGTAAGACCATGAGGTGGACCAGCGCATGTCATTTCAAGGTTACGCTCTAATGATTTTTAGCGGAATTACAGCCCTTTACTTAGAATTTTTTGGGGTGTTCGTTTCCGGATAACTCCTCCTATAGTTTTCATCCAATTAAGTTTAAACTTTGTAAACAGTAAGACTACGATGTGGAGTAGAGCATATTCTATGGAATGTGCTCCGATGATTTTTAGCGGAGTTACAGCCCTTTGAAAAAACTTGTCTATGGCAGTTTGTATGGCAATTCTTTAGCATTCCATAACTTGGTTACTCTTAGGAATATCATGATGAAACTTTATAACAATGTATATGAGGTTAAGACAACGTGTCTCATACAAGAGTGGTTGCTCCCCTTTGCTTAGATTTTGAGTTACCTCCCTTTGATTATTTTGTCAGACTATATTTGTACACCTCATATCTAACTAACCCTTTTAACTATTGTGATGAACTTGATAGTGATGTATATTAGGTTGACACAATATGTCACATATAAAAATGATTGCCTCCCCTTACTTATTTTTGGAGTAACCTCCCTTTGAATATTTTCTAAGGCTATTCTTATGCAAGCAATAAGTAGGCAGCCGTATGGAATATCTTGATGAAAATTTATAGCAATGTGTATTAGGTTGAGGCTGTGTGTCTTATATAAGAATAATTGCTCCCCCTTCCTTATTTATGGAGTTACATCCCTTTGATTAATTTCTACAGCTATTCTTGGGCAAGTCATTACTAGGTAACGGTATGGAATATCTTGACGAAACTGTATAGCAATGTGTATTAGGTTGAGACAGTATGTCTAATAAAAGAATAATTGCTTCCCCTTCCTTATTTTTTTAGTTACATCCCTTTGATTACTTTTTTAAGGCTTCTCTGTTGAGAACCTTAATGTTTGGAATGTCTTGATAAACTTGATAGCAATGTAGACAAGGATGAAACGGTGCAAAAAAAATTCAGAAACGGGCGTATATTGCCCAGATTGTGGAGCTCTTGTTGTAGAATGTTAGAATGTTACACTTTCCTAAGAATAAGATTTGTACAGCCTGTTCTATCAAGGCTCTAGGATTTATCTGCTGCAGTTTTAAAACCAGCCCCTAGGAGCAGTCTGATAAAGATCTGCACTATTTCCCAGTCAGCCAGTGTTTTTCTCAAATCTGAGCCATGTAAAACAAAACCAACAAAGTGGCATGTGCGCCCAGGGAAGACTCAGATCAGCCTTGACATCCACCTAGTCTGATCAGAGTCATCACTGTCCGCATGAAGCTAGCTTAGACCCTTAGCTACCCTTTACGTGCAAGCAGAGACTGAGATCAGACTGGGCAGATGGGTAGGCTGATCTGAGTCTTAGCTGGGTGCACATGGCACTTTGTTGGTTGTGTCATGTTGTGGCTCATCTATTGACTGTTTGTCCTGCTATTGGAGCCCTGATAGCTCAGTGGGTGAAGCACTAACCTGCTAACATAGCTTTCCAGGTTCAAAATCAGCTGAAAGTGGCATTCTCGTCAATCATAAAGGGGTTCTTTTGCACACAGCCTGCCAGTATCACCCTTTCATTGGCTCAGTATGACAAATACTGTTGACAGGGCTATGAAAATGCGAAAGTCACCCATCCATCCATTTGTCATGTTAGGGAATACTTAACATATCCACATTGACTGAAATACATTTTCAATCATATCTGAGAATAGAAATAAGTATATTCCTACAAGTGTGATTTTCACACACCCACAAAGCAAATCATTACCCAATTTTTGATGGAGATTCCTCCCATATATACTTAAAGAGCAAAGAATGAAAAGAATTTTAAGATCAATTACCATCTAGCAATAACCATATCAAAATTAGGTAAGAATTCAAAGCAACACGGGAACAAAAAGCTGTTTGTACACGAGTATTAAATTGTTAACAGTGCACTTTTCTGTGTCTGTGAAACAGTGTCTGTTCTAGGATTAAAAAAAGGGTGTGTGTGTGTGTGTGTGTGTGTGTGGGGGGGGGGGGGGGGGGGGGGGGGGGATTTTCGACAGAGAAAAGGTATCACTCACACTTGTAACTCTAAAATTTGGCTTAAACTACATAAAAACAATTGTACCTAGTATTTTAGCTATCATTTAGTATCAATGAGTACACACAATGCTATTAGATATCATTTAAATCTATTTTTAAGAATAAAATTAAGAAAATGATTCCCCCATTCTGCTAAGAGTTAGGGGGGAATTGTCAGAAATGTGGGTGAATCCCCCTATCCCCTCTCTAGAATAGACACTTGTGAATTGTACCCCTACATTTAGAATGTGGGAAACACTTGTATGAGAAAATTCCCGAAACCCTCTGTCTCACAGACCACACTAACAAATGGAAATGCCAAGTGGTTTCACAGCAATAACTTGTTGGTACATGGTATGCAAGTGATCACCTTTCCAGGCACTTTCAGGTTGTCCAAGTAATTTGGAAAATTTAGAATTTATTACACTAAAACCAACTTTATTTTTTTCCACAAATACAAAACATATGAAGGAGTACTTACCAGCTTTTGATTTGTCTTCACTGAATTCCATCTCAGCCATTTCATTGAACCGCATTGTCTGTAACAAAAAACTTCGTCAATACAAAAAAGTACAATGAAATACCAAACAAAGCGGCGGACAAACTAGAAATAAAATGCAGGGGTATTTGTGATAATACTTCTGAGATAAGTTTTATCTATTCTCTATTTAAACAAATATTGTGTTGCTCATTAGAACTACCTCAAGGCAGTTCTAAGAGACACACAAAATATATTTTTTTTAAAAAATAATAAGAGTTGTCAAAGATTACCTCCAAAGCTTTCTTACCTCATTTTTTTTCACCATTTTTCCAAGGGAGATTCCTTTCTTGACTTCCTGTTTGCTAAATCATAAATGAGGTCCAAAGGGTCAAAATGGGTTCAACTCTGAAAGGAAAGAATTTGTTCCTAGAGGAACAAATTCTTTTCTTAAAGAGTTGACCCCCATTAAGAAGGAAGGCAAAAAAAGAATTTTGAAGAGTTGCAGCCCCGAAAGTATATCCTTTCACCTTACAGGTAATTGACAGTTATTATAAATTGACAGTTATTATAAATCTATTTTTGAAATATGCTTATAATTGTATAACTAATTCAAACTTTGTATAGGTAATTATTGCACAGAAAGGTAAATCTCCTACTGTAATTTGTCAAACTGTACATCCTGATTAGACAAGGAGGATTCAGATCACGGTCTGCACTGTTTACTCATTCATTAAGAGTTGTGAGAGACTAAACCATTGAAATCTTCCCAATGCCTTGTTACAAATGCTTTCTTCATCATACACACCTAGCCAAAGAGAAGTGATGTCCTTTCTCTGACATGACAGAATTTTTATATGTCATGCGAGGTCAACTGCAGAATATAATAGATGACTGGATTCTGTATAAGCTGATTATTATTTTATGACCCCCTCAGACCTGCTGAGGATCGAAACAACTTGCCAACATTTTTCTCAAGTTTCATAGTTTTACATACATTTTGGATAATAGGGCCTTCCAAACATCATCATATGTAAGATGCTTCAGGAGAGGTTTAGGGTGCATCTGCAGGCATCAAATTAAATTTTCCCTAGATTTGGTGGGGGGGGGGGGGGGGGGGGGGGGGGGGCTGGAGGGGGAGGGCCCCTGCACTCCCCCACATCCTGCCTTGCCCAACAGGGTGAGACACCCAATCTCATGCTCTCTCCACTTGCCTGGAGCCCCGGTAGCTCAGTGGGTTAAGCACTGGTGGCCTACTGATCTAGCAGTCGCGGGTTCAAGCCCCGCTGGAGGTGTAGTTCTTTCCATCATAAACGAGGTTCCATTGCACACAGCCTTTCATTATCACAAGCCCATCATCCTGATATGACGGAAATACTGTTGAAAAGGACGTAAAATTGCAAGTTATCTGTCCATCCATCTCTCGACTTCCCCCCTCCGAGCTTGTGCACACCTTTTGCGTGCGTTGTAATTCTAAAATCCTGGTTATGCCCCTGAATATGAGTTGTATTAAGCTGCATCAAAAGATAACTTTGTTCATTATAAAAAGTATATTTACCTGAACAAGTTTATTCATTATAAAAGTGTGTACTTCATGCAGATGAGGATGGAAAAAAGAAATGTCTGTATAAAACCATTTATTAAGTACTACAAATAACCTATGTATTTGGACACTTTGACTTATTACTATACACACCATAGTTTTTCTGAAATATTTTAACAAGTTTCTACTGTTTGCCAGTGATATGTCAAAGCTCATAGAGCTACAGACAGGCTTGCAAACAGTGCAGACCCTGGGCAGTCAGATCTAGGTCTGCCCTGTGTGCTTATATCTTAGATGTCCAAACGTGAATGTTGTATATACGAGGAAAATTAATAGAGAGGAAGTCAAAATAATAATTGTTTAAATGTAAAACTAAAGAACAATAACATACCAATATCACTTTGCCTTGGTAAGTGTAACCTTTTCTTTGCTATTCGACTTTAAGATAAAACAGTATTGTTGTAGCTTTGGGACGTTTTAATTAAATTTGAGACACATTTTATTATTACTGTAAAGTCATGCCAAAAATGCTGTAGGACATGCATTAAGGTGAAAAGATACACTTTCAGGGACAGTAACTCTTTCATTTTCAGTTTTACCTCCATTTTCTCCTGGCATAGGGTTAGAGGGGAAAGGGGGTGAGGGGTGGGGGGGGGAGTGGGGAGAGAGAATTTCTTAAGGAAAGGGAGCAAAGTCTTTCCTTTTAGAGTAGATCTCAATTGGAATGGGGCTGTTCTTATACAAAAGCTAATTCTTAACCCATAAAATTGTCTTTGTTTAAAAAAAATGGCAGAAAAACATGAAGGTATAGCTGTTCACTTTAAATACATTGTAACACCTTAACAAATGACTGTAATTATTGTAAAAATTTAACTAGTTTATTTATTTTTTGGAAGGGCGATTTGTTAAAAATATTCCAATAGAATGGCAACAGTGCAGACACTCATCAGATTGCTTCTTTATTGTTGCTTCAGGCAAATTTGTCATATTACCGAGGGTTTAATATGTTTGGGTAAAGTTCTACATTCTCAATAATTGTATTTTGTCATAATGTAAGAATTCCTTGAGCTGTGCCCAAGATACAGTGGGCCTCTAACCCCCACTGCCCCTATGGCTATTGGGCTATGGGAAATCTTTACTTTTTTTTAAGAATTCCTTTTTTTCCGGTTCTCATGACCTGCTGTGAGCGTTCCTGTTTAAGCTGAATATTGTTACTTGAATAGTGTTCTGTCAATATACAACAATAAACTAACCAAGCCATTAATATTATTTCTATGTCATGTGTCATAATGTCCCATACTTTTTGTGAGCAGTATATTTTTATGGCTCTCAGTGTTAGCTGTATTGAAATAAATTGACCTTCATCATTACTTAGAAAATTTTATCACAACAAAAAATGTGTCTAACATGGTCTATTGACTAGTCAACCCTGATCCAGTCTTCAGACCTTCTCCTGGATCAACGGTTTATGCGCGGGTGATTCATCAATCTAAACTTCCTTCAAAACTTTGTTTACGTAGTTTTCTAAATATTGTGAAATTGTAATCGGCGCATGGATGCGGGTCGCAGAATTGCGAGCCAAGGTGGACTGGGATATGACCCAGTGGCCATGGCTCGCAAACCCTGCGAGATAATCTACGCCAAAAAAATGTAAATTATGGAAACCCTGCTGATTGCAACTGTTTCTGTGAGAAATTTTAAGTGATCCGTTGAACTCAGGTGTAATAAGTAAATAAAAACTCGGAGCCATGATTTGTGGGTATAAGTCCAAATCAACAGAACTCTCAGGTCTCTACGTTTGTTTGTAAAATTGGATGCTTAAACAGATTTATTCTTAAGCGTTGTCACAACCGATCTAATAATATTGTTATTTTGAATATCTCACTCGTTGCATTTTCCAACGGTTTATATGAATAAATGGTCATGCGCAATCTTTATTCCAATATTACGACGGATCTAGTAATATGTATTTTTAGATATCTCGTATAGTTCTATAACTCATGCGGCATATTTATTGACATTTGAAACTGGAACTTATTTTGTTAAAAAAATAAATAATAAAAATACTGAATTTGGTATCATCATCCATTCATATATCATCTTCTTCTATTCGTCTCTCGCCCTTCGGAGAAGCTTGTGAAAAAAAACAAACAAAAAAAAACATGGTCTATTGACCTTCGTATCAAATGTATAGTGTAAGTCAATATCATGAGTTCATTTAAAGTGCTTGGATGAATCAGTTTAAACATATTTTATTGCCAGATAATCTGCAATTGGGTTGTGCCACAAAGTCCTACAACATTAATACAGCCCTCGGTCCTCCCCATACATATGTGTAATACAAAGTTATAGGCATTGGCATGAAGATTAGACATATTGAAGTAAGGTGTAAATTCTATATAACGTAAACACACAAAAGGATGGTCGAGACGAAAAGAAGAAGAGAATAACATAGCAACAACCAATGCAGCAAGCAGCATCCAGCCAGTATGAATCAGTTCTAATTATTTTGAAATAACTGTTTGCAGTATTTTCACTAAACAGTGTTTACAGCAATTTTATTGTCTCCTTCCACCTAACACCCAGAACTAGGAAATATAAAAAAGTCTAACCTTGTCGTAGGACATTCCTCTTGAACTTCATATACGATATCAACCATGGTTTTTCCTGCTGTTTCAAAAGAAGACAAATTTTATGAAACCATAGCTGTGAAATGGGGGTCTAGTATTAAGGGGAAAAACTGTTCCAATGGGAGCAGTTCTTACCTTTAAGAGTTGACCCCATTGAGAAGGGAGGCAAAAATGAAAAAGGCAGTTTCTTCATTATTTCTGGAAATATACTTATTCACCTTCAGATACATAAACCATTTCTACCATCTGTAAATTTGGACAAGTTTATTGGATCTGTTAGAGGATGATTTGTAAAACTGTTGCTTGGCAGTTCAGAGCCTGATCTTGACCTTATTGTGCAAGAGCAGCTAGTCTCCCCCCTCCTCCCCACCACCTTGACAAACCCTTCTCCATTCCTCTGTACTTGTTATACACACACACATGAACACACACACACATGCACGCACACCACCCACACACCCATCTGCCCCCATCTCCCCCCTCCCCCCCACCACCACCACCACCACACACACATATCATGGAATGTACCTGATTTGAAAGTTAAAAAAAACATATTACAAAGTTAGGGAAATATTTCAGGTGTGAAATATATAAGGCTATTACTTCAGATTGTACTCGATGTGTGTCCTTGCTGTGAAGGTATATTGCTACCAGTGGTTGACCACAATTTGCTTCCCTCATATGTGCATCTGTTCTCCAAATAGGGCTTTACTCTTCAAGGATAGAATTTGTTCTGAAGAGAGCAAATTCTATCCTTTAAAAGAGTATTGCCCAGATTAGAAGGGAGGCAACTATTTTGTTAGAGTGACCTCCCTGTATGGTGTATCCGTTCACCTTAAAGAGAAACTTTGTCTATTTCAGTGCAAAAATGGGGTTAACAGCTGTTGTTTGTTTCCTGTCCATGGTGCTGTCAGTATCAGCCTTGAATGAGAGACCAATTTTAGGTATGCCTTGATTACTATTATAAAAAAATACCAGTGCTTATTTTTTCACAATTTTGAATTTGAAATAATTCCAAAGTTTCAATTTTTTTACTTTGTGAAGTTACATCACAATGCAGAAACAGTTGGGTTGACCCCTATTCTAAAGAGAGTATGTTCTGTTGTATTTACTGTGAGGGAAAGAACAGATTACCTGTAAAGATGTGTCTAATCTGTAGTTTGCGATATCCAGAGTTGAACTGTAAATAAAAATGGAAGAGAGACTTTGAAATATCAGTGTTTGAGATACCAAGAGTTGACTGTTATTAGCCATATACATCCAAGCTATCTGGGCTGTCATACCAGGCAATGTACGTGACTCTAGACAGTAATTTTTAAATATAACACAATTTCTCAGTTTGTTGAATTCAGTATGTATATAAAGACTAGTTTTAGCATTCGAAATTGTTGACTTTCAATAATATGGCACTTCTGGAATTTTCTGATCCTGTATATGTTCTCTTTTTTGTCTCTTAATTTAGGAGTTTTAGCTCAAGCGTCAGACACAGAAGAAACCCACCTGGGAGACTCCTACATTCCATCAACTTATGTCAAATATATAGAGAGTGCGGGAGCAAGAGTGGTTCCTGTCAGGTGAGGAGTTGAACTATTAACCTAGTGATTGCACACAATTTAGATACAAGACCAACACAACTCTGAAACTGTGTTGTGTTGGTGTTGTTTCAAAATTCTGTGATCACTGAGAAGCTTATGGAGTAAAGCATGTTAATTTATTTATTGTGACTCCTGCATGGTTAATCATGGAATGGAATTATCTGAAAAAAGCTTTCTAATCCCCAACCAAAAGATTGGGTGTGGCGGGGGGATACAGCAATCAGCCTGGCTTTCATTGTCTGTCTGTATCTATAGTAGGTTTTCATCTGATCAGTACCTGAATACCTAAATATCCTGTGGAACATTTCAATGATATTTCATAGTTATGAACCAGTTGTGATGATGGTAAATACCAAAACAAAAACTCCTACTTTCATACTGCTGTAGTTACTTCCCTTCAAGTATTTTATTCATGCTAGTTCTCTTATTTGAATACACTTTGATATGAGGTGGTAGGGTAGAGTGAAGATGCCTTCCTGTGTTGAAAATCCATATGGACTGAATTACTGCCTTATTGGGCCAATAAACCCTATACAAGCAACCCTTTGATATACTGTTATAAATGTTACTTCACAGATGGCATTATGCTTAAATTTTCGTGCTAATATGCATTAATAACATCCATATTAGTCAAATTGTATCATTAAATTATGGCAGCCCATTTGCAATTTGAATGTCCATATGGGACTTGAGTACATCTACCAGGCCCCAAGGTTATAAAACTCTTTCCATGCTCAACTCAGCTGAGCAGGAAATTTTTACCTGCTAATAAATAACAAATTACTGATTAGTACAGTTGTTTTCTTGCCAAGTTTAGCTGAATATGAAATTTTCTCTGCTTATTAATATGAAAATGCCAACATTAGTTGGCATTTTCATATTAATCAGCAGAGAAAATTTCATGCTCAGCTGGGTTGAGCAAGAAAAAAGTTTTATAACCTCGGGGCCAGGTCTCTGAAGAGGTCTAGCATATTTAAGGTAATTGTGGAAAATCAGATAATTTCAATTGTAAATGTTGAAATTTTTCAGCTTTTGTTTTCTTTGTTTATACAGAATAAAAGAAAGCAATGATTACTACACAAAGATGTTCAAGTCTATAAATGGGTATGTCTGACTTTTATTTCATTCCTACTGTAGCATCCAGAAGTCTATGCAGAACTGATTCAAATTTGTGGTAGAGCATCTCTGAGACCTAGGTTTTCATATTTGCTCAAGTAATTGAAAATATGGAAAGAAATTAAGTCACACTGACTTTATAAGAACAATAAGAATTTTGTTATGATTAAAGCTTTTCATGTATGGTTGCATAGAGATTGACCAACCCTAGTAATAAAGTCTTCATATATGGAGCTGTCTCAAACTGATAAAAATGCTTTTGATAAAATGTACAATCAGATTATAATGATAGACCTCAAGATTACCTCTGCTTGTAAATTTTGATCAAGCTGTAGCATCTTTGTATCAACCTCAAATTTGAGCTGTGACACAACAAAACCACAAAGGGGCATGTGTGCCCAGCAAAGACTTAGATCAGCCTGAGCCTCTGGCCAGTCTGATAATCAGATAATAATGCAGGATTAATTTTTCAAGATAATGTGCCAACAGGAAAGACTGAGATCAATCTGCACATCCATACTGTCTGATCACTCTTTCTCATTCACAAGTGCCATCTGTGAGTCTTGGGAAATGTTACAAGTGAGAAACAAAAGCACTGACAACTTTGGTTGGATGTGCAGGCTGATAAGTTTGTGTTAACTGAGTAAATATTGTTTACACTAGTATACTTGGCGTACTGTTTTAGTGAAATAAATGTTGATCAAAAAGTGTGGTTATAACACTGTTATTGATCCCTTTGTCTTAAATATGCATGCATGTTATTTTTTATCATAGAATTTTGTTTCCTGGTGGAGGTGTAAGCCTTACTACTTCAAGTTTTGCTAAAGAAGGAAAGTGGTTTTATGATATGGCAATAAAGGTGGGTATTTCCTTATAGTTCAGTAATCTTAGTGGCTCCTTTTAAAATGGGACTTCTTTTAAAATGGTATCTGAAATGAATAGTTATAGTACTTATAAAATCATTCGGCATTATACCAGCAACCAGCTCAGCCGATACACATGAGTCTCGGCCAATGCAGATAAAACTTTGTCAGTGTAACTGGGCTGATCAATATTAGTGATACATCATAAACAAAAGTGTGCAAAGTTGATTACTAATAGATAATAATGCTGTCACAAGTTGTAAATGGACACTGCTTTGAAAGCAAAATAATGATGGACAGTTTCTTGTATTCAGTCTCTCCATTTTTCCTGCATGTGTCTGCATCAGCTGTCCCACAAATGATAATGTATTGTACCCTATATAATAACTGACTGTCGAAAATTTGATTTTTGTTTTCAATTGCATAAGTAACTGTTATACACCATGGTTTGTCTACTTGTCTGATGAGATAATCCATGAGCTTTAGCTCTGGTACAGGTGGACATGTATTAAAGTTCCTAATAAGTGCACATTTCAAAGAGTTATTGTGCATGAATGAAGCTAAAGCAACAAAAGCTGCTTTTAATCATAGAAAGCATGGAGGAGCTTTGAAAGTGAAATGCTGAAAGATTCTTTAGCATTTGCACTCTTTTAAATAAGTAAACTAAGTGATTATTGAGGATAAATATATGTGCTCATTAACATATGCCACAAAATACCCATAATGTGCACTAATTAGGTTTAATATGGTTTAATATGGTAGTTCCAGTAGCAATATAATTGCAGGCTTTTGATGCTGGAGATTATTTTCCTGTTTGGGGAACGTGTAATGGTTTTGAACTGCTGGCTACCATTACTGCTGGGAAAGATGTCATGAGTAATTTTAGTGCAGAAGATATAGCTTTGCCTCTCATTTTCAGTAAAGGTATGTTACCGAAATTATCTTAAATTTGGGGACTTAGTAACACAGTTTTTGTAACAGATGATATCTTAGAAATTGCTTGCGGACAAGCAAACAGTACAGACACTGATCAAACTGCTCCCTTGATAGCAGTCCGATCAGGTTCTGCGCAGTTTGCTCAGGCACATCTGTCCCTGTTATCAGGCCAGTATGGTTATTACAGGCTTTTGACGCTGGAGATTACTTCCCAGTGTGGGGAACATGTCAAGGGTTTCAACTGCTGGCTACCATTACTGCTGAAACCAAAGTTATGAGTAATCGTAGTTCATGGGATACAGCGTTGCCCCTCAATTTCACAAAAGGTAAGTTTGGTCAGAGATCCTAGATGGGAAGTATTTGACCAAGTTTTATGTTTGTGCATTTTTTATGACTTTTGGAATATCTGTATTATTGGGATCAGAATGGCCCTCTGTGCTAGTTATATGCCAGCGACATCACAGTAGAACTCTGTGTAAGAAATAAACTTCATTTTTTCAATGTTCATGGAAGTTTGAACACAGTGAGTCATGTGCAAAGTAAGTGATGCTTGAAGGGCATTCATGTTGGAACAGATTGAGAATAATCTTCAATCTGCCTTGAACAATCTGCATATCTGGTGCAAGGAAAATGGTATGATTCTAAAGTCTTCAAAAACGAAAGTCATGCTAGTGACAACAAGCCAAAAGAGACAAAGACTTGTTACTAACACCCTTGATCTAAAGTTTAAAAATGATACTCTGAATAACATATCTAATGATAAGATCCTAGGTGTATTTGTGGATAATAATTTGACTTGGACTGATCACACAAAGCATCTTTCGAAGAAAATTGCTTCAAGCATTTGGCTTTTATCAAAGATTAAAAGGTATTTGTCCAAAGACCACAGAGTTCAGTTCTATAAGTCATATATTCAGCCCCATATTGATTTTTGCAGTATTGTCTGGGGAAGTTCTTCTGAGTCAAATAAACTCAAGATATTCAAACTACAAAATCGAGCATGCAAGGTTATTCTTGATTACAATGTAAATGATTTTATCAGAAGCTATGAACTCTTTGAAAATTATGTCTGTATATGATCGCCTCTATCTAAGAAGAGCTAAATTCATGTTTAAAGTCTATAACAATGAAGTTCCATCCTATATCGGTGAAAACTTCACTCTACGAAGTAATGTAAATACAAGTATTAACCTAAGATCATTGTCTGCTGGTTGTTTTGTCCCACCTAAGCCTAGGACATAATATTTTAAGCACAGCATGAGATACTCAGGGTGTCTTGTTTGGAATAATCTTCCAGATGAAGTAAAAAATGCGCCAACCATTGATACCTTTCATAATAGATGTTTAAAATGGTTGGTAAACTGAATTTCCCTGTATTCACCTCTATCATGGCATATTAGTCTTCTAGCCTTTTTTTTTTTTTTTTTTTTTAAATCTTTGGCATTGATATTGGCAGAGCCTCAGATATAGAAGTTTTGTCATTTGTTTGTACCTTATTAAAGTTTTTTTTATTAAAGTTCTTTTTTTTTTTTTTTTTTTTATTAAAGTTTTTTTTTTTTTTAATCAAAATTCTTTTTTTTTTTTTTTTTTATTAAAGTTCTTTTTTTTTATTTGTTGTACAGCTCATTATATGCCTAGATTTAAAAGCTTCATTGATATCATGCGCAGGATAGCGAGCGGGTGCCTCAAAATTTTTCTCCAGAGTTTAACGCCGGAAAATTAGTTTTAAAGCTGTCTATAAACGAACTATTGTGCACATACCAGCTGGATATTAAACAAATATGCAATCACAAACTGCAGGATATTGTTCTAGTGCTGTAAATAGTGGACAAAATGCCGAAAATCAGTACTGTACTATACCCATACAAAACAGGTTTGAGCCGTTGAATGAGTGGGTGGGGTACTCAATGGGTATTCAGGATCAAATGGACTATGACCAAGCTCAGATAGATTCGGCCCAAACCAAAAGGAAGAGATTTAACACAGGAATGACAGGTACAGGTCAAAATTTCTCTTCGCTGTCAATTGATGACAAACTTTCACATATGCTTGAAAAGTTAAATAATTTGGAACAGTCAAATCAGGAAATTGCAAAATTTAGTCAGGGGCTGAGCACAGTTCAGGCAAAGGTCAACATCATTGAGAGGCGAGCGGATAGTCATGAACTGCTATTAAAGGCCTTAGCATACAAATCTATTGACATTGAGGCTCGTTCAAGGAGAAATAATCTGTTATTTCATGGCCTGGCCGAAAGTAAAAATGAAAAGCTAGTCGATTTAATGCGTGATTTCTTGTGGCAGGAGTTGGGACTGGACAGTGATGATCTCCATATAGATCGTATTCATAGGCTGGGTTCTTACTATAAGGCTAAACAGAAACAGAACACTGATAACCCTAGGAGGCCCGTTATTGTTTCATTCATGGAGAGTAAGTCCACTGAAATAGTATTAAGTGCCGCTTATATGTTAAGAGGGTCCAATTTCTCAGTTACAAGGGACTATCCAAAGGAAATTGTTGCGGCTAGACAGAATTTAATGCCACAATTTAAGGCGGAAAGGCAAAACCGTAACAACAAAGTGACAATTGAGTACCCTGCAAAGTTGTTAGTTAACGGTAAAATCGTGGCGGATGAATTTCCCGATTGGTTCTCGGTCCTGAATTATAATAGATGCACTTTGGCAAATAATGCTAGCATAAGTTTGAATCCGTCTCTGAATTTGGTGGCTGACAATATCAGTGTCCACAATGCTCAGGTTCTGGACAATCGGGAACGGTATAACCACCAGCATATGCCAGTGAACAGGGTGGAGGACGCTCAAACGAGTCAAAGGCGTACATTTGCGCAAGTTGTTCAGTCTCAACAGCAAATGCAACAACCTGCTACAAACATGGCTCAACAGCAAATGCAACAACCTGCTACAAACATGGCTGGCTCTTCGACAGGTGCAGTCTCAAAAGGTTTACAATCGCAGCCAGTCCCTACCAATGTCCCAAGGTATGCACCGAATCGTGCAGGGAACCAGCAACTTCGACAAACTCAGACAACACCCACTGTTATTACTACGAATACTACGAGTTGTAACGATTCATCAATGAACTCAGTCAGGAATGCGGGCGCTAACGGTTACGCGTCACATGACCAGCCTACATACTTACCGCTATAGGACGTTTGGGAGAGTGTGCAGGCGCAGTTTACATTAATGAACATTCAAGGACTCGTAACAAAATATACAAATAAACTTTTTACCTCGGAATTGCAGTCACTTTTCAGCAAAAACGATTTTATTTTATTTACTGAAACTTGGGCAGATGAACAATCGGACATATCAGTAAAAGGCTTTGATGTTATACAGCTGAATAGGGTAGATAAAAAGCAAAATACAAAAAGAAATTCGGGTGGGATTGCATTGTACATAAGGGACAGCTTTTGTAAATATTCTACATTATTGGTGAAAGAATCTGACGATATAATTTGGTTAAAAATAGACGGTCGAGTATTTAAGCTAGACAACGATTTATACCTATGTCTGTGTTATATCATTCCCACAGGATCGAGCAGGGAACCTCTAGTTGAAATCGACACATTAGATAGAATTTCAAATTATGTAAGCAAAATAGCAAATGAAACCGGTGAATGTTACAACCTTTTGATCTGCGGAGATTTCAATGGCCGAACAGGCACATCGCCAGATTTTGTTGTCTTTGATAATTACTCAAATTTAGATATTTTACCGGAAGACTATGAAATTGATGAAAATTTTAACCGTTTTTCGCAAGACAATGTTGTAAACGCAAATGGCATAAAGCTATTGGATTTCTGCAGATTGAATGGGCTTCGGATTTGTAACGGTAGATTGGGTGATGATTATGGAGTAGGTAAATACACGTACGTTGGTAGCACGGGCAGCAGCGTCATTGAATATGTTATTGTAAATCCACTATTACTTGAAAATATTTATAAATTTACAGTTCATGAGCCAAATATTTTGTCAGATCATTGCGCGGTTGAATTTTCTATTTCGTGTAAAAATTTAGACATCACTTTTAATACTGAAGAAACAAGAACATATGAACATGTAACAAAAAAGTATATATGGGACAAAGAACAACAGGGTCAATATATAAATTCCTTAAACGATGAAGAGGATAGTTTTAGCAATTTAAATTTGCATTTAAGAAATGCAACTACTCCTAAAGAAATTGACGAAAATATTTCAAATTTTTCAAATTTGATGTCTAAAGTTTGCGATCCTTTGTTTGCAAAACACGTTGGAAAATGTACGGGTGCGGAAAACCCAGCCTCCACTAGGCGTGCAACCCAACCCTGGTTCGACGATGAGTGCCAACGACTTCGATCTTTGTTTTATACGGAGCTTGAGAAATTTAGGCATGAAAATAATTACACAAACAGGGCAAATTTAGTAAATGCAAGATCAAATTTTAAAAAGATTATTCGTCAGAAAAGATACAACTACGAACAAATAAAAACAGATAAATTAATGGTTTCGAAACAGAAAAATATTAAAGAATACTGGAAATTATTAAAGCAATCGGCACATTTGAATGATAAACCTTCAATTAGCGCAGACAATTTCTCAAAATACTTCGAGGCCATTAATGATCCAAATGAAAGATTTTACCAAGCGGACGAGGATGTACTGTTTTTTAACGAACGCTATGTTAAGGGAGAGCTTCAGATTATGTTTAATGAACTCAATATAGATATTTCCATCGGTGAAATGAAAATAGCAATAAAACAGCTGAAAACCGGCACCAGTGCTGGCCCAGACTTAATCTTAAACGAATTCCTCAAGAACGGATCGGATGTTTTGTTGCTTTACTTACATAAGTTATATAACAAAATATTTGAAATGGGATATTTTCCGAATAATTGGTCTGAAGGGTTTATCATCCCAATTTTCAAAAAAGGTGATAAAAATGAAGTTTCGAATTACAGGGGTATAACGTTATTAAGCACTGTTGGTAAGTTATTCACACGCATATTGAACAATCGGTTAAACAAGTGGGCAGAAGAATATAATGTTTATGTGGAAGCGCAAGCTGGGTTTAGAAAGCATATGGGCACTATAGATAACATTTTTATTTTGAACAGTCTTATAACTCATTCTATAAATAATAATGATCGACTTTACTGTGCATTCATTGACTTTACGAAAGCATTCGATTTTGTGGTAAGAGATATACTTTGGTATAAGTTGCTTAAAATCGGGGTAAGAGGCAAAATGTTTGATATCATTAAATCAATGAATACTATCGTGAAGTCAAAAGTTAAGCATAATAATTACATTGGTGAACCTTTCATATCTAATGTTGGAGTTAGACAAGGTGAGTGTTTGTCCCCGTTTTTGTTCTCCATGTATTTAAATGATCTTAAGGAAGAATTAATAACTAAAGGGGTCAGTGGTATTGATACAGGCGTGTTAAACGTATATCTTTTACTTTACGCAGACGATATAATATTGTTTGGTAAAACACCAGAAGACTTACAGAACGCGTTAAATGTCTTGGAGGGTTATTGTCAGCGATGGAAACTGACAGTAAACACCACAAAAACAAAAATAATGATTTTTAGAAAAGGGGGTAGACTGCCAAATAATCTAAACTTTAAGTACAATGATTCTGTTATTGAAATTGTTAACAAATTTTGCTACTTGGGGGTTGTATTTACTTCAGGAGGTTCAAGTTTTGAAACGCAAAAAACCTTAGCAGGACAGTTGCTAAAAGCAATATTCACTTTAAGAAAATATCTTTATAATTTTACACCTTTAAAACCATCTCATGTTCTATCATTGTTTGATACATTGGTTTCACCTATATTAAATTATGGAAGCGAGGTCTGGGGATTTTATAAAACAAAATCTATAGAAACTGTACATTTGCAGTTCTGTAAAAAGTTACTTGGAGTAAAACAGACAACACAAAATGATTTTATATATGGGGAATTAGGCAGGATTGATTACCAAACTCGTAGATATTTATGCATAATTAAGTGGTGGTTAAAAGTTGTAACTAGTGAAGAAAATAAATATATTAAAACTGTCTATAAAATGATGTTAACTGATAACGATAGGCAACCTTTAAAACAAAATTGGACATTATCTGTTAAAAACTTATTATGTAGGACTGGTTTTATGGATGTATGGCTTTTTCAGGGTGTGGGCAATATAGAATTGTTTTTAAGCATTTTCAAAATTAGGCTAAAAGATATGTTTATGCAGGATTGGCATTCGAGACTAGAGGATTCAACAAGAGCTCGACTTTATTTTACTATAGCGAAATTCCAGTACCACAGCTATCTAGATATCTTAACAGTTGAAAAATTTCGTAGAAACTTAAGCAAATTGAGATTATCGGCACATAGATTAGATGTTGAAGTAGGAAGATGGGCAAAGCCCAATATAATTCCTTTAAACGAACGAAAATGTAAAATATGTGGCGTTCTTGAGGACGAGTTTCATTTCGTTTTAGAATGTATACTTAACACGGACTTAAGAAAACAGTACATTCACGAGTATTACTGGAAGCGCTCAAATATGCCAAAGTTTATAGATCTTCTAACTTCGGAAAATAAAAAGGCTCTCAAAAATCTTAGCACATATATAGAGAAAGCATTCAAGGTCAGAAAAGAAATTTTATCCGCGTAAACAATACTTGATGAAATATGATCTGCTAAACGGCTACATGTTTTCACTGGTCTTAAATGAGTTTGTACCTGTAAGATAATGTTAGTGCATTTATTTACTTGCTTAACACGTTCAATTGGGACAAAGTTCAAGATATTGCTGGATGGCCGTGTGGAGCATGTTTTTAGCAATTGAGCTGCCAGATGTGAAGCGCCGCCATCTCATATAGTGTCTTTAAATATCAAATTGTGAACTTTGCTCTGGTTGAACAGCTGAGTATTAAAATCAAGGTGGTCAGTATATCGTTATTCGGCTCAGTCTAAGTGCGTAGAAAATGTATTTGTCTACTCCGCTGATATAATGTAATATTGTTGTTGACAGGATGAAACAGACAAAATTTTGCTTTCTCTCTCTCTCTCTTATTATTTTGATTTTTTTATCATGTCTTTTGTTCTCTGCCTCTCATCCAACTTTGGTGATGGTTTGAATGATCATTGGAATTTTGGTATATATAAAAATGATAAAACTGTTATCAGAAGTGCTTGGGCTGACATAATGATAGGCAGGTGTGGAAAGGCCGTATCGACTATCAGCCAGCCCACGCCTTTACTTCATAAATAAATAAGTGAACAAACATGAAATTAAAATTACTCTGTAAGTAATCGATGTTTGTAGGATTTCAGAAGTGCTTGGGCTGACATAATGGCAGGCAGGTGTGGAATGGCCGTATCGCCTACCAGTCAGCTCACGCATTTATACGAATGATATTCAATTACTGTCTAATATGTCACCATCCCTCGAGAGTCTATTGAAAACTATACTGCACCTCTCCCAAAACTGAAAATTAAAACATTGAAACATATCTAAAAATTAAAAATTGAAAAAAGTCAAAGTTAAATTTGTCTTTAACAACAATATTTCATGATATCTTAGAATACACTGCTTGCTATCCTGTATACGAATGTAAACTGCATGTTTTGTATATATGCTCATGGGCCTTATGGCTTATTGCATCAATAAATATCTATCTATCATGTTTGATCATTCATTCATTCATTCATTCATTCATTCATTCATTCAATTTTGTCTTAATTACATGTACCTTTCTTAATGTAAAAATAATCAACAATATTGCTAATTCAGTCATTTTGATGTATATGTGTTTCATTTGTTTTGGTGCACAGGTCAAGTATATGCCTAGATTATCATTTATTCATTCACTTATTCATTCATTCATTCATTCACTCACTCACTCATTCATTCATTCATTCATTCATTCATTCATTCATTCATTCATTTTGTCTTCATTTCATAATGTAAAAATATGCAACAATATTGCAACCTCAGTCATTTTCTTTGATTCACCTTGTGTGTGTGTGAGTGTGTGTTTCTCCATTGTTGTGTGTATTTATACATATAGTAGTATTGTGTAAGAGATCAGGTGATCCTTAGCAGTTTTTGACATTTGTATACACATATTTCTTTGTTCATCTATATATGTTCCTATGTATATAATGAGGGCCTCATGGGAGATTAGCTATTACATGTATTATTGTATTTGCTAAATGTTGTAACCCTCGAAAAATAAAGTCGTTACTTACTTACTTACTTATGTTAACTTTGCACACCCCCTTTGTATTCATACCTCCATGAACTTCGGAAAATGAAATTTATCTCTTATAATTACATTTGATTTTAAAATTATGAGCATCATTTTCGATTTTGAAGAGCAACATTTGTAAAATATACGACGAAAAGCTGTCACTAACCAACAGAAAAGCTACTTACGTTTAACGGTCATCGCCATGATGTGACATCCAATAGAACATTACAATAGCCAATGGCTTGTTTAGTTTACATGTGATATTGCGTACCTGCAACGACATCATGTGACCGACTGTTGTTCATGGAGGTATGAATACTGTTTCTCCGAAGTAGGTTCATCTAAGGAAAATCAAAGGGAATGTAATTGTAACATGCAAATTAGACTTTAAACTTTTTAGGAAACCATGAAATTCTACTTTTCCATTAAATGCTGAAGGCAGCATTTAATTAAGCCCCCTGAAGGTGATATTTTTTGTAATTGCATTCTGTTCTGATTTCACTTGAAAGTTCCTTTGTCCAAATAGTTCTGTACCAAACCAGTACTGAGCCTCATGAGTAGTCATGGGTATGTATGGAGGTGATATAAAATAATTGTAGGATGCCGACAGTATTTATCTCAAACCCTTTTTTTATACACCAGAATTACCTTGCATATGAAATATTGACAAAAAGCTGGATTTGCCCAAATCTTAAATTGTGAGTCATATACAGGACTGTTTGGCATGGATAAGGATGTGTTCTTCCCACATGCACTAACATGTGTTGCTTAACATGCAGGGCAGAGCTTATGGGTCAGACTTATTGTAAAACTTTTCCTTTACAGATTTTTCAAAGAGCAAGCTGTTTGGTAATATTCCTGATGATGTCTACCAAGCACTTTTGAAGAAAAATGTTACAGAAAATTTTCACCAATATGGTTTAAGTCCAGAGGTATGGTGCTTTGGTTTTTGTTGAGGCATGTCTGTACTCGTATAGACCCAAGTGACTTATAAACCTAATCACTGCATCTCCTACAACTATTTTCATTTTTGACCTACTTTTGTGAAAACTCACATCATGTCTGTTGTTTTAGTTTGACTCTTTATCTCAGTTTCTATAAGTCACAGGCCCTTGAAAGTCCATCAGTGCATGCATCCAACAGCTCCAGGTCTTTTGCCACAAACCTAGATCACAGTGAGCTTCTTTCACAAAAGTAGGTACCATGTCTGATTTTCAAGCTTGTTTAATCAGTGCTTAATCAGATAGGATTCCAATTTTGAAACAACTTTGTGCATGTATTGATGTTGACACAATTATATGAGGTAACAGTATAGAACAATTGTATAGAAACAATATTATAACTTTCTATTATATTATATAATATAAATTATATAATCCAATTTTATAGGACAATTATGGTGAGAAAATTTCAGTTTGGGATCTGTTTACAAATTGCCTTTTAGCATCATCCTTTCTTGCTTGTCACCGTTTCCTGCAGCCTTGGTTTGATCCCTGTTGCCAGGGTAGTAGTTACCCATCCATGGTTGGTTATTTTCTGCATTTCTCCGTTTGCAAGCATCATGGGTTAAAGACCACAGAGGGCCAAAACCTGTGCTTTTTAGAACTTGTTTAAGTTCATTGTAATATTTGTGTAAACAAAGTGAAATAAACTAAAGTTTAAATTACAGTGTGCAAAGACATACTCTTTATTCCCTTGCAGATACAGGTGTTACCATAAACCCACTATCACAGCAGCTTGACATTTCTTTGGTAGCTTTTGAAGGCAATATCAAAACAGCCAGTCTGAACCTATTTTTTGCTCTCAGCACCATTTGTTTAACTTGTGCCCACCTTCAGAGCTCCTGTCCCATCATATAAGGTGTATAGTAGAAGAGGTGGTGGAAGAGTGAGGGTGAATCCTTCATGTGAAACTCCCTCATGTGAAACTGGAGAGGACAAATATAGGAACTGCCTATGTCTGATCCATTTGCACATGTATATACTTGTATGTATATGTGCCGTATATGTTGTCATGAAATTGTGAAT